>CAJQUW010006483.1:0-493684 GCA_907163375.1 Prostheceraeus crozeri | reverse complement strand
AGTTATCAATCTCATTTAAATAGTAAATTGCATTTACAAAATGTAGAACGAGTTGATGAAGGAAATATATTAAAATTAAATAGTTATAAAAACTATCTAGAAACATTGCCTACTGATATAAAAGTTAAAAAAATGTTTGATGATTATTCACATTCGGAATATAAAAAAGTTTTTAATAGTGAAGATGAGACCCTACCTGATGGAAGATATTTATTTAGCGATACTGATGAATTTGATGAAGCTGAACGAACCGATGAAGCGGAACGAACCGAAGGTTCTAGGGCTTCGCCATTAACAGATATAAAATATTTATTTAATGAATCGGTTGAACATAATGAAACCGATGAAACTTTTTATAATGTATTAACAAACTTTTATAATATATTTAAGAAATCTTTCAAATGTTATATGAATGTAGAAGTACTTTATACAAAAAATGGACCTGATGGAATTCCTGAAGAAATAATACAAGAACATTTTACAAATTCACAAGAAATTCATAATGTAAATGATATACAACCCATATTTGAATCGATGATACTTAAATTAGAAAATTGTATAATTGAAGCCCAGTTACGTGAATCTGGTTGGAGATTTGTTAAAATACTATCTAAGAAAATAATAATTGATAAATATAAAAATAATAGTGGTGGTAGTTATGTTCCTTTACCTTTCAGTTCACCACAATTAATCAACATAAAAAATGAAGATGATTATTGTTTTCTGTGGAGTATTATAGCACATTTACATCCTGCAGAATATCACAAAGAAAGACTAAGTCATTACAATAAAGAAGAATACATAAATGAATTTGATCTCTCTGATGGCTTAGATGAATTTCCATATGATTATAATAGGTTAATAAAGTTTCATAAAAAGAATAAAAATTTAATAGAAGTAAATGTTTTTGAATTACATGTGAATTATGTTTCTATTGGTAAAATTATTCCACTTTACTCAGATTCAAAAAAATTTTATTTGAATAATAAAAATTTATGTCAATCAGAAATAGTATATAATGATAGAGGAAATTACATGCATCATAATATTTTTTACCAAGGAAATATAATATGTACTGAAAAATTTGAAATTATAAAAACACTATCACCAATAATGATTAGTCATAATAATTATAAAGGACGTACTGATGATTATAATTACAAATATTCATCTTTATCTTCAGAATATCAACAAAAATTACAAAATTTAAATGAAAGTTTACAAAAATGTAAAACAGATTATCAACAACAAACAAAAATATTAGTACAAGAATATGGCCATAAATATCAAAATAAGATAGAAACGATTCAAAAATTAAATGAAGACAATAAAGAATTAAATAATGAAGAAAATGAAACCAAACAAAACAAAAAATAAATGAATCTTTAAAAAAATGTCTACAACAATATAAAGAACAATATGATAAAGAATATATTTATCAGCTACAAATATTAAATCAAAATTATCATCAAAATACATTTAATATTACAAAAGAAATTAATGAAACACATGAAATATATAAAGATGAATTTGTAAAATTAGAACAGTCAAAACAACCAGCACAAGCGAATATATTATCAGGGTCATTTTATATTGTGTAAAGATGTTTCTATATTCACAAAAACTTCAGATAATAAAAATTTTCCTTGTCTTCAATGTATGACAAGTTTTAGAACTTTAGAAGAAATGAATAGACATTTGGAGAATTGCCAACAAAATGAAGCAGTTCAAAATACTTTTCCTAAAGATGATTATTTAGAATATAATAAATGGTATTTTAAAAATAAAATACCCTTTACTATTTATTGTGATTTTGAAGCATATAATGTTAATATGACACAAAATCAAACGGAAAGTTCCAGGGCTTCACCCGATTCTGAAAATTATAATTCTGAAAATGGTACGGGCCAAGCCCTAGAACCTTCGGTTTGTAATTCTGGAAAAAGTGTAGCTGAACAAAGTAAAGAAAAATATTTATTTGAACAAAAACCATTATGTTGGGGAATGTACATTCATTCAAATTATCCTGAATTATTTAAATCAGAATATTTCAATACTATGGTGAAGATAGTTCAGAAATGTTTACAAAGAAAGTAGAAGAATTACAAGGACGTTTTTCACAATTGCTTGAAACAAATATTCCAATGATGCCATTAACAGAAAAAGAAAGAAAAGAATTTTATGATGAAATAAATTGTTATTACTGTGGAAAAGAATTTACAAGTAAATATAAAACTGGCAGAGGTAGATATTTTGATAAGGTAAAAGATCATGATCATCTAAATGGATTATATAGAGGTGCAGCACATAATTCTTGTAATCTTAATGCTAATAAATTTAAATATAACTTTGTTCCTTTATATTTCTACAATGGTTCTAAATATGATTTCCATCTAGTAATGAAAGATTTATTTTCATCTGAAAAATTACAACAACAAAAAATAAATGTACTATGTAAACAAGAAGAAGAATTTTTTTCAATGCAATTAGGTTGTATTAGAATTTTAGATGCATTTAGATTTTTTAATCCTTATTCATTAGATGTCATGGGAAAAACTTTGAAACCTGAACAATGTAAAATATTGAATAAATATAATTTAAAACCTTTAAAAGGCATATTTCCGTATGAGTACATAGCCTGCGGCTCAAAGTCGAAGACTGATATAACTGGAGATAAAACCTGTGGTTCACAGTCGAAGACTGATTTTAATTCTGTGAATAAAATTATGGAAGAAAAACAACTTCCTCCAATAAATAAATTTAAATCAACATTAAAACAATCACAATTATCTGAAGAAGACTATGCAGAAGCTGAAAAGAATTGGAGAGAGTTAAATTGTAAAACAATGTATGATTATACAATGAAATATCTACAGATAGATGTATTAATACTAGCTGATCTTTTCGAAAACTTTCGTGACATGTGTTTAGAATATTACGGAATAGATCCATGTTATTGTTATTCTACACCAGGTTTAACATGGTTAGCAGGATTAAAACATACAAATGTTAAACTTAAACATTATAAAGAAAATACATATGATAAATTATTATTTTTTGAATCTGGAATTAGAGGTGGAGTTTCATCAGTTTTAGGTAATCGTTATGTACAGTGTTACAATAAAAAAGTAAATCCTGATGATTATGGAATAATGAAACCTTTATCTCCAGAAGAAAATGATCAGTTTATAAAATTGTTTAATCAAAATATAGAAGGACTTATATCAAATGAAGATAGTCAAGCAGCAGTTGATGAAATCATGAGAGAAAACTATTTGTTATATTATGATTTTAATAGCTTATATTCTTCTTGCATGATACAAGAATTACCAACAGGTGAAATGTCATGGTGTAATATTCTAGATTATCAAAAAACATATGATGGAAATTATAATCATGGTTATATATATGAAGTTGATTTAGTATACCCTGATGAAATAAAAGATAAAACAAAATATTTTCCTTTCTGTCCCGAAAACAAAATTTCCAATATAGAAGATTTTTCAGATTATCAAAAATCTATAATTCCTAAGAAATACAGACCAACAAAAAAACTTATGTTAACACAAAGCAATAAAGGAAAGTATGTTGTTGAAGGAAGAATGCTAGATTGGTATTTAGATCATGGAATGATTCTCACCAAAATACATCGAAAACTATTTTATCAAAAATCTAGGTGGTTAAAAGATTATATAGAGTTCAATATTGAAAAACGTAAAATAGCTAAAAGAAATAAAGATGATTTTGGAAACGTGTTCTTCAAATTAATGAATAATGTATTTTATGGTAAGACTTTAGAAAATGTGCGTAATAGACAAAATATTGAAATAGTTTATGATAAAGATAGGTTTCAAAATTTAACAAGGAAACCTACATATAAAAGAACTACTAGATTCAGTGATGAACTATGTGCTGTACATTTACGTCGAATCAGCGTGAAACATGATAAGTTTAATTTTATAGGATTCACTATATTAGAATTAGCTAAACTATTTATGTATAGATTTATATATGATTATTTAGCACCTGCTTATGGTAAAAACTATAAATTACACTTTACAGATACCGATTCTGTTTTCTTAGAATTAACAATACCGTATAATTCTTCACTTGATGAAGAAATTAATAAAATAAAAGATATCATCCATCCTTCTGATTTATGTAAAGTAAAAGATGAATCAGAAGGAAATGAAGATTTCATAACAGAAGCTATATTTTTAAAATCTAAATGTTACTGTTATGATACAACTAATAATATTAAAACACATAAAACATTAAAAGGAATTTCAAAGGCATCAGTGGCTAATCAAATAACATTTCAAGATTATAAAAATGTATTATTTAATAATGAAATAAAAACAGCATGTAATTATAGACTTAATTCAAAAAAACATAAAATGTATTTAAAAGAAGAACATAAATTAGCATTAGATCCATTTGATGATAAAAGAAAAATTTTACCTGATGGAATAACTACTGAACCTTTTTAATTTTCTAATTTCTAAGATAGACAAATTTGATATATATATAAAATAAAATAAAATATTGTAACACTATATTTGTATATTTTTATCACTCCGCGAAAATATTTTCTATAACTCTTTCATGAATTTTTTATCAATATTAATTGTAATGAAGCCATAATCTTTTGACCAAGCATTGTTACACGATTGTTTAAATTCATCTTTATTTCTTACACATAAATCTCTTAACAAATCACTTAAGTTTCTTGCATTTATTTCAAATAGTATAAATATATTTTCATTCTTTCTAATAACACTTCCGTCTAATGAATACATACTTTGTGTTAAATAAAAAACACTACAGTTATTATGTCTACCTCTTGTGAAATAATTTCTCTGAACTGACTGATTTCTATCATTAACACAATCATCAAAAATTACACAATGTTTCATTGTTTTATCTAGTTTACTAGGATCTTGCATATTACCACTATCATCTATTAATTGTATCTTTATATGCTTATTTTTATTAGATTCTACTAACTGATTATTTTTTGTTGCTTCTTCACACCACGAACTTATTTCTTCTTCATCTTCAGATTTTTCATATTCTTTGAATAATGAAGCAATTGCTGTTTTTTTAAGATTATTTTCAAATCCATATTTTAAAAATTGATAGACGGGTTGTTCTGCTGTTGTTGTATAAATTATAAGATTGTTATAATCCAAAAAATTTGGAGTCGTTAAAATTTTAAATAATAGATACGTTTTTCCACAACCTGATCTTCCGCAAATAACTGACAAAACTTTATTAGATAAATTTGGATGATGATTAAATTTAAGTTTCTTTTTATTTAATGGGGGTACTTCACTCATTTTTTAATAAAAAAAATTATTTTTATTTTATTTTTATTTTTAAAGAAGAAGAAGAAAATTAAACTTCTCTAGCTTCGCCTGGGAGTTTATACCTCCCGAACCAAAAGATCTATCATAATCTCTTCACCTCCAAAATTTATTTCTTGTCCTTTCTCATCAGTGATTCTAATGCCAATGTTGTTAATAGTTTTTCTTGTAATAGGAAAATATATTAATGTTTGGGGAAATACATTTAATCTATAACCAATGGGTACAGTAAAAGCTGGAAAACTGAATATTAAATTTGATAATTTTCCATTTATATATCCGCCTTCAATAATGTCACAATGTACAACAATTGAATTTATTTCAGTTATTTTTGGAATCTTCTCACCTAAATGATAACCTTGACTATAGGTTTGTTTATTAAATCCTAATAGCTTTGACAATGATCTATCATGATTAAAATCAACTTGATGATTTTCGTCTAAAGTAAGAGAAAATTTATTAACTGCCGGTTCAACTGCAAAATGTAATTGTTTCTTATCTTTAAATGGTATACCTAAATGTCTCTTAATTTCATTTGATATTGATTCAACTTCGTAAGAACCAGGAAGAAAAGTTAGTACTTTCCATGTTTTGCCTTTATCAGTAGAATATCTAAATTGATCATTCACATCTTTTATAACATTTTGAATAGTGTTAAATGTAGAGAAACTAGTCAATGCAATTTGATAATTTTTATTTTGTTCCAAATGCAGAATGGGTTCTAAATTACAAGTGTGTGATGAAGTAGTTGTTATAATTTTTAACGTCGTACTAAATTTTGATGAACCCAAAATCTCTGTTAGATTTTCTAAATGATTATTAATTTTGTCTAAATCTGCTGAACACATTTTTTAGTTAAAAATTTTGAATAAATATTATAGATAAAAATCGTAGTTAAAAATCATAGATAAAAATCATAGATAAAAATCATAGATAAAAATCATAAATAAAAATCATAGATAAAAATTAGAAACAACATATTTCAGCTACGGGCGAAGCCCTAGAACATTCGGTTCGTTACACTTTTATAATCCTCTTCATTTAGAATCTTCTTTTCTAACAGTCTTTTCAATATAGCATGAATTTCATTGAAACTAGAATTATGACCTTCTTTTATCGCGGATATTAAAATATTTAATCTATTTAGTAATTCTTGTGGATCATCTGGTAAAAATATGGTTGTTTCTGTTTCTGTTTTCTGTTTTTCAGATAAACCTTTCCCTACTTTAACTCCCGTTGATAATAAATTTTCTAATTGTTTATAACGTCTAAGAGATTTTACTGCACCAACTCTGTCTAACATAGCTTTATATTTTATGAGATCTTCTACAGCATAATTATTTAAATCTGCTCCTCTTAAAAGATTAACAAAATTTCTATCTAAATTAAAAGGAGATTTATCTGGTGAAAAAATTATACCTCGAAAAGGTTGTGGAAATATTTCTTTTTGTCCGAGATAAAATCTAGGTATTGTTTTTCCATCTATAAATGAAATAGAATGTTCAAATTGCATAGATTTTGGTAATTTCTTATTAATGTTTGATTCTAGTAATCCATAGTCATCTAATATAGTTTTGTGCTCTGGATCTGTTATATCAATTTGTTTATCATTATTTGTACTTTCTTTTTCAAGAGTTTTAAATGGTTTCATAGTTTTTTCAAAATCAGTTTTTACTTGCTCGGTTTGCTGCATTTTTTCAAACATATCAGATTGAATACCAGCTTTTATCATTCTATGTTGAAGATGATTTTCTTTCATAATATTTCTTTGTTTTATTAACTCTTCTAATTGTTTAATTCTTTTTTGATTATCAGCTTTAATTTTATCCATTTTTAAAATATAATATTTGAATTTTGTGGTAACATTGGAATACAGCAAAAACATTTTACTGAACAAATTATTTTTTTATTGCTTTGTTGTTTGACATCTTTTCGTTTAAAGTTTTCTCGTTTAAAGTTTTCTCGTTTTAAGTTTTGTTTAATAAATTTTTGTTTAATAAAGTTTTGCTTAAATTTTCGCTTAAAGTTTTTAGCTCTTCTAAAAAAATTTTATCATTTTCTTCATTTGAAATTTTGCCATCCTGTCTATTCTTATCATCAACTTTTTCGGACTGTAATTGAAAGGTTTGATTTACTTCATTAGCTATTTGATCAAATTTTTCAATCTCATCTAACGTAATAACATTATCATCACATACTCTTTGAAAGTAGTAATGTAGTTTATCATAGACTTCTTTAATATGTAAATGCTTAGTTTTTAATGATTTTCGTTTCTTAGTTATTAAAGATTTATCTAACATTGTAACAAGTGAAGTTGCAAAAACACCCGTACCTGTTAAAGCTGTAGCAACTACTGGAATTACTAAAACACCTGAAGATATAACAATTGTTAAAGCACCTAAACTTATTGTTAAGAATATGCCAATTCCTTGTGTTACATTCTTAACTTTAGTCCCTCTCTTTCTTAATTTTTTATAATGCTCTAATCTTAATAATAATTGAGATTCCTTATCTTTCATATACCTAACTCTATCTTTGTGTTTTTCTTTACTCAATTCACTTATTTTTAACTGAGATAACGAAGGATATATTCTTGCGGTTTCATCCATTTCTGAAGTTCCTTCCACTTTTGTTTCTTCCATTTTTAAAGAAATATTTTTAGTCACATGATATATTTTAAAAACCTGAAAGATGGATAAAATTCATGAATTTGAGATTCTTAACTTTTATGATTTTCGGTGTCCTGGAACGGTCATGATTTTAAGGGTGAAAATTGTAATTCTCAAATTTGAGATTTTGAAAAATTTGAAAATTGGGTATTTTTAAAAACGCCCAAATTTATGAATTTAGGTCTTCATAACCTGAAAAAGGGTTCAAATTCATGAATTTATGTCGTTTTTAAAAATGCCATTTTTTGAAAAAATGGTACTTTTTGAATGGACTAAATTCATGTATTTAGGTCTTAAAAACCTGAAAAAGGGTTCAAATTCATGAATTTATGTCGTTTTTAAAGATACTATTTTTTTGAATTTTATGGTGTCCTGGAACGGTCTTTTGCCCATTACTCATGAAAAGTCGCGATATTATTCGTGCTTTTTGGCTGAAATTTCAAGTTTCTATTTCAATTTTCGCGGCATGTTTTTATGATTTACTAAATTCATGTTTTATTACTTGAATCTGAGTAGTGATGTGGACCCATTTGCATCTTTCAAAGTTAATTGAAATAATTGTCTTTGATTACGTGACTTTGCTCTACCAGTGGCGTTGCCTGTGATATGATCACGCTTAAGAAACTACCAAAGATATTTAGGGCTAGATGGAAATAGACGTGTTTTTACATTGTATACAACGAAACCTGTGAAAATCAGCTGATAATGCATGAATTTGAAAATATTTGTAAGCGAGCAAAAATTTTCCTTCATAATGCTTCTTTTTGTAATTGCAGAACTTAAACGCATTTTGCATTTTTTTCCATAAACGAATTGCAACAAATAGGTCCTAACAGTACAACATTCTATTTTTTCAGATGTCTTGCAAAAACGTCTTCAGATGTGTACAAGAGCGCTGCTGATACAATTCTTTCAATTAGACTTTATTGCATTACTTCATGGCAGTTGATTCTTAAATCTGAAGAGCGCATGTTTTAAAGGAATAATACAAATGAAAACCAATGGCTTCACTTTTAGATGAAAGCAGAGTAAAGTTCACCTGCAATTCACCAGATACATGACTAAATGACTTCTCTGAGCAGAATAATGAGCCACGTCTTCACTTGTGATCATGATCATGATCTTGAGATTACTTCTTTGTAATAAGTCCGGTACCTGGCTATGGTTGTACATGTATATCGTTGCTGTGCCCACGTGCATTGCCCAGACGTGATTGCCAAGCAGCTTAATTGGCAATAATATAACATGTATATATAATTTTGTGGTAAGAAATTACATGATACAACAGAAAAAATATATATGAACTATCAGAAAATTTGATATAAAATTGGCTTAAACAAATAAAAACAAACAACATATACCAATATGTATGTTATACGATGCAAATTGTCAACATCTTTGACATCGACAGAGATGCGATGATCGATTCCACTTGGCCCTAAAATGCCCTCTGTTAATTATTTGCAATAGATCCATATTGTATGTTTCAGCTTGGTAAATAACTCTAAGAGCGTTGTTGACTGGGTGAGCCCTTATTAGCCAAATCCTCAGTGAGATAATCGGATTCTCACTGAAATTTTTATGTCATGAATTCTACAGAGGGAGTTTAGTGTTTATCAAATTATACCGCATCAATCTTCATCTGAATATATTTTCATCCAAATTGATAGTATATAATGCATTAAATTGCTGTATCACCGCTCTCATCTTTAACAATTTTTTCAGAGAACCGAACTGAACGAATATTCTTGAAACTTGTCATATGTAATACCAGTGATTTATGCTTTGCATCATGTGCCATTTCCAAGACTTTTTGTTGCATTGCACACCGCACAGCCGACAAAACAGCAATTTCGCTCCATTGTCGTAATGGTTTTTTTGCCACGATAAGGACCGTACTGAAATGGGTTCAAATTTAGACATCTATTTCTCATCTAGCCCTTTTAAACAATTAAATATCTTTGGAAACTACTCTTAAAGTAGAGCACGAAAGTAACAGCAACCTATCGAATTGTTTATTTAACAAACTATTGCCTCTCAAGGGCTGTCATAACACGGACGATCTGCAGAATAATATCATTTCCTTCTGCATTACTGTCATGATCAGTCAATTCCGTTGTAATTTTTTCAAAACTGCACAAATTTGTAAATCTCACTTTTTGAAACAATTCCGACTGTATATCCCTTGAGTTCATTTAATAAAATCGAGAGTGTATACACATACACATTTGGGACTTAATAAATGCGCGAGTTACCACCCTACCTATCATACTTACTCTATGATATGTGATTTAGGCCAAAATTGACAACAAAGTGACTTTTACTCATATCGACTTACGCACTCATGCATGCCAGAAATAGCTGTTGTCCGATGAATATGAAATAGTCATCCATCTAAAGTTAAAAGGAGCAAAACCTGTATGCAAATGGGCCAAACGCATTTGCAAAACCTTGAGCCTTAGGCCTATGACGTAACTGAAATATCGAGTTGTGTTTTTGGAGGGTGGATGCCCTCCTTGAGGCCGGTACGTTGCACATGTAACCCGTGCCGGCTTCCCTGCACTTCACTCATGCTGGTGCATTGACTAATTGTAAACATATGACCATAGAGCAAAATCCGCACAGCTAGCCATTGTCATTTCTGTTAAGATGGCTGAAAGAGAACTTTCACGATTGACAATTTGGCAACATCTACACGCATCAGGGATGCGGAGTCCTATTATTTTAATTATGAGTATACTTCCGATTTTAATATGCGATTTAGAGGAGACATCACATACAAACGTGAGGGTAAGAAGCAATTTTCTCAAACAATTTTTGTCTCTGATGTGACCCTTGGTGCGTGATCGAGGCTAGCGAAGGCAATTGTCTTCTCTACTAAAACACCAAGTGAAAAGACAATCCCTTTTTTCACTACTGTTCATTCCCTCAACTATATACAAGCTTTGCATGCACTGCTGTCTCTTTACTTTTGACGGAGAAAGTTGACATCAAGACAGTGACAGCCATATGCGCGAGAATAAATAATTTGTTTGTATTATATTTCGAGTCTACTTATAGTCCGGAGTCCCATAATTTGATAGGACTCCGATTCCGACTCCAGCAAAAAATGATGACTCCGGGACTCAAACTCTGCGTCCCTGACACTCATGCTTTGTGATATAATTCCGAACTGTTCTTTAATAAATAGTTAAATATTACCGGTATTTTATGACCTACATCGCTACTAGCTCAAACCCTACTTTATCTCTAATAAAGTTACCAGAACCATGCATTCTAGCCTGACTGAATTTTGGAGGCATTGTGTATTCCTCAACCTATCTATTGTAAAATTATTCCAGATCTTGAATAATTTCAGCTATACACCACGTTAAGCATAGAGATGTAATGAGTACTGGATTTCAATGCAACCTAGGGCATACTACTTGAACATTTGACAGTGGATCGTGGATAATTGTTTGATAAGCTAACTGCACGCAATAAATTTCGATTGACTTTGTACAGGTACAGCAACCCGCTCGGTCTTGGGACACTCACTGAAATGAAAAATTGATGACAAGTTGGTCGAGCTCGTTGTTCCAGACTCTTATACGTCAGCTCGCGGTCATCAATGTAAACTCAAAAGATCTGCATTTAAACTGCAGTGGAGAGAGTTCTCAATTGGCGTTGCAAATCACTGATAGAATTCCTTCATAAGTTCATAAGAGTTCACTTCAGTGAATCACTTTAAATCAAGTTTGCACGTTGGAGACAAACATTTCGCAACATCAGCAAAGTCAGTGATCAAATTGGTCATCTCAGAACTTTTCTTACCAGAAAAACTTTCATTACATTGGAACTTAGAATTTGTTGACCCGTGACCGTTCAAAATCTTATGTGTGTAAAGATTTCAATTACAATATTTTACACAGCTGAACATAAGAAACAGACCACCAAAGTTTCGCTGAAATTCAATCGATTCTTATAGGCATTCCATTCATGCCGCATAACAAATGTGCCATATCATTCAAGAGCTTGCATCAAAGACAATGTAATCTTTGGCTTGCATTCTCAGTTTCAAATTGAACTATGATAGACTTGTATTTGTTTCTGCATTGTTAAGCACTGCTCAAAAAATGAAAATCGCTCAATTTACATATCGTAATTTTTTCTTAAGAAAACATGTGGGTATAATAATAAATCAGGCACGGGTAATGCGAGCATTTTCCGAGCTTCCTTTTGATATACTGGTGGTCAAAATCGATGAACTATGAAGAAAAGAATAGTGATGAAGTTATCACAAAGTAATGACGCTTTTGGTTGAAAATGTTATTTTCTCATTTTTTTCTTCAAAATTGTCAAATTTTGGCATCTTCAGAATTCTTGCGATGTAAGAATGCGAATATGCAAGTTTCAAGAAAGTTATACAAAGTAATTAAAACTCCCCTTTTCAGTTTAGGCCAATATGTAATCAAGTTAAAGCTAAAAGTATCGAAGACAGGCCTTCGGCGTCCAACGCCTTCAACTTTAACTTGATTATATATCAGCCTAAACTGAAAAGGGGAGTTTTAATTACTTTGTATAACTTTCTCAGAAAGATGATCTCCCGTCACCTGACATATACAAGTTTCATTCAAATAAGTTCAATAAATCTTTTTCAAACTTCTTCAACATTTTGTCTTGTCTCACTACTGCAAAAGTAGACAAACATCACGCAAGGTGAATGAATGTTCAAAGCAAAACAATCAGCGAAGATTTGTCATTGTTCTCTACAGTGACTGCACATTGTTTACCATGTATGTTTGTGTACGTTTGTGGTAATTGTAAACAGGTTGAAGAAGTTGAAAAACTATTGAACTTATTTGAACAAAACTAACATATTCGCACAGTCTCTGAGTCTCCCTGCAGAGTGGAATAATACGACAAGTGTTTCTTCTGTTCATGATTTGACCAACGCCGATCTCGCACTCAATTATTAAAAAAACATATGAATTAATTTAAGAATATGGCAGTAAAAATGGGCATTAACAAATTGCGTGAAATGTCTGAACAGAAAATTATCTTTCAAGTTCCTGACCTCAACTTCCGACGTCTGCCAGATTCAAAGTAGTATTTTTTATCGTCCAGTCAAACAAATAGTACAGACATAATCTCAGTAAACGAATCAAGCCAAATTTACTTTTAACGGCAATTCTCCTTTCCGCAAGCTTACCACGGGTTGCCTTAACTTTCGTAGATAATTTTGTGAATGGAGAGTAGTCATCTTTACGACTTAACTTTTACCTAGGAACAGTGGCGGGAGCAGTGAGTCGATTCCGCACGATTAATCGTGCGACAGAATCAATCGCGCGATTCTTGAATTTTTGCGATGTGACTTCTCATTGAATTTTGCTTAATGAGCTAGAAACAATGTTTCTATTCCCTCTTTCATCGCTTGAGATAATTGGAATGCGCGGGTGCTCGTTCCTGGGATATGCATAGCTAGACAGAGTTTCTTTTTTCAGGCGTGTGAAATCTCTATGGCAACTTCCAACATAGCATTAAACACGTTCGCAAAAGCCAGGTGCACCATTTATACGAGTCATACATGCTGTCGAGGCACAGTCAAGCATAGTAGTTTCCAATGATATTATATCTCTGCATTGAAGTCGTACATATACTTTCATAACAATGCGCAACAATGCGTCGACTGTGTTTGATATTGTAGCGGTCCCCGTGCCCGTTCCCCGGTAGTTGCTTAAATTTCTAACCAGACCGTGCCCGTGACCGTGTGCGATTGTTTAACACTAGACCCGATCCGTATCCACTCCCAGTTAACCATGTAAGCAAATAGTTCATGACCACAAACCCAGTGCTTGCCTGTTTGTTATCAGTTTTTGACTGATGCTCTAATCAATCATGTGATATTTTTGGTGATTACCGAAATTTCGGTTACGCTCCCTATTCTAGCCTCTAATACAAATTTCTTAAATTTAAATTGACCCAATGAAATTCCCGTCCATCATCAATTTGCGTCGGTCTTCCCTGATTAAGATCATAATTACAGCTATCCAATTACAGATCAATTTTTAAATAAGGTACCCTCTAACTGGCTCTAAGTTGAATTCGAATGGTCATTTTTGAGGAATAAAGCTTCATTAAATTAATTTGACACTCATATTGTTCTATGTAAAAATAACTAGATGTGATCTCTTGTATCGCTAAATAACATTTAGGCATTAAATTAGGTATTTATCAATATTTATCTACTTATGATTGATTAATAAACAGATATTATCTGTTGTTCTATGGAAAACCGTAAGATTGTCCTATGCATATAGAGAGAATAATTCTATCATATAATCTAAATTTGTAACTCTGCTGTCTTGTATCGCTAAATAAACATTACATAATTATTTAGTTAGACATGCATCAATTTATTTTTGATCAACTATCTTATGTCTGTCATTATTTGTAAACATTATCTTAACAGGTAATTATTACTATAATCTACGTTGAATAGAATAATAAATGTAATTAAGCCATACGTTTGTCAGGCACGGCAACCAAGCAGGGTTTGATTGGTTTCGAATGCCGTGACCGTGCTTGATCCGCAACCGTTCCCGTGCTTTTGACCCTGCCCGTGCCTGGAAAAAACGGGCAACGGCCGTGCGCGTGCCGGTGCCCGGGTACCCGGTCGATCCTTAATTAATGCCTGATTCACATTTAGCATGTACAAAGCACATAACCCGGTAGCAATTGGACTTGCAGATTTGCTAATTGCGGTAAAGGGATTGTAGAGTGCCAGTTCACCTGGGTATAGAATAGAAAGGTGTCCTCAGACTTGAACTATTTAAGCATAAAAATTCCTTGGCAGCAGTAGACGCTGCGCTGTTCTCCCCACAAGGGCTCGTCAGTTAAGCTCGGAATTGCCCAAAGTAGCTTAAAATATCTGGAATGTCTGAGCAAGCTGAATGACTGCACAACTGACTGCTTTGTATTTATTTATCCTGGCTTTGCCGTGTGCTGATAATCATTAGAATTATGGAGTGCCAATCTAGACATTTTAAGCTAGTCTGTGCCATTCCGAACCGTACTGACGAGCCCTTGCAAGGGAAAACTCAGCATCTAAGGCTGTCACAGAATTTTTGTGCTTAAAAATTTTTGTGCTAAAATATGAGTACACTTTCGATTTTAATATGCGCTTTGGAGGAGCCGTCACACATGATTAACTTGAGGGCAAGAGGTTATGTCCTCAAACAAACTAGTGTTTCATTTTTGTCTCTAATGTGACCTTCAATTGGTACGTAGGTGTGATCGAGACTAGGAAAGCTTGTCCTCTCTACTGAATCACCGAGTGAAAAGACAATCCTTTTTCACTATGACGATTCATTACCTCACGGTTCTCCACTATGCTGTCACAGAATTTTTGTGCTTAAAATTCTTGAAGTCTGAGTACATCTTTCTACTACATTTGGTAATGTTTTGCAAACTTAATAAGTGTAACAGTTTGATTTAATTGATGCATAATTATGCTTATTTCAGGACTGACAGAAGAACAGGCAAATACCTACACACCTACAACCATGTTCGATAAAATATGATTGATAAAGACCAACAGAACCGAAACTGGGAAATAAAGATAATAATAAATACTTCATGCTCATGATGTAGTGCTTGCAGTGCTTCCATGATGGCAGTTTTGCAGTAGAGTCTTATTAATAGATGATCAAGACATTTTATGTGTTTTGATTAATCGGAATCAAACAATTTACCCAATAATTTACAAATAGATGATCGCATTTATTAATACGGTACTTATAATTTCAGTCTAAATAGACTATTCGAATGTGACATGCTCTCAATTTTAAGGAAAATTTTTAATAAAAAATGTCAAGAAATGAAAAATAATGCAAGCTAGCTGAACTGTAGACTTCTAGTCACTGAATCTCAAAATATTCAGAATCGCACGATTTTCAACTAATCGCGCGCTGAGTCGCGCCCCCCACTGACTAGGAATCGTATTACTTATTCTCTACAAGATAAGCACATGTTTATTGATTTAATTAGTCACATTGTATTCAATTAATAGTTTTATAAAAGAATTTTTAAACAGATTGTACTCTTGACAGTACAAATTGATATGATGGAGAGTGAACAGGTGCTTGTGTGCACGCCGCCTAAGTGATATGCCTATTAACAACTAAAAATGAAGAATGTGAATAATTTATTAAATTTATAAATTCATTACGATAGCCAACTAATCAGATGTATAACTGCATTGTGCAAATAGAATTCATAGTTTTGCTTTGTTCTATAGTTCATGCGCAGTTTCATTGCGTCGCATCACTATTTGGAAGGTGAAACTTAATTAAAAGTCAAGTAGGGTGATCACTAAATCAGTCATTTACCAAAACGTAACAAGGTGAGCCTAGTTACATTGGGAAATTCCAATTTACTATTCATTGTGTTTCATTAGGCCTAGACGGGGGTTTCTGATAGCTTGCTCCGCAGTAGATGCTTGGTTTAAATTACTAGGAGTAGTCAGTTTTAGGAAAAACCGGAAATCAAAAACCCACTTCGGTATGAATTATGTTCGCTAGTTTCCAGAAAAACTTGGCATGATTCAACACATGTGGACACTTTCTTTCAACGCAATCGACGACCAGTGAAATTTGGAGACAAAGAATATATTTTTGTATGTGTGTTAATTAATTCGAAATAACCAACAAAAATTACTCTAATATACTCAAACAATAAGAAATAAAAATGTAAAGGCGCTTATTCTAAAAATGATATTGTTGAATAACAAACATACATCAAAAACATAGTTCCTGTGAAGACATCAGAAATATAAATGAAAAATGTTCATCTATGACACAAATCAGTGTCCACAATGTTTTCTTTCGAAGGCAAAATGTTATGGCATGTCGTTTGTAAGTCATGTGATAATACAGAGAGAGATACGCTAGCAATTGCACATGTTTTCGTGAAGAGGGGAACCACGCAATGACATAAACAAATTGATGGTAACTGTCAGGATGTTTCACATCCACGTTCTTTCTATAGTATAAAAAATGAGTTTGTAATTTGAGCATTTTCTGACGCTGAACACATTGTCATAATCATTTGAAAATGACTGACATTTCGACATTTTAAAGAGCATAGTTAATTTGCTCGCTCTAATTGCTCAATTATATTGAGGCATGTTCAATGATATTTCTCAATAAACACCCCCACAATGTTCACGCAATAAACTCTGTTTGATATCAAGACAACGTACAGCTTTGACTATATCGATGATCTCGTTGTTTAACCCTTGTATTTTTCCCCCGTCGATATGCGCGCACTATTTCTTCGAAGAGTCTATTTACTCCTTTACCGGTAACCGTAGAACATTCCAGATAGGTGTCGGCACCGGATGAACAAGCTAATTCCTCTGCCGCTGAAAATTCTACAAGACAGTCACTTGAATCGACGTTTACAGCCTCTCTAAGATCAGCCTTTGTACCCACAAGAATGATATGATGGAACTTTTTGTGACGAACAACTTCAGGGAGCCAATAATCTTGAATCGATTGGAATGAGTCTGGTGAATCGATGGCAAAACAAAGAATGAAGACGTGACAATGTCGACAGTCATGCTGTCTTTTTAAAGCATCATTGCTGTCACTTTTAGCATCGAAGACACGAAGGACAAAAAGGTCATCGTCGAGATCCATCTTGCTCCGAAAATCGCCATTTAATCCCGCTTTAGGACTGGTCCACTTACATGGTTTGAGATGAAACGTATTACAAAGAGAGGTCTTGCCGACTCCTGAGTTCCCAAGTAGCACACTACGAACCTCTTTCCTCATAATCACAATTCAGACAGTCATTTCCATGTACCTTAGATATGGTGAAACCAAATTGACAGATCAGCGCGAGTTGTACAAGTAATACGCCGTTATTGATATCAGAAAGTCAGATGACGCCTACAATGATTGTTGATCTGGCAAAATACACAGGTTGTCTGAATGCGGTATGTACCAGGTCAGCTGTGCAAATCTGTATCAGTATACATCATGGTCAAAGATCAAAACAACGATCAGTCTATAGAAGTCAATCAATGGTATCGATATCGATTGAAGTATTCAGTCTTTTAAACCCAATATTAATGGCAGAGAAGATTTGTGGGCTGCTTGTTTGTCGAGACATTGTAATGAATTGTCTGCCCACAATCCATGTCAACAAAAGACGCTGTGTACATAATATCCTGTGCATTGTTGAAGTCTATCAGTAGCCTATAATGTCAACTGCTACAGCACAAATTTGATTGAAGTAGATTTGTTAATCATGAATGCATATGTAGGCGATCGAATGTATGAGTGCATCGCATTTCACTTGTTCATTTGATGAGTCTAAAACAAAAATCCATATCTGACAGTTCATGGAGATAAGCCCATGTAGGCCTACTTCCAATATCAAGGACTTTTGACTTTCGACTAAAATTTCAACGGAAGTACAACATTTACATGATGTTGAGAGCGTATATGTTAGTATCTGTTTTTCCCTGGGACAGTTTCATCAACACCATCTTGAGACCATTTTATCCGAGGACAATTTTGACTTGACACGACACCAATTGAACTGAAAATGACTAATTCAATTCTCAAAGCAAAGGAACATTAAATGAATTGACAATGTATTCATTGTCATTACAACGTCATAGGGATGAATGGTTGCGAATTAAAATTAATTTGATTTGTGCATGTTAATTACCATTTCATCAGATGTCGCATGAGAACTTTTGTTTCCGCTGAAGCGCTTTTCGTTCCAAGATAGTTGGCCATTCTCAAAGCACAATTTCTTATATGATTATCGCTTCTTTTGTATTATAACATTGGGTCAATTGATACTCATAATGTGTCAATTGATATTTGTTTTGGATATTTGATTCATTCAAATGTGACAAAGTATCCGGAAATGAAGGAATGGAAAAATAAGCAGTAATTAAAAATGAGCCCAGCACTTTTGCGGTACAAGTATATACACTTTGCAGTATTTCTGTAAGACCAACATTCAGAATTCTCAAGCTTAGCTTGCCGCACAAGTCAGTGAATTACTTGAATTTTCAGGATTCCAAAACTAATGATAGAATCAAGTTCTTGTATTTCGCAAAATAATATGTTTGTGCAAAAAATTTGCCAGTAATGTGTTTAAAGTAATATTTAATGAATGCCCGTCGAAATTTCCCTAACTTGCCAATTGCAAATCTCAATCCCTTATCCTTGAAGAATATGTATTCAAAGCACTAAGCATAGGACTTAGACATGGACGCCGGCAAGGGTGTTGCAAATGTTGCAGATGCAACACCTGCCCTAAGACCGGGTGCTACATGTGTGCCCTCTTCATGAATTACCGAAATATTCTTTAATAAACCTGCAGTGTTGTGAACGTGGTCACAGCTTGCCGTCCTGGAGCTATGGTCATCATGGTGCACATAAATTGGCTTTTGCGTGCACAGAGATGTCAAGGTTTCAAAAAAAAAATGCGGGAGACCCAGCATCAAATGGTGGTGTGGTGTAAAAGGAACCTGCTCCCAATGTCTATTCCCGCTCACCGAAATAAACGTTAATAAGACATCAAAAGTTATATATACATATATATGCAACTGCAGATACTACTAACTACATGTAGGCCTATTACAGGAGTATGGTAATGATAACACTACTATTAACCAGTACTGGAATGTTTTTTATTGTACTCCCAGGTGACCTTCTTGGCACGCTTGCACACCTCATCACTTGGGCAGTACTGGCAGCAGTACTGATCGCCCCGATTCATTTGAAAGGTAATGATCGACGGCACAGTCCGATCAATCGACAGATTCGGCCGGAACTTTGTACAATTCTTCTGGATTCTCGAAAAAACACGTTCTTCGTCCGCATTGCTGTGCGGCAAGGTAAGAATCAGCTTGGCTACTTTGCTCAAAAAGTAGAATTGACTTCGAGACGTTCCAGCTATGCGATTCTCCTTCTCTAGATAGTGCCACAAAACATCTACTCTGTACGTCGTCTGTTCATCGTCGACTTTTATCTTCGCCTTCTCCTTTGCCTATTGGCTAAAGTTTTCAAAATCGAACAATTGGTACCGCGTAAACTCTTGCTCCAAGACAGCAATTTCTTTTTCTGTGAATTTTAGATAATTCTGGAATTTTTCGGTCAGAAGTAGCACACTTTCAAAAGTGTACTTATGCTTGTGGTCGAAGCTAAACACACCAGCATTTTTCAACACCGGGTCATTGAGCGGCAGCCATTTCAGCGCGTAGATCAGGCCTTTTATGTGAAATGAGCAGCAGCAAAGAATTTCTCTCGCTCACTCGACTCCACATCCCCCTCCTCAACCTTCCTGTTGATTTTTCCTCTGACTCCGAAACCCACCATCATGGCGTCATTGGTCTGCTGGTTGTTAAAATTCCCAATTTCTGTTTGAAAAGTTTTCTCAGGTTTTTGAAAAAAGCGATTGATTGATTCCTTTGTCAGGATCCTCCCCATGAGGACTCTGAGGAGATCCATGATCGCCTCATAGAGATAAACGATTACGGGATCCTGACGCTGAAGCAATAGGTTAAAAGTCGTGTATGCTGGCAGGCAGGCATGTAAGAAGTAACAGTAAATCTCCGTCATATCATTATCAAAAGCTGTGATGAGTTTTCTCAAACGTGTGTTTTTTTCTCCATGGGCATCTTCCGATGATCTGAAGTACAATAAGAGTGCATGTAAAGCGGTATACAAAAAAAATACACAGCAATTAAAAGAACAAACCTGAAGTACGACTGTAAGGCAGGAAATTGCTTCAGCACCCTTTCGAGGCAGGTCTGCATCCCCAGCCACATCACAGACAGGAACTTAAGGACTTGCCGGTATTCTAAATCTACAAATTGACAAAAGTCGGAATATGCATTTTTCCTTTTGCTCGAATAATCGAACCAAAAGTACGCATCAACAAGCATTTCTTCTACATCAAAGCATTTTAAATCAGAACAAAATGCTTTTGATGCATAACATGCGGCATTGTGAGCGATGTGACATGGACAGCCCATGAAATAAATAGAATTGTTTTGTGCCAGAACTCTGGTCATTATAGAGTTGTTTTTGCCAATATCGACACAGGTGTTGTCCACGCCGAAGCCGATGCACTTATCCCATGATAATTCATGCTTCTGCAATGCAGTGTCAATGGAATTGAAAATGGCCTCTGCAGTGGATCCTTTGGTTGGACACATGTCCAAAAATTTGCAGACAACCTTTTGCTGATTAATATCAAAAATTCTTACTGTTACCGGATTCATCTTCTGCAGATTTTGGTCATTGCTGCCATCAACGCAGAGAGTGAAGAAATATATTTTCGTGTCTTTGATTAAATCATCTAGGAGATCAGGTGAAATTGCATCATTTAACAGACAAGATGCCTTTGTTCGAGCGCAAGAATAATTTTGAGCAATCTTACTGTCAGGGAAACAATTTCTGATCAAATGGCCAAGATGGTCAGCTGTAGCTATAGGAAGATTGTGTTCAGCCAAGAAACCAGTGAATTTCAGCTCATCCCTTCGAACAGATAATTCTTCTGCCCCATTATTCTTCATGAAAAAAGAAGATATTGGTTTCACATTAGCTTTTGCAGTCAATGCTTTTTGATGATCTTTTCCTCTAATATGTCGTTTTAGATCACCCTCACCTTGGTGAGCACAAGACACTTCTTTCTTGCATACCAAACATTTTAATCAGTCCGAACGCTTGCTGTTACATTTGAATGATGGAAAGAGCACACTAGAAGGACAAATACTGTTGGCCTACTTTAAAATACGGCGTAAATAAATGACGATGCGGGAGATTTAAGCAATTATGCGGGTGAGCGGGAGATTGACTAAAAATGCGGGAGACTCCCGCGAAATGCGGGAGACTTGGCATGTATGCGTGCATTGAGAAAATACAAAGATAGCTACGATATTACGCTTCGTGAACTGATAACAAAATTATTAACAAACAAATCGGAGAATCATTTGATGTAGAGAGCAAATTATCTCGTCTTTTTGACAACCTGCTACATATTAGGCCTACAATCGTAATAAGTGACACGCTGACGTGATGTTGCAAATTAGCATTTACGAATTCTTTTCGGAATGTGTTTGACAAGACAATACTGTGCATTGCAAAATCTTTATAATATCTTGATTGAAATCACAAAATCGACGAGATCTCACACATATTCTTGTGCGTATATTTTTTGAAACTATTTGTATTTTTCCAAATGTTTCGTATGTTTTACCCACAGATTTAGATTCATCTGTGCGTGCTTCTGTTTCCTAGAAAGGAAGAATTGTATGTAACCTTAATATTGAAATGGCACATCGCAATTAGACAACGAATGGATAATTCATGTATCGCTTGCTATTGGAAATGGCAAACAATAAGCTGTTAGCAGAGGACACCAGAGCCATAGAGAGATGCGTGCGTGCTGTGATATCACGTCGCACACACCAAAACAAACATCGATGCCTGGCTTCGATTCAATGTATGCACTCAGTGAGCAATGCCGAGGAGAGGATCAAGTGAACTAATTTTCGTACGCCTGCTACTTTCTTTAATAATGATCGGAAGGGCTAACATTATGGAGAAAACTTGTGCGCAATGATCTGAATTCTTCGTATCTGAAGGAATTTTGGCAATCGAAGCATTTCGCTGGAACTCACATTAATCCGCAAGCGACGCACGACTTTTTTTCCTATCTCTGTAAGGTATTAGGAATTCCTTTTTGCACACCTAATAGGTTCCTGAATGTGCCGTCCATTTCGTATTAATCACACTTCTAACAAACCGAAGCAGATAAACAAAATATATAATTCTGTGGTTTTACCATATACCAAGATCCAAAGTGTGATGACAGTGGGGAGTTTTGCTCCATGTCTTTGCATTGAACATATTTCAGACGTTCATTGTCCTTTTTAAAGCATGATATATTCATCGACACGACTCCCCTACAACACGTACATTCGATTTTTTTCTTATTCTGAGCAAAAGCGATTTTTAGTGAAAATTGTCAAAACTTTCAATTTTTATCGTAGAATTGTATTTTACTGTATTATTGACTTTCTTCAAGTCAAGTAGCATACTCCTGTACTGAAGACTAGAAATGCATGTATGTGTTCTACGGGAGCCGGCTCACATCGTGATGTGCTGAGATTCTGCCTCAAGGATTTGAATTGCTTTGCGAATTTTTCTATGCATAATCATGTGCAATATCTAAGAGTTAATAAATTTTAAACTCAAGTTGCCCTCCCTGATCCACTACAATTCAAAGCTTGTAATTGTATAAGAGTTGCAATTGCTTTAGGACAAGTTCTGAAGCTGAAATTGTAAAGACGCTTGTTACATCGGTATTCATATCATGCTGGAAAAGCAGTTCTCTTCCACTGGATTATTGCAAGTCATTTCCAAACAGAAAGAGAAGGTTTTGCTTAACATAATATCTATTTGAATAGAATTTGATATTTATTTGGTATTGCCGTGAAAGGGTGTCATGTATACTTATATGTCGTGCAGTAAATTTACAGAATTTGGGTTGTTGAGATGCAAGACTTTGGCTAAAATTAGCAGCATGAAGTCATTTTTACTCATTTGATTAGCGTACTCATGTACTCATGCATACAGGAAATAGTTGTTGTCTGATGAACTTGGAATAGTTATGAATCTAAAGTTAACAGGTCTTTGGGTGGGCTTATGCAAAACCTAATAGGCTAGAAAACTCAAATATTGGGTATTATGGCCCCCGAGGGTGTATGGATGGGATAGAGCGCTCAAAATTAAAGTGCCCTCCTCTATATCGTTGCAACACCTGCCCTAAAGTCATTCCGGCGTCCCTGGACTTAGGATGCACAGGGCTGGTTGTTACAGTGGACCTGCAGAGAACTTGACGCGTACCAAAGATGAACCTTTACCAAAGTTCATCTTGCTTTCAATGCATTATATTTTTTTGAACTGTAGATTGAAAATACGTTTTTTCGCACTTTGAGCATGTTTTTACCTTAGCATATTATTACGGCATTTCAATATTCACAGTTTTGAGAGGTACTCAGAGACTACTCAGTTTACTTCACAGAGTAGGTCTATAAATTTGAAAAGTGAAGATCCTTGGCCGGAATCATTTGGTTGGAGGGATCCCATGTCCTGATGTTAAGAGAATACGTTTTATTGTGAGCGAGTACTTCGTTGGTCACCGATCGAACTTCGTCATGCGAAATAATGATTATGAAACCTGAGAGACAGAAGATGTGGATTGTAAACACACCTCGGACTAATGTAATGGACTGATCACGTGCATAGATGGTTCCAGACAATAATACTGAATATAGAAAGCAGTGTGTAGTTGTGTACTTGAGTCGCTCCCCATGTTATCCTCCCAACGTTCTCCGAGGTATTGCACGTTCATTCGGCGCAATATCTCATAAACTGTGCTCGAGCAACAGTGTGCGGTCGGAGATAGACCATATAGAGAACGATCTCTGTTCTAGTGGTTATGGTTGCAAGGAGTTGCGCATTTTATCAGGTTCTCTACAAAGCCGGGCTGTCGAACGTCCTACCTTTGTTAGTTACGTCCCTCCTTGCTATGATTCTTGGTTCTTATATAAAATTAATTATTGTGGGAAGGACTGCACTGTAATTTCATCTACGTGGTGATCGCCTTCTGAGTGTTAGACAAAAGAAGCCCGTTGAATAAATAAAAAGAACTTGATGTTGGTAGGTCGGAGTTGGCCAAACAGACCACTTAATATATCCCAAAGATATGATGTTGATTGATCGGGTGGAAGCGGAGAGTCGTTAAGGAGGCGAAATGGACTAAGAAATTGACTTCTAATCATGCTAGAATTGATTTGGGTAACTTTTACGACCCTTTGATCTAGTTGAATATTTTGTTGATTTATTTGATTAATTTTATTTTCTCTCGGAATTTAATCTCCTACTTGCACTGTTGCTTCCTACATTCCTCAAATTTGTTCTAAATGCACACTTCTTGCTTCTATATTCAGTATTATTGTAAACATCTAGAAAAACATTGTAACCTTCTCATACTCAAGATCAGTGCATTGCATTTGTCCGAGTTCTGCTCAAAATCTGCATCTTCTGTCTCTCGTGCTTCATTGTCATCCATGAATATATTCGGTCGGTTATGCTTTGCCAAAGTGCAGTGAGTAGGTAATGATGGACCTTAAACGTCACGTTTGAAATGTATGGAAATTTTAGAATAAATCTTGCATAGACTTTTCTGATTTTTTAACATTTTTTTACCATCACATAAGATAGCAATTATTATTCCCTTTAGTGCATCAATTGATTTATAATTTACTTACTTTTACAATATTTTACAATATTTGATAATATGAATCATCTGACAATGACATCATAGAGTTTGTAGCATAATTTACCCGCTTCCTGTGGCAGCATGCTCCGTGGCATGTTGCTACTATTTTGATCTTCTTTTTAAACAGTTGCTGCAGACAATGCATTTGGCTGTTCTGAAATCTAACACACGTCAGAGCTTTTCTTATAATCTAAATCTGTTTGACAAAAAATCAGAAAGATTGCATTAACACGCTCAGCACAATCTCAAAAAACTAAAAAGTTGCGACAACTATGGCCGTGGTCTCTCCTTTTCTTCTATTCAGCATTATAAATTATGCTTATAATTAAATTCTGTATAGTAGATTGAGGTTGTCAGTAGATGTACTCAGACTAGAACAATTGAAGCATAGAATTCATTGGCAGACGTGGACGCTGCGTTTTGTAATGGCAATGGTCCAAGCTAGCTTCTAAGGTAGCCTCGCTGAGCAAGCTAGAGACCCGCTCAAATGTCAAGTCGTACTGATGAGTCCAGTGTGAAACGTCAACAGCTACAGCAGACTTGTGTTGCACTTGTAATCAACTACATTCTCAGATGAATAATTAGTAATTGTAATCATTACAATTACATTTCATCATCAATTACATTTTTGGCCATAAGAAGTAACTGCAATTACATTGCTGTCAGTACTGTTAAATGATCATTCAATGAAGTATAAATTGCCTTATTCTCCTTGTCGACAATGCGTTACAGACTGCTCATAATACGACATTGTGATATTATACTTATACATGTATGTGTACTACCGAAGGTACAGCTACCGGCAACTTTTTCTTGCAGCATGCCGAATCTGTAATCGTAATCAATTACATTTAATGATTAATTGACACAATTCTGGCTGCCATGGAATATTGTGCTTAAATTTCTTTAGTCTGAGGACACCTTTCTGTGGTTTTCTTCCTTTCTTGGATGGCTACAATTATATAGAGCTAGAATTTCTCTTGATTTTTTGTCGCCTTACTAGAAAGTTAGCTTTTTGTAAAAACTTGCTCACCTAAGACTCGGCTAAGTCAAGCAAATTCATTCTTTCAAAGAAAATTTAGAAAAACAGAATTGTCGGTAAAAAATAAATTTGCCGGACAGTAAGCCAAAGGCATGCAAACTTAAAAATTTAGGGTTACGGTAGCGATTTGCCAATCACAATTAAATAGGACTCACCCAAAGTGTTTACATTCAAAAAAGTTAAAGAAATCTTTATGTAGTTCTTAATTCTTTAAGCTTACCTTGCTCACCTTGTCGACCCTTGTCCCGCGTATCCCAGGGTAGGTCCAGTCCTCTATTTCCATTCCTTCCGGTTATGGACCAGGGAGGCATCCACTCCTTTTGTCTTCATGTCGGCGGTTATTGTCGCTGTCCAGGTTTTCTTCGGGCGGCCTCTACCTCTTCTTCCTTCCACTTGCAGACGTGATGTAATTCTTTAAGAAATTCTAATAAAGGAAAATGCAGCTGTTGGAATAGGTAGCTATATACATATCGGTCATTATTTCCCAGATGCACGTATATAGTTGTTATAAATAGCTTCTAAACAAGTTTTAGTAGCCACTCTTTCCAATGTCATTTTTGAAATAGTAAGTAAGTAAGTAAGTAAAGCGTATATTTCATCAAAATGGAAAGCATTCATCACAACAAAGTTACAAATTTCATTCAAAGTGACAGAAAGTAGTCCAGTCAAAAGTAGTGAAAAAAGTAAATCATCTAGCGCTTCTGTGCTTACAAAACTGATTACACAATGAAGTACATTTAGGTATGAAAGAGGCTTGTCGACACAGAGTTCGTGAGAAAGGAATCACCAAGCGCTGCGAACGAGGATGAGTGTCAGGAAGAAGGTCGTTAAGCAAGTTTTCCTGATTCGATAGTCCGTGGAACAACTTAAGAGCACTGCTTCGTCGTCGAACATGTAGGGGAGTGAAGGATGAACAGTCACAGTCCATGCCACAGATTACTCGATGTGAACGGCGTCGCACCTTCTCCAACTTTTCAGAATTTTTTTGATTCAGCCCGATGATCAGAGGTGCATTATACTCCAACGTCGACAGAACGAGAGCGTTGTAGAGTATGATTAAGTCACTAGCATGGAGATACCTTTTTACACGTTTAATGATGTACAGCTTCTGAATAGCTTTCTTGCACAAATGCTGAACGAAGTCATCCCAAGTAAGTTTTTCATTGTAGATGACACCTAGGATGGACAGCTGCTTTTGAAAAAATGCATCATTTGGATGGGATACCATCACGTTTGGCTTCTTGATCAGCATCACCTTAGTTTTCTGCCTATTCAAACGAAGCCCATTAGATGAGCACCAGTCATGAGCTCTATTAATTTCGGATTCAGCAATGCAACTCAAGTCGGAAACCAAATAGACAGGCACAACAATAGCTGTGTCATCAGCGTATTTTGAATACAATATATGTGGGAACTTTGGCTGGAGGGAACTCATATGAACACAAAACAGAAAAGGCGATAACTTTCCACCTTGGGGGACTCCAGATGTTACTGGGAGAAACGAACTGGTACATCCATTTTTTAGTCGCACCCTCTGCTCTCTGTTTTTCAAATAGCTAAAACACCAAAGAAGGAAATTTGTCGGAAGAGAGGCATCAGTTAAGGACTTGACCAAGCTCTCATGACTCAAACAGTCGAATGCCTTAGATAGGTCAAGAGTTATTACCAATACACCTTTTGAGCAAGAGTCGTCGAGAATAGATGTAATGTAGTCGTGAACACGAATGTTGGCATGGGTTGTTGAGTGGAAAGGTCGAAAGCCAAATTGATTTGGACCATACCTCGTGATGAGTTCTTTTTTCACGCTGCTGAGTACATAATCTTCAAGTACTTTGGAAAAAGTGGGCAATACTGAGATAGGCCGATAATCACAAATAGAGGGCGATTTGCATTTCGGTACAGGAGTTACATTGGCAGATTTCCATCTGTTCGGGACACACTTGCTGTCAACTGACATGGCTATTAAATGAGTCAATGGTCCTGCAAGTTCTGAGTGAGCTGCCTTTATCAATCTAGTTGGAATACCATCGCTGCCTGTTGATTTCCCAGCCTTTAGGTTCCTCAACATATCCTTTGTTTTGTCGACACTGATTTCAATGTTCCAATCTTTATCAACACTAGCCGGTAATTGTGCCAAAGGGACCAATTAGGGGATTCACAAAAGTTTGAAGCAAATTGATTATTGATTGCCTCTGCGAATTCTTTATTGAGTGGACGAGTTTCGTTGTTTTTGGCTCTTACTTTATTCACAATATTCCAAATGCCATTAGGTCTCTCCTTTACATTTCTGACCCATGCCTGCTTTGCATTTTCTATCTCAGACTTAACTTTTACACGATAGTGATGGTACAGGGGAAAGTTTCTTTGACGATAGGCATGAAAACGAAGATTTATCAGGTGCTTCACTTTGGGGGTAAGCCATGGTTTCTCATTACCGTTCATCTTCACCGTACTGTGAGGAATGCAGGACATGGCTCTATGAATTATGTCATTAAATATAGCACATTTAGCTTCAATTGTTTCATTCAAGCTGTAATAGTGATACCATGGGTATTTTTGAAGAATGTCTCTAAACTCTATGACATTACTCTCTCTGTAATCAAAAACAGTGACGGTATAGGACCCGTCAGAAAAATCCTTCATGCAGAAAGGAGGCCTGATGCAAACAATACAATGATCTGATTTCCCAATAGGTGCCTCCACAGATACAGGACACTTGCTAGCATCACAGAAATACAAAGATGACAACGAACTACTCAGAAGAATTTTATCCAAAATGGACTCTTGTCGAGTAGGACAATTTACAACTTGAGACAAATCAAGGGATATTTCTAATTCAGCAGTCTGAAAATGGTTGAGATCACCAACAATCATGATATTTGCATTTGAAAAACGATCACACGAACTAACAATAAGCGAATTTATCTGTGACAGTTGGAAAGCAGATAGCTGAGGTGGAATATACATTACAAAAAGCATAATATCAAATGACAACACATGCAAACAAAGACATTCGAAAAATTGTAGAGGGTTTGCAATATCTACAATAGAATATGGGACATCACTCCGAATATAAGTGCAAACTCCTCCACCACGGCGACCATCATAACGGTCTTTCCGACAAATTGAATAATTAGGAAGATGAAGTTCATCGTCAGACACATTTTCACTCAGCCATGTCTCACACAAAGCTATAATATGAGGTGCACGTAGGGATGATATAGCTGCAAGGTCATCAAGTTTTGGTCGAAGAGATTGAACATTCGATAGAATAACATGAGGAACTGGAGGTTTGAATGTAAAATCACTTAATGAAAATTTGGGACTTTTGTCTTCAACATCACCTGTCCCCCACGTATTACTACATCCTCTCCAGAACTTTTCCTTGCCTTGAATTCTTCCCTCAGAATCTTAAATTCCCTTTGTTGCATATTCGTGAGGTCATTATTGATATATACATGTCGGTAAGTCATCGATTCACGGAGCTTCTTTGCATTCCTAAGGACAGACAGTTTAGACTCATAGTTGTTGAAAGTAACCCGCATGATTCGCGGTCTGGATTGATTAATTTTGCCAATTCTTGTGACTGACTTAACCTCATCAGAGTCTCCATCAATTTCATCTAGAATGGCGTTTATAATGTCCTTACCATTTTCCTTTCGCTCTTCAAGGCTGCCATTCATACTCTCCTGAACACCGAAAACAATCAGATTTTGCCTTCTGTTGACACGTTCCTCCATTTCAGTCATCAGGTCATTCGTCATTCTTGACCTCTCGAGCTGCATTGATGCCATCGCAGTCTTCAGCATATCACATTCACCTTTCAGGTCCTTCTGAGTTTGAAGCAATGAAGAGATGGTGTTTTGAATCGGAAATAAGTATTTCTTAAGCTTCATGTCCAAAACATTCATTAGCTCCTCTTTTGACAATACAGAAGAATCTTTCATCGAAGCACTAATGCTATTTGCTTGAGTGATTTGAAAACTGTTAATGGCATCTCTCAAGGCAGATGTAAGTTGATCTTTTGTTAGCTGCTTAAGTTGGGAATTCGACATGCGTCGAGCAGCTTCGAATGCAGTTCGACTAGAGTCCTTGGCATCCATGATAGAAGTAACGGAAAATAATTCTCTATCTATACACGTTGATGAAAACACTGAATGCAAAAATTAATCCGAACAGTCAAGAGCTGACTCGAACACAGAAACCTAAAAGCGAAACGTAGAGACACAGACCACTTGACCACCGCGGCACGACCACTGCAGATCACTATCGCTAACTTATTCCGGAAAGCAGTACATCTGATTGATTGGATGTCCCCGATTTATGACGTCGAGATCGCACCACGCCGACCAGAAGACAAGAGGCACGGAGAACAACTCACCAAAGTCAAGCAGATATCCAGGAATTCCTAGTAATTAGGTATCACTATGACATTCATCCACCTGATTTCATTAAATTATATTCAAGCAAGATTACAGAACAATATCAAGATGAAATTCATTGGCGGGACGAGCTGATTAGGATCCTATGGTTTTCAGAGAATGCGAGGACATATAGAATTTTGATTGCACTAATATTGGTGAAATCCTTGTTAGTTTCTTGATCACTGTACGGATGTGAAGCATTTTTGTGATGGATCATCCATCATATCCCATTTCTTTATCCTATTATCCTTTTCTATTTAGAAACATAGGATCATTAACATCTAAATTTCTATATTATGCACTCATACGTTCAGTCTACTGATGACATTTCGTCTAGGTTAGTAGTCAGATAAATTATCATAACATGAAATAGAGTTGTTTTTGTAGACTCATGCCCGCCAGATATATCGACGAACTTTTACTAGCTTTTAATATAATGCTTAGAGCAAACTTTTCTTTCTTATAAAAAATGACCCTCTGCAACATTCTTCAAGAAAACAACGTAAATTACTTGTAGGAGGTCTTTTGGCTAATAGACTCTCTCTGCTCTCTCATGAACACAACATTAACATGATAATAATAGCTTGTTGGGTTTAGAGCGTGCTACTTACGAGTTTATCATTAGGTATTGTCCTTATACCATTAGGCATATTGCACTCTTATATTCATTGACTAAATAATAAAGTAGAATCGGGATATCATTCAATCGCTTTTAACGTCGTTCAGTTTGTCGTGAGACAGTAGGCCTGATATAAGTGCGGCAATCGATCAGCAAATACTGATCCATAAACTTCAAATATCTTTTGACGTGCTCATCGAATGATGTTGTGGGCAGCTTTGTTCGATTTGATTATTTGCTTATTTGCCAATTCGTCTTTTGCTATAACTCTGACGTTGATGTAAGATTGAAAAATGTAATCAATGTATTCAAGCCTGATTCCTTAGTAAGATTTCACTTGGATTAGATTAATTAGCTGATTCTCACTTACAGTTGACACTTAATTCTCAAGTCTTCATCCATGAGGCCTTAAATCTTCGCGTAGTACATGCATGATTTTATAGTGTAGTGCACTGTAAACTGTAGGCGCCACTATAGGCACTAATAGGCACCAAACCACATATTTGTTTATCCAATGAAAGCGAAGGAAAAATCAATAGGCACGAACTCGGCACTATGAACTTCGTGCCTACTCGTGCCTTGTGTTGGTTAGAATTTGTGCCCAAATTTCGTGCCTAATTCAAGCGAAATTTCGTGCCCTAGAGTTTATAATGTGGAAGTGACTCTTATGTTATCAAATGTGCTGATGATGCTATAGTCCGGGAGCCAGCGTGAAGTTGTGCAGGGAACGAGGTAGTACATAAAACTTTCACATAGCATAGTACACCTCTAACCTACTGCAAAACTTCGCGTCTGCCGGATCAGATCATTTGCTTTTCAGAAATGGAGATGATAACAAAATCCTATGTATTTCCAATGGTAAAATTGTGACATTTAAGGTGTTGACTCCATTTTTTCGAATTTTTGCTCATAAAAGTTACACAAATTGGTATTTTGTTGAACTCGTTATTATGGAAATCATCTACAGATCATGATCTTTCAAATGAGTTATCATTCAGTGAGAGAGGATGAAGTAAAATGTACAAACAAACACTTTTCGTTAAAGTATATCAACAATTTTCCTGAAATTTCTATGTTAAAATTTGCAGTTACACCAACGAAAAGTGTCTGTTTGTACACTTTACTTCATCCTCTCTCACTGAATGATAACTCATTTGAAAGATATCTGTAGATGATTTCATCTGTAGATGATCATCTGTAGATAGGATCTGTAGATCTGTAGGATCTGTAGATAGATCATCTGTAGTAGGAGATCATCTGTAGATGATTTCCATAATAACCAGTTCAACAAAATACCAATTTGTGTAACTTTTATGAGCAAAAATTCGAAAAAATGGAGTCAACACCTTAAATGTCACAATTTTACCATTGGAAATACATAGGATTTTGTTATCATCTCTATTTCTGAAAAGCAAATGATCTGATCCGGCAGACGCGAAGTTTTGCAGTAGGTTAGAGGTGTACTATGCTATGTGAACGTTTTATGTACTACCTCGTTCCCTGCACAACTTCACGCTGGCTCCCGGACTACTATACTTTGTGACAACATTTTTAAAGCTGATGGTTCCATGAACAGCAATTTAAACGGCATCTTCCTCGCTTGTCTTCATGGTCATTAGAAATCAAAATAAGCTCAAGTCATTTACAAAAACTTCTCGTAAATCTATAATTGACAATTTCTTATTCGAAAATCCCTCAGAATATTCCTGTTAAAGATTAAATAAAGCAGCTGCGTACTGCTTTGGCCAGCAAGATGAAATGCTCTTCACAAGCAAACGCCCTTGTTATGAGAGCAACATCTCGTGTCAATGTCTACAACGTCTCAAACCACACGTAGCGAATGAGCTTCTGGCTCAATTATTATATAATGGCCGATCCTTTCGATCTCTTTTAGAGTATTGTGCATCGATTTCAATAGATTTGAACAGGGTTGTCTTTATCAATAGAATGTCGTATATTCCTCAGGTTTCTATTATTGAGAAATTTATTAAGCGTTATTACAATCTATGAGAGTGGGACTGCGTTAAACGAAAACGCAATCGGTATGGCTTGAGGACGGAGATTTTGATGTAAGAAAAAGAGAGATACCAAAGAGAATGTTTTATCCAGCCCAAAATGCGCATTCGGTTATCATGATTTCCACAGGACAATGCATTAGGAAAACTATAGACCTTCTTGAACTTTCGGGAATGACATGCAGGTGATGTATTGTGAATGAATTCTGGAATAACTTGCACTTGTATGCTTGATAGATTATGTTAGAAGAATTGCGGCTGGATAATGATGGCATTTGATTGCATTCCATTTCTCTATCAATGTTGAGCGCACACCGACATATTGTGCGTGACTTCATTTGAGGTGAATCAATGCAAACCTCAACTACTATGACATTTATCGAATGTAAGTTTGATATTTACGAATCCTGAGTATAAGGATAGGACTTGCACAAATTCAAAGACCGTTCCGACTGCATGCACCATTTTATTGGCCGAATTTATGCGTGTCTAAGCATACTCATCAGGCTTTGATGTTATGCACCGAAACCAGAGGGATGAGTAGTGAAGAGATAACAGCCGGGTAACTTTGAAATAATAACAAAGTGATTGATTACATTGCAAACTGGGCTTTCTTTAACCATTTTCACACAGGACTGTGAAGCTCCTCGCGAAATCGGTGGTTGCATCAGTCCCCTGTTCAATTCATTTGCAAAATTTTATGAACATGATATCAGGGAAATGTCTTACAGCAGCAAAACCTGATGCCTTTTTATTCCTGTAGGTGATATATCTTTTGATGTCAACATTAAACATCATTTTTTTCCAATTAAGCGTCAAATAAATTGAATAGACAGTCACGAAAGCTGATTTCCTGCATGAAATACCGCACTTGTAATGTGGATATACTGTCCGTAAATTGCCATGCCATGTTCATATCTTATAACACATCCTACGGTATCAACTGTATTTATCCAATAGTCCAAACCTTCGATTTGGCCTCTTTGGTAGGCCTGGAATAGACAATCGGATTTGTGTTTCACTAGTCGATTCTGCTCTTGCTGAGAATATAAAATCGAGGCGTCTGTCAATAAGCTGAATTCATGCTCATAGATTACTGGGATGTACATGGAAATAAGGATTTTTAAACCATGGTGAATTTGAAGGCTATGTCCAAAAAGACATCTTAGACATGCGGTTCAATAAATGGTAGACAATCATGTGTAGAACACACTGTAGAAACTTATGCTTATAAATTCGGTTATAAAATTATTTTTGAAAACAAGGTTTGAAGTAGAGATGCGGAGTCGGAGTCCTATCAAATGATAGGACTCCGACTCCGGCCTATAACTAGACCCGAAGTATAATGCAAACAAATTATTCATCCTCGTGCATAACTGTCACTGTTTTGATGTCAACTTTCTCTGTCAAACAAAAGTACAGAGACACTGCTGCATGCAAGGCTTGTAATAGCTGAGGAAATGAACCGTGATAGTGAGAAAAGAGTAGTAAGAAAACGGCGAACACCAGATAGCGCAAGATGGCCGCCATCGCTGTCGTCCCCCCCCTCTGGAACGACAGAGGTTGTAGTCTGTCGTGGTGTGCCGGCCAGGTTGGTTCGCAAACTGTTCGCTGACTCCCCCCCCCTCTGGAACGACAGAGTGTCGTGGTGGACTTGGGCGGCCGCCAGGATTAGTCTTGAGGCTATAGTGTGTGATGTTTTTCGTGCAATCTGCTGAATGTTGGGTTGTAAAATGGGCTGTTTCGAGTGGAAGGAGTGCTCGGATGGGAAAACGGAGGCCAGATTCGGATTCAGCGTGAAATTCTGTATCCGTATGGTGAATTTGAACGCCATCGGAGAGAAAAAATTTTGCTGACGTCCCCCCCCTCTGGACAGCTTGCTTCGATTTTGGCTTCCAGTGGACGGATTTTGTCGTGCCATAGCTCGTTTGAAAGCTAAGAGTGAGACAAATTCAGTGAAAGAATCGGCTTGTTCCTATCTGTCTTCGTTTAGATGTGAGACGCCATTTAAGATTTTGGGACATTGGTGAAAAACGACAGAGTTAGAATTTGGGACGTTTTGGGCTCTAGCTTCAAAACGAAGCATCGGATTGGAAAACGGATTTCAGATTTGGAATCAGCGTGAAATTCTCTATCTGTATGGTGAGTTTCAAGTCAATCGGCGACAAAAAATTTTCAACATTTTTCGAAAAAACGACAGAGTTAGAATTTGGGACGTTTTGGTGTGTAGCGCCCAAACGAAGCATCGGATGGGAAAACGGAGGCCAGATTCGGATTCAGCGTGAAATTCTGCATCCGTATGGTGAATTTGAACGCCATCGGAGAGAAAAAATTTTGCTGACGTCCCCCCCCCTCTGGACAGCTTGCTTCGATTTTGGCTTCCAGTGGACGGATTTTGTCGTGCCATAGCTCGTTTGAAAGCTAAGAGTGAGACAAATTCAGTGAAAGAATCGGCTTGTTCCTATCTGTCTTTGTTTAGATGTGAGACGCCATTTAAGATTTTGGGACATTGGTGAAAAACGACAGAGTTAGAATTTGGGACGTTTTGGGCTGTAGCACCAAAACGAAGGCTCGGATGGGTAAACGGAGGCCAGATTTGGAATCAGCTTGATGTTATTGTCCAATGAGGATCATCATCCAATGAGAATCAAGCATTTCTTTATAAATAGCGAGCCTTCCACAGTGAGAATCATTCCATCGTTGAATCACACGAGTGACGGACGCACATTTTCTCTCTCTCTCTCTCTAGTTCCCTGTTCTATTATCCAACTAAAATGGTAAGTCGCTACTTCCCTCCCTCTCCTCCCTTGAACGTAAACTTAATACAATCTTTTTTCATTTTCAGGCATCTACTCCATCTGCTGCACTAGTAGGACAAAATGGCGGTCAAACGTTACAAGGTTCGCTACGGTCAGATCATCTACAACTGAGGCCAGTGGAAGAAACATCCAAGGTACATAATCCTACACCGCTACAGCGTAAATTTAAACAAGCCTTGCGTTATGATGATCATAGCGTAGTACTCCAAACGGGAATGCTCCCTTCCACGGATGTCAAGATAATGCACAATCAGTATGGGGACTACATACTGATCCCCGTTAGTCCGTACTTTCGCCACCAACTTGATATTATTGAGGAGTACGTGACATTAAATATGGACATTCCTACTCCTCTTGCTCAAGAGTGAAAGGCGAGAGATGACAAGGATACTCCCTATAGAAAGATTTGGGATGGTAATCACATTTGCCTACCGGTATCACATTGGTGTACTTACTATAAGAAGGATGGAGATCATTCAATACCCATCAGATGTGATGAGCTCGGAGAAGGTACTTGGGATATCCTTTTCAAAGTGAATGGGCTATATTATGGTCGACACAAGGATAATAAAATAGCCTCTCTCCCCATGCATATGGAATCCATCCTATATATTCCAAAATCACCCAACGTGGACGACATAATTGATCAAATCCTTAACAGCAGTGGTACGAAGCGCAAGTCGGAGAAGAATGCTACATCAAAACGCAAATCAAAGAAGGAGAATTACTAGTCCTTTCCTAACTCTACCCTATGACAATTCGCTTATGTGCTTTGAGTGTCGTAGACGTGGTCTTATTAGATACATTTTACTTCTTCGTTGCCATCATATCATTTGTGTATTTTGTCGTGAAAAGCATCGATGTAATTCTTCATTTTGTAATATGTTATAGAACGTTTCCTTAGATGTGTAAATTTCCGTTTTAGGCTTCTATCATCATTTTTATGGATTGTGAGGGTGAACCTGTACAGGAGCTCAGTGCTATTGCTATGAACAATTGGACATATCAGATTGTTAGTGTCTATCATCAACATGCCAACTGCGATCCCAATGTTGATCAATGGGCGAGAAAACACATTCATGGACTTAATCTGAAATATTTGCAAGACTATGGCTTTTCTTGTGAAAGTGCTCTTCTTATTGACTTTAAACGATGGTTAGCTGCTTTCAATGTTATACGCATCTTTTGTAATAATCCTGGTAAGGAGAGGAAAGTATTTCCCAATCTAATCATTGATGATATTTTGCTCCCGCCTTGGGATAGTAGAGTGAATCAACATTATCATGAAGTCACGAAACGTTTTAGGGATTTGTGTGTTCCTATTTTGTCTGTTCGTTGTAGTAGCTACGTTCATAACCAATGCTTCTTTCCTCCTTACCTCAACACTGCCAAAGTCCTGTATGGTTATCATTGCTCGCTGTATGATGGTTATCAGCTGTATCTATTTTATCTCTTTCAAACCATTGATTTATAATGCATGCTTGTTACCGTTATTCAATAAATGTTACTATGAGAAGAGTTGTTGTTTTCATGCAATGGATGGGTTAGATAAAGGGCGATCATGTCTTTCTCAAACGACTGCGGAACATTACGTTTTCATAGGCAAAGTTTAAAAGGAGCTGTTCAAGATTATGTGATAAAATTTCATAAAGATGAGACCGACATCGAAGCAGTGGTCGATGATGCTAGCACTCTATTTCTAGAATTAATGAATACATTCTCTGATAGCATTATCATGGCGCGATTAGTGGCGAAAATTAAGTTTAGTCATTTTGGAAAGGAAGAGGTGGAAAGTCGCTCTTTCCATTTTGCTTCTTACACAATGGAAGTGGTAGATCACCCCCAAGAATTTTTTAAAAGACATATGATAAAAATTGCTGAACGTCTTAACGCATTTAACCATCATGGTAGCAGTCTAGTGATTGAAGCGATTTCAGATATTCACATTCAACTTTCCATAAAGAAAAATTGAAAATGCAGTGGTACTTGATTGTAGCACAACTGGTTTTCGAGCTATGTCTGCTCACTCTCGAAGTATATTCCTTCTGTACATGCGTCTATTATTTAGAAAAGGCTAGCAAATTCATATCTTCAAAAAGACTTGCTATAGACATCAGTAACGGTGAAACTATGTGTTGCGATGTATGTAAGCGAAAGGATGGAAATGAAAAGCGCATCTTCAAGAGATGTAAGCATGCTTTTTGTCAACGCTGTTTCATACGTAATTGCATTCAACTTTGCCAATGTAACCACTGTGATATTGCTCATTTCGAGTGTCACTTATGTCGCAATAGTTAGTACCTATGCAAATGTGGTAAAGATAGGTTTTAGCAAAGACTAACACGGAAAATGGCGAAACGTAAAATGACGAAACGTAAAAGTCAAAAGTTTTCTTCAGCCATTCAAGCTCTCCGACGAATGAAAGCAAATCAGCGATACAATGCTATACGACATGCTAACGATAAATTCATTTGTGAAATTATTTCTCATGTGAGGAAGTTGAGGACGAAGAAATTAGCGCCAAAACAACGAAAGTTACTTAAGCGATATGCTACGAAATTGCGTTTCATCTCCAATCCTAAAGTCACCCTTCAAAGAAAGAGGAAAACTCTAACACAAAAGGGCGGTTTCCTTTCAGCAATACTTCCAATGATAGCTCCTGCCGTGGGCAACCTATTGGGTAATATCTTTGGCTCTAAGCGTTAATTATGCAAATGTTGAATCTCAAAGTAATAAAATGGATTTCAGACTTCAATGTGATAAAGTTCTGACTGTATCAGGTCCATCTCATGCAGGTAAAACTGTTTTCACGCTGAATTTATTGGATAAAAGAAGGGAGTTGTTTAAGGAACCTATCAATCGAGTGATTTGGTGTTATGGTATTTATCAACCGTCGCTGTTTCAGGAATTGCAAAGTCGCAACTTTATTCGACATGAAGGAATTATTCCAGTGGATAAACTTCAGTCTAATGATGTTGTTGTATTGGATGATTTATTAAAAGAAAGTAAGAATTCAAAAGATGTTACAGATATGTTCACTCGCGCAGCACACCATAAAAGGTGCTTTATCATCTATATCACACAAAATTTGTTTCCTGATGGAAAAGAAGCTCGTACACGAAACCTGAATACACACTATTATGCTATTTTCAAGAATCCGCGAGATAAAAGTCAATTTGAAATTTTAGCGCGACAAGTTGCACCCAGAGGATCAAAAGCCTTAATTGAAATTTTTCAAGCAGCTACTGAAAAACCATACGGTTACTTATTCATTGACTTTACGCAAGAGTGTCCGGAAGAATTTAGATTTCGAAGTGATATTTTGAAAACTCCCATGATTATCTACAAACTATGAGTTCTTATTCTCGCATGATTGTTATTCCTCAGGATGAATATGTACAATTGACTGCCATGCAGCAAGTAAAGCAACCTCTTGCAAATCAAATGTATAGGAAAGAAATAGATTATCAGCAAAATGTTCACATCAAAGATCCACATCGTGCTGTATTATTACAATCGGAAACTGTTGAGCAATTGAAAAACTTGAAGAATAAGATGCGTGACTCTGTATCGACTGCTACACCTTTAGCATCTCGCGCACATGCCATATCTCTTTTCAACAGTATTGAACCCCATCTCAATGTAAATGATAGAGGAGAAATCATTACAGATGAAAATAAAGTGATTGATGCTTCACGTTATGAAGACTTGATTCAGTATGCGACACGTAGAAAGCGCCGTCAGGGCTATGTTCCACCTGGTTGGTCATACTTTCTTAAACTATTGAAAAAGCATAATGTGCCAAAATTTGCTTTAAATAATGAGACATTGAAAGAACTTGATTCAACAGTGGCTACTACTCCAATGCTTCAGGCGATGAAAATGCCAACAAATTGGTTTAAGACGTCACCTGCTACATCCCCTCCCACACTCACTAAGCAAACAAGAGGAAGAACTCGACGTAGAGCTACATCGCCACTAAAACTGGTAAAAGGAAAACGTAAAACAGCTCCTCCTAGGAAATACATGTTCTCAGACTATTAATATGAAGCAGATGTGTTGCTTGCCATGTAATGAGCCGCCAGAGGTGAATGTCGTTGTCACTTGCACTTGCTGCGCCAGCTCTCACAATGAAACCCCTAAGCAATGTGAACACGATCGCAAAACCGCTAAAGCTAAATGCTGCAGTTGTTGTAAATGTAGAAAGGCAAGAAAACAAAAAGATGAGAAGGAGGAAAAAGAGTCAGTCGTCATCGACTGAACGTTTGAAGTCAATCTATTATGATGTAAAACATCCGGCAGGATTTGCATCTATCAAGAAATTATCAAAAGCGAGTGGTCTTCCACAATCACAAGTGAAACGATGGTTAAAGGGTCAGGCTACCTATACACTCCACAAACAAGCGAAAAAGAAGTACCGCACCCGCCATTATATTGTTCATGACATCGATGAACAGTGGCAAGCAGATTTGTGTGATGTTGCCTCCATTTCAAAACATAACTCGGGCAATAATTTTATTTTAACCGTCATTGATATTTTCTCGCGTTATGCGTGGGCTCAACCTTTAAAAACTAAAGAAGGGAAAGGAGTAGCAAAAGCATTCCAAACAATTTTTCGAGAAGGTCGCATTCCAAAAAGAATTCAGAGTGATCAAGGAAAAGAGTTTGAAAATCAGCATGTGACAAGATTATTTGAGAGGCATGACATTGAGTTGTTTAGTGTAAAGAGCGCTTATAAAGCTGCACTCGTTGAACGTTTTAATCGCACATTAAAAAATCGCTTGTGGCGACATTTTACTGCCAACTTGACACAAAATTGGACAAAGGTTCTACAAGATACACTCCATGCCTACAATCACTCTATCCATCGTTCTATTGGACTCAGACCAGTAGATGTAAATGCTGACAATGTAGATAAAGTGCGCGAATCATTCCAACGTAAACGCACTCATGTGAAAAGTGATGTGAAAATTGGCGATAAAGTTCGTATCTCAAAAGTGAAAAGTGTTTTTGCTAAAGGGTACCTCCCGAATTGGACAGAGGAGGTATTTACAGTATCAAGGATTAATCAAAAAGACTCTCCGACCACCTACAAGTTGAAAGATTACGATAATGAAGAAATTGAGGGTAGCTTTTACCGCGATGAGATTGAGGTAGTCACTGAAAGTGAAACATATTTGGTAGAGAAAATCATTCGATGTAAAAAACGGCAAGGTGAAGAATGGTGTCTTGTTAAATGGACTGGTTATCCTTCAAGTATGAACTCTTGGATGCGTCGTGCCGACATCTTTCATCTAAGTGATCGACAGTGATTCATGCAAAGTTGTAACTAACAATGTTTAGGGTTTGAGCTATGAATCCAACTGCCTCATTTTATTCACGACCCTCCTATGTAAGTGGTGGAGGACAAATTTACATCGGTGCTCGCCGCCAACGTGGAGGTAGCATACTTGGTGCACTGAAATCTGTTGTAGCACCTCTCATATCCAATGTCGGTAGATCTTTAAAACGAAATGTTTTAAGTAATGCCGTTGGCTTTGCTGGTGATGTTGCTAGTGATCTTTCCAGAGGTAGAAGTTTTAAGAGCAGTTTGTTGAATCGTGGGAAGGAACGCGGTTTAAAAACATTGAAGCAGACCATTGCTGGTGTTACTCAAGGAAAGAAATCACCTAAACGAATGAAAAAAGGAAGGAGGAAACATCGCGGAGCTGGTAAGGTGCGATCTTCAGTCAAAAGGCATTCACGCAAACGTCGCAGAGGCTCTAATCATTCATCAGGCGCTAAACGACGACGCTGCTATAACTTCTAATCATGGAGTGTAAAACTTCCGGTTTTTGTTTGTTCGATCAACAAGCCATACAGACAGATATTCTTAGTTCAAGTATTGTAGATTATCATCCTCGAACAGCTGAGAATGCTGGCCCCATTGAATTTGTTATTCCTGGTGGTAGTGATGACTACATAGATTTGAGTTATGCGATGCTTGATTTGAGGTTTAGAATTCAGCAAGCAGATGGAACTGCTATTGACGATGCACATAAAGTTGGACTGAACAATTTACCATTGACTACATTACTTCGTGATGTTTCTCTAACGATTGGAGAGCAGCAGGTGGAAGGTGGTCAAAGCGATTATCCCTATAAATCATATTTCAATCATGTATCACAGTTTCATCCAGCAGCACAAAAAAGTCATATGGAAGCCATGGGATGGTACAGAGATGAAGCAGGAAAATTTGATGTTGAAACAAACAGTGGCTTTGTAAAGCGATCTGTTATGATTAAAGATAGTAGAGTATGTCAGCTATATGGTCCGCTGAATTTAGACTTCTTTAGACAGTCAAAGTTTTTACTGTGTAATACCAGCATGCGACTCAAGCTGACATTGAATAAGCCTGAATTTGCGCTGAATGCATTTGCTAAAGTTGACAATTTTAGAATTCATGTGGAAGATATTGCACTTTACATTCGTCGAGTAGTACCGAATCCAAGTGTCATTAGAGGACATGCTGAAGGCCTTAACCGTCAAAATGCCATTTACCCCGTTCAGCATACAAAGCTTCTCACCTTTACAATTCCGAAAGATCAAAAGAGTTTCATGAAAGATGGCCTCTTTCCATCGGAAGCACCGAAGCTCCTCATGGTGGCAATGGTTGAAAATGATGCATTTAATGGTAATATAAAGAAGAATCCTTTCAATTTTAAAAACAATCAGTTAAGTGAAATTGCTTTACGTGTAAATGGTGTGAGTCATCCTGGTCCACCCTACAAACCAGATTTTGCTGCGGATCAATTTATGCGCAGTTATGTTGATTTTATGGATGTCTTTGGCTTTTACAATACGGATGATACCAACGGACTGACTATGAAAGAGTTTAAGAGTGGATATACTATTTATGCATTTGATTTGACTGCTGACAGCGATATTAGTGCACCCTATCGTCAAGCGAACGTGCCTCATAATATTCGTTTGGATTTGACGTTCAAAAGAAACACTACCTGAGACGATCAATGTATTAATTTATGCAGTCTTCGATTCAAATATTGAAATTACAAAGTATCGTGACGTGATTCTTCAGTATAATCGTTAATGAGTTGGTTGACTGCTGACGATATTAAGACTAAAGTGCAGCGTAATGCAGACGAAGCGACGTTGAAAGCTTTCGATAATGTCTATTCACTCGATACCTTACCACCTGCAGTAAATCACTATCCCATCTTTATTGTGCTAAACACTCATTCTCAGAATTTAGGCGGTGAGCATTGGAAAGCGATCTTTATTGGAGAAGACCGACGTGGTGAACTATTTGACTCTCTTGCTCAACCTCCAAATATACCAACACAGCAGTGGTTGAGAAAACATACGCGTCAATATCAGCGAAATGAACGCATACTACAACATCCACTTTCATCAACGTGTGGTGCTTTTGTACTGTACTTCATCTTAAAACGTTTACATGTATCTCGATTTGCATCTATTATTCAAAACTTTTCATGTAATCCATCCTCTAATGAAAAAATGATTTGTAAGTTCTATCATGATTTGAAATAAAAACATCATGTTGGAAAAAATTGTTTTTTATTTTACAATCCGCTGGGTACGTACATACTCAATGAGATAGTCTAGGATCACATTTGCTTGTACATGAGATTTTAGTCCAGTAATGATCACTTTACTATTATGAAAGATTGCCACATGTACAGGTAACCAACAACTAATGAGAGCTGCAGGAAAAAGTTCGGGTTCATAACACAAATTGTAACTGCTGGTACGAATCTTCAAAAATGATACACTTTCACTCAATTGAGTAGAGATCACCATATTGTCCACAGTCAGATTCGACATCACACACCTCTCCCTCTTCCATATCCGACGTAGTAGTCTTTGTAGCTCTAAGCGCATTGACTGCGCCGATGAATGAGAAAGGGCGCCGAGAATCTGTACAGTCCCATTTGGGAAGAGTTGAAGATTCCGTGAATTGTTCATCTTCACCACTAACATCTGAGGACGGCCCGGGTAATACTTGCTGTTTGGAAGCTGTTGGTGTAATGTTGTGAGATCGATTTTGGTGTAGAGTCTGAAGCGACGGAGAATGTTGACGATGGTGTAGCGATGGCGCTTCATGATGAAAGAATGAGTAAATTGAGCGATGCACCTTCCTTTTATACTTCTCCCAACTACCTTGATGAAATGTGAAGTTAGTATGAAGTTGGGAATGATAGAGTTGAATTCGCCGATTGTTGACGCGCAGCCAGATGCGATTTCCAATACGTGAATGTCTTTTCATATAGAAGTATTTCAAGTCCTTCATGATTTGATGTAGAGATTGAAAATGACGATAAGATAAAACAAACTCTCTTCTCACATTTCCAGTTGAATCTTTGAAATAGACGTTTCGATCATGATCCGTTTCAATACGTTGTAGGGAATCTAATTTCCAACTCATGATGTGTGGTAGTCATGTCTGATTAAGATTTGCATAGTAGGGCGATGAACTCACGACGAATAAATGTCATGATGGAGCGATGTATGTATCTTCTATACTTCTCCCAATTGTATTTGCGAAATGAGAAACAGTTTGCGGAATGAGAATGGTAGATTTGAATTTCATTTCTGTAATGTTGAAGCCAAACTTGATCACCCAAGGAGATGAATCTTAATGTTTCAAAATATTCCAAATCCCTCATGATATCATTGAGGTTCACAAATTGTCGCCATGTTAATGTAATTCCTCTTGATGTATGACCATGAGAATTTTTGAAATGTACGTTTCCATCACGATCAACTCTGATATATTGTAGAGAGTCCAAAATCCAAGTCTTCATGATGTTATGCAAAGTCGCAGATCAGCAATATAAAAATGTCGTTTTATCATATTTTGCTTAGCAATGCGGCTACAAAGAGATTTGCTAGTAATCGAGCTGCACTCTTTTCTACTCCCATTGATCATGCACAACAGCTAAATGGAAATTGGGAAGTGGGTGTCACTCAACTTGTTTATAGCAACTGTGTCTATACTTTTGATCATGAGGTGATGACTATTAATATGAGACGTACAGCTGCTTATCAATGTGAAAAGGGGTGCCGAGTATACATTCCACAGTGGCCAAAGAAAGATCTCTTATCATGTAAAAAGTTTATATATGATTTCTTGAATAAAGCGAGTAAACATATTGTCCAATTTACTCCGCACAATGATGATTATACCTATGTACATCATGTAGTTGAGAAAGATTGGATTGTTGGTTTAAGTCCAAGTTTAAGAAATGATTTAGGCTACCTCGCTAGCGCCTTAACAAGCTATGATAATTTTAACGTTAATTACCACATAAGTGGTCATAAACAGTTAATATATCGAGAGGAAGCTTATTATGTAGATCTTATTCCAAAAAATGAGAAGACGTTGGTGAAGAAGATTGTGATTAAGCCAAGGAAGACAAACATGACTCCTGAAACATTATTGAAGAAATTTAATTATCTCCTTCGAGTTGATGGCAAACAAGTGGCAACATTGACTTATATTAAATCATCTAATCATATTGCAATAAGCAAATTAAATGATGATGATCTAGTATTAGTTTGTTCAAAAGATTTTCATCAGTTCTTGCGACATCGTTCTGCAGCTGTTCATGGAAAATCTGATATGCAACATTTACCATGTGAAAGGTCAAATCAATTTGATACAGAATGGACCGTATCTTTATACAGAAAGTGCGTAGATCCTTTAGGTGGTATCTTACATGAGACAAGAGTGTTGATGCCTCGCATTATTACTTCGGTTAAATTGGTTGTAGATTATTTAAATGAAGTGATTAATGAGCAACATATTTCATTTTCTGAAAAAGAAGGCACTTTGTCTCTCACTATAAGTGGAAAAGGTATTGAACTAATTATGGATAAAACTCTAATGGACATTTTGGGTTTTGATCAAAATATCTTTAAAATTGGTACTGTAACCAAAGCTAGCGCAGACATGTCGCTATCGCGTCGTATTAACTATTTTCAGATATATTCCAATATTGGTGAAGATGTACGTGTGGGAGATGTTGAAGCTCCATTGCTAGCAATGATACCATACCAGCCAAAAAGCTGCAGTATTTTATCTGAGCATACTTTCAAGAAAGTGCATTATACAAAGCTGAAATCAAACTACATCCCACAAATTGATATTGCCATTTATGACGATGCTGGTGCGTTGATTCCTTTTCATAAAGATGCTGTAACAAGTATCACACTCCATTTCCGAATGAAGAGTTAATGCAAACGTATGCTAATATATTTTTCCAATGTGAATAATATGGAAAGTGAAAATAAGGACTCGTTTCTAATCTACTTGCCCAGTAATGCTTCTATGAATAAATTTCCCAAAAATAAACCATCAGACTATCGAGTAGAATTAAATCGGCCACTGCATTTAGAAGGTGAATGGGAGGTTGGCGTTTCTAGTATTTGCTATGATAGCAATATTCAGAATGTGAATGATTTGGAAGAAATGATATTGACTCCTCGCACCCATGATGGAATAACGATGAATAATGCATTTCAGTTCCCATACAATTTAACATCAGATGGAAAGTGGAACTATGAATGGATTCAGATAAAATCAGATTCTTATGAGCCATTTGGGAATGAGAAAATTATTAAGGCATTCAACAGTGGTAATACTTCCATCATGAAGAATAAAAATCAGAAAGCTTATGAGTTTACTATCTATCATTGGAGTGGGAGACAGTTCCTCCGCTTTCATTCTTTTACTAAAGGTCTTACGCTGAGGTTGGATAGTGAATTCTATCCACATCTTGGTTTTGGTCATGGACTACATCTAACGTCAATTGCTACTGCAAATGTTAAAAAAGTTTATTCAAATCGAATGAACAAATTTCATTATAGATTTAAAATATTTGATGAAGATGTTGTAGAATGCGAAGAACGCATCATTTTGAAAAAGCGTGGTGTTCAACCTTTATCACTTATTGAGTTAGTAAAACGATGGAATGAGACTGTGGGTAAGAAGTATGGAGAAAAAATTATGGCGGACAAAAATAAGTTGGTTATTCAGAAATATAATGACAAACTTACAGTTTATTTCTCTCCAACCTTGCGTCATTTTGTAAGACATTATACACCTATTATTGGAAGCGGTGTGGTGTATGCTTCTCATGAATATCACACTAAAGCTGATTCAGTTAATGATGAATGGTGGGTGGACATCTATGGTGATCGCATCAAGAAAATTTACCAGTCTTATGAAGAATCTAAAGTTGCTATCAATATAATGCCGCGTCTATATCATACAGTTGAAAGCTTCATTCATGTAGTAAATCCTTATATACAACAGAAGTTGAAGCATGTGATGAAAAGTAAATATGATGTAAAGACACACCACATTTCGTTTTCAATTGAAAATCAACGCGTTGTTCTGAGACTGGGTGATGACATTCAATGTCAATTGAGTAAAAATTTGAAAAAACTCTTTGGTTTTTCAATGCTACAAACAGTGTTTGCTGCTGCGCATACGATTGGTATAGAAACACCAATGACACTTGATAAACATGAACAGCACCTTTACATTCAAAGTGATTTGATTCTACCTATTTCTGTTGGTGAGAAAAAAGAATACATTTTACGCGATTTCATTCATGATAAAGACGCTTCATATGGAATAGTCGAGAAGATGTTTGAATCTATTTTCTATCATCCCGTCATCAAACAAACTATACCCTCTATTGCTATCAAAATTACCAATGGTTTACAAGAGTGCATCCACGTGAAAGATACTAAATCCCTCATAACGTTAGTGTTTCGGAAAACAAAGTGAAGTCTTTATATAACATTTATTGAAATATGTACATGAATGTGAAGCAATAGACTTTATACAACATCCACTGAAAATATATACATGAGTGTACTTCAATAAACATTGCTATATACAAAAAGTCTTTTTACTTCGTGAAGGGTGGAAATATACAGGGATAGGAAAAATGTCTTTCAGTGGAAAAGTCATCACATGGGGAATGTACAGATGTGGACACATATTCACAATGAAAAAACAATCTCATGCGATACATAAAACAACAATGTTTATCTACAGAAATCAACATCAAAATACTAAGTTAAGGATGATTATGCTAAGACGTCTCCTGAATGTGGTAGTGTGGGTTTAATTCTTTTGGGTGGTGGTATGCCTGTATCAGGATGTCCATGTGGAAGAGATATGTTGTGTTCTAACCAGCACCTCTTATCCTCCCATGCTGAAAGCGCCCGTTTCCTAAAAGTATGAGTTTTGATCTCATGCGACTTAGATTTTAAGATTGTCATATTGACAAACGTTATATTTTTATTTCTAAAATTTTTATGTTTCATGTTAGAGACCAATGATCTTGATATGCCTTTAGCGCGCTTAATGCTATCATCACTATCCTTTAATTTCATAGAATACATTTTAGGGCGGAGGAGAATCATTTCAGCTATCTCCTTCCCTGCTGTCTCATCCTTAAAGCAGACAAGTTTTGCCTTATTTTTGATGGAGTATAGTGGATGATCAGCAGGATAATTTGATGTATCAAAATATCTTTCTAAAGATTTTCCTACTTCATTAAAATTTAAATCTTTTTGAGTGGTAATACCTAAAAAGAAACTATCTGTGTCACCACCCAACAAACGAACCTCTTTTACGAGAGGACACGGTTTTAGTATTTTATAGAAGAGTTGATACATTTCAAGCTTGGAGTAATCTAGAACAGCTTGACCAATATAGATGGGTTTGCACAACTCAACTTCAGATTTTATCATTTTAATACCTACAAGATCCTCATCGATTATGTCTCTATCGATGAATAGAGGTGATGAGGTCAATTTGTGATACTTTTGATCATCATTAACTAGTTTGTAGTTTATGCGCTTTCTAACATCCTCCATCGTCTTACCAAATAGACTGTTGTTCTTATATTTATAAAAATCTTTTTCAAAATTATTTTGGGCTAGTGCACGTTTCTGGCTGTTACTATCTATGTAGGGTTTGAGGAAGGCTTTCTGTCTAAATTTAATAATGCGGTGAACTCTTTTTAAAATCATGCCCATTTCTAAATAAAATTTTAAGATGCTAAAGTGGACTAGATAGTTTTCTTTATCATATTGAGTGAGCAAAAGTTTGCGGCAAGGCTTATACTTGGGTTGTCCACATGATTCTAAATCTTTATGAAATTGTTTCATAAAGTCGGAAAACATATCTTTACTCACTTCACCTGATTCGGGTGCGAGTGGAAAATCTACGGTTTTATGTTTAATATTATTTGGATAGATTAGATCTATCTCAAAATAATATCCCCAATCACCTTCATCTGGAATTGCTAGTATGTTGGAAGGGTTGGAGAAATGTTGAATTTCACTATCATCTAACCAGCTAAACTCAGAGTGAGGTAGCGGTTTGGATAATGAACTACCATACAAATTATTTTGGTCATAATACTTAAGATGAGTCTGATCATCGCCTACTATTTTTGATTTTAACCTATGTTTATTTACAAATGTGAGACCACCGCGAATTCCTCGCTCAAATAAATTATACATCTCTGGATCTTGTAAGAGATGAATGGTCTCACCAGTCATTTTAAAAGCAGACTTAAATGACATAGCTGGTAGACTGACAAAGTGGACGGGATCTAACTTATCTTCTTCTAATGCCACTCGTCGAAACTCCTGAAATACATCAGCCAGCAAAAATACATCTAACTTAAGATAGGCAATCATGTATTCGCCAAATGTATGGCAGTCAAATTTTATCCATGCATCTTGTGCATGTTCATAATCTTCGGTCTTACATTCTGCGCCGATCAAATCATTTTTAAATTTATCTATGGGCGGAAGAGAAGTCTCGCCGAGTTTACTAATCGCATCAAAATATGCATATGGAAAGACTCCTTTCCGTGTGATGACTTCATCGGTTAGATTTGGATATTGTTTCTTAAGATTTTGTGTTAGTGGAAGAGACTTTAGATTTTGTACGAGAGAGGCCAGTGATGCAGTCATAAATTGGTAGGAATCTAAAAATTTTATATCAAAATAGACCGTCTTATTTTCTTTAGTTTTATCGACAGGCACTTTTGCTGTCATGGCCATAAACTTCTCTCTCGTTTGTGCTATTACATCAAGCTTCCACTCTTTCATTTGACCTAAACCTCCTTTTATTATCATATGGCTATCGTAGCCCTTGAAATTATGGAAAATGACGGGTAATGTACGCCGTTTCATCCTAAGTGAAAAATTGCATTTTGAACATAGTGGGTTTCTAAATTTACCGGTGATGTGATCATGGTCGCGCACTTTCTTAATCTTATCATCATCAAATGTTTTCCTACATTTGGGGCAAACGTTGCAACTATCAAATTTTACTTGATCATCTGCTGTCATATGCAATGATCTGCGATAGAGTTCACCATCATACTTTTGCTGAAATTTTACAGCCTGTTTGAGGAATTGTAGGAATTGGTAAATACAATCCTCACCTTGCCAGACGTGCATTTTATTTTTTCTATTTTGGAAATGGTCATGCCATACTTCATAGCAGGAAATGGCTGCTGGTCGATGGATGTTATCATCGATATAACATTCGATGTCAGCATAGATGACACGAAGAGGACTTAGTTCATCGCCATTCTCTCTATATGAAAACTCCTTATCTTTGGGCATGCGTTCCATTTGCAGTTTACCTCGCTTACACCAGTCATAATGAGTTTCAAATTTGTTTTTACTCCTAAAGTTCCGAATGCATCTGTCACAGTAATAAATCTCTGATGAGGTAGAATTTCTTAAGTGGTGGTATAAGCGAGAAATTTTGGGAATGCCGCAGTAGTGCCATTCCTCACTATCATCCTGTCTTACTAATAAAAGGTTGACAACGTGGTCATAACAACTCGAACGCGAGTTGTAGCGCACACCCTTCAATCCCTTTTCCCAAACATGGAGAACTATTTTAATGTTGTTCAATTTTTCAAATTTTTCTATATCTTTAATTTTCATATCGTCACTATTACAGTCATCGAAGTTTAATTCATTCTCCCACTGCCTACAGCTATATGTGCGATTTCGATTCGCATTGATATCATTATAGTGGAGAATGGAGAGGACAGCATATTTAAAACATTGCGATTCGCAATCGACATTAATGACTGCTGTTTTGTTTTTTAAAATTTTTGGAAGTTTAAAGGAGCCTCGACCACTATGATTTCCTAATAAACTGATTTTAAATAAGGCGGACTCAATGCCGTCAAAAATGAGACCGCTATCGCGCTCGTTAAATTTATCAATATTTAATTTTAATCCTTGGATGTGAAAATTTATCCAAGACTCATAGTCTACAACCTCGGTTGCAGGAGAGGAGGGTATGTGAAACTCCAACCTCTCTATTATTTGTCCAGTATGGTGGTCGATTTTTACATATTTTATTTTAAGATAGATGAGCGCCTTCATCCTAAAATTGTCTAAATTGTTGAAGAGCGCTTCTATCAATGATGAATTTTGATGAAACCATTCCTCAAAGTTAGCAATGGTTTCTGAGGAGTCCATCTGGTAGTTCCTCACTAAATTATTTATGGACACTTCAGTGAGTCGGATAGAGGAGGTACCGTTGGTGTAGGTATCGTTCGTGTGTGTATGTTGAAGTCTGTGCGAAGATAGTTCAAAACGTGTCTCGAAAGACTGAGCGCACAAGTCGCAAGAAAAGGAGACGACGTTAACAGAATCATCCCCACCTCCGGAGATTGATGCCGGCTTAGGTCGACAAACACCTCGCTTGATGTGTCGGGTGAGATCCCATTTCCTCGTGAAGATGTGCCCACAGTCAGCACATTCCCACTCGTTGCCATGTCGCGACAGCTCTGAGCTGGAACTCACATCACCTGAAAGAGAAATCATTCTATCATCTCTGTTCAAGCCTCAGTGAATTGTTACAACCTACCTTGACTCAATAACTCTAAACTTTCCTCGAGAAGGGAGGGCGTTGGTGATGAAGTTGATGCCTGAAATTGAGGAAGATGCTATTAGTCACACGTTTGAGGGAGATGAGAGAGGAAATCTTTAACTTACCATTTTAATGAAATATGATCAGACAGAATAATAGTCAAAGAGAGAGATCGTGCGTTCGTCACTTGTATGATTCACAGATTAAATGAAATGACATGAATGTCACTTTGCTTATATACTTTCATTCTCTTCATTCATTGGATGTTCATTCTGATTGGCTGCTTGTGTATACTTAAGAATTAGAAAAATGTTAAAGTTATCATTATTCAAAGTCAGCATTTCAAAGACAACATGACAAGTCCTCCAACAACACCAAATACCGCATTGGAGTTCTCCTCTCCATGCACATCAGCAAAGGTGCTCGTTACACCAAATGCACCAAGAAAGGCGAAGGTGGAGAAGACATACAATCTGGACAATATACGAAAGTTATCATTATCGGAGGACGATGAAGAGGAGTTGCCCGACCTAACAGGCATACGGTGGAAATATTTACAATATGATGCCGAAGGGGTGATGGAGATGACCAGCAAGTCGCACTTGCATCAAATATGGGAGTGGTACACCCCTAACTCCCAGCCACGAACTATGGCAGAGTGGGAGTATATTGACAAAGTGAGGGACGCTGCAGAAGAACGTTTAAAGCAACTGAACTGTTTTTGTGATCTATGTGAAGCCAGACTCTGGGACGATATTGACGATGAAGACCTTTTGAAATACATGCCATAATAAATTTTTATTTCATATTATCTTTGCTTTCATACTGACTTACTTGAATGGGGCTTCAGTGGATGATTTAATCATGTATACTTTTTCATTTGGAAATAGTAGCACGCTTAGTCTAACTTGTAAATCTTATAACATTTCATATGGGCGATGATGGTAGATGAAATAGTGTTAAATAAAATTAAGATAGCTTACACTTCTGATACAGGGATAGCAATCGACTGCGATCCATGTGTAAAGAGCTTGTTAGACTACGAAAGAGAGAAGTGTGTTATGTTGCGTGTGGCGCGTGAGTGTCCTCCCATTTCATTCCATTCATCAATTCGTCTCATTGATAGAGACAGGTAGAACTCATGGTTCTCATAACGTATGCAATGGAAAGTTTTAGGCAACCTTCGACAGTTGGCTAAATGTCGCCCTGGCGCGAATGCATACTACGTTGAGACAGAGGCAATCACTTGCAAACATGACGCAGAGAGGTTTAACAAGATTGACCATTGCCGAATGTCCCTTGCGGTATACATAGCTACGGGTTTCACCGCCGCCCTTTACAGGAACGCCCGTCGAAAGGAAGTATTACACCGAACTTCATTTGTAACATTCAAGTTGACTGATAGCAGATTCAACTTAATGATAGTATTCGCCAGTCCGAAGACTGCCCAGGGCAAACCGCGTGGAGGTTCTATCATGTCTTGCCCCATGGTGGCCCTTATGAGAGCCGTTGGTTCGTTCTCGTCGTATCTGAAAAATAGAAAGAAAATAGATGAAATTATATTCAAGTGATAGAGATGATATTAACTTACCATAAGAGAAATTTAGCCGGTTCGTAACCCCTTCGATGGTGGTGGCTGAGGCAAGTACTTGTCCGGCAGTTTTCGCTTCCGGTGGCGCAATTCTTTGATGTCGCCATCATGCTTGATGGAGACATGGATACAGCGCATCTCCGCCATTGCTCCCTCGTAGCATTCGAACGTGCCGTCGACATCCTCACTTTGCAGCAGAATGTCATCAACAATCCTGCTGTTGATAATTGGTAGGTGGAGTGTTGTTCTTCTCTCCTTGTGCTGCTCGTTCTCAACCATTTTCATTTTTAGTTGCTCAATCTTGAGCTTAAGCACCCCTTCTTGTGATTTTAAATTTTTAATATTTGCTGCCTGCTCTTCAACTCGCTTTTCACTTTGCAGTGCCCTATCCCGAAAAGCCTCCAAATTTATGACCTGCGTTTTGAGGTTCTTGATTTCCTGAACTTGAGCTTTCAGGTTAAAATTTTCACCTCTCAAAGTCTCGCATTCGTTTCTAAAGCGACTCAGCTCATCTTTCAATTTATTGAGTGCAAACTCCTGGCTAACTTTGGCAGCCTGATCGTCCTTATTCCAGGCTAAAGTTTGGGCTTTAATCCCCTTCAATTTTTTCGGGGAAGATTGGCTGATTGGCTTCGCTATTCCTTTAACGGGCACTACAACCTCCTCAGAGTCGGACTCGTCTGAGGTGTCTGAATCACTGCTTAGATCATTTCCTGTAGTCGGAACAGCAGGATCGGCTGTTATTGCATTCTGCAATTCTTCATTTCCTGTAGTCGGAACAGGAGGATCGGCTATTATTGCATTCTGCAATTCTTCATTTCCTGTAGTCGGAACAGGAGGATTTATGATATCTGCAATTGCATTCTGCAGTTCTTGATCCAAATCGACCAATTCAAAATAGGGGGTTATGATTTTGCCTATGTCCGAAGTTGTATAATTTGCGAACTTCACAACTGGACAGTTCTGATGCCTCTCATAAAATTTTTCGTGCTGCTTGCCTCTTAAAAACTTTTGGCAATGTGTACAGCCGGAAACAACACCTTTCTCAACATGAATGTGAGGCGTGTTCTTATATTTATTCAAGTGGCGTTTAAACTCACCACCTCTCTTCACTTCACCACAAGAGCATTTTTTAAACAGAAATTTTGAGTTGCCTCCCATATTCTGTAGAAGGAAAGATAAAATAGAATTACTGACAAGTAACATTGACAATCATTTTAAAAATACAACTAATATGTCATTCAATACTTGAGGATAGACAAGCTAGGCTGATGAATCCGTTACAGGCATTACTCAGAGGGGATCTTATCCCGACTCCAAGGCCTCGGCCCTCAAATCCAACCTCCCGCGGACAGAGCGTGCGTCATATCACTGTGTTGGTATTCGGACCCCGATTTTGACATGAAAACCGGTGGAGTTATTTACATCAGGAAGCACGTCTCGAGCCGAAGCTCGCCTCTGACAACTTTATAAAGGTCTTTATTGAAATCAGAAGGTTTGAAAACCCCGAAAATTGCCAAAAATAGCGAATTTAAATTTTTCAACTTTTTAGCACTACTTATGAAATTTTATAAGTAGTTTGTCACTTAGGGCAGGTCAATAGCGACCGAACCTTTTTTGAATCAAGTCAAACGGACTTGTAGAAGCAAAGTTACAAGCCTTTAAAGTTTTGGAGTATTTTATGGCCTGGAGACGAAGGCCATCTCCTGGCTAACCTCTAAGTCTGACGGCTTAGCTGATATCAGCAATGAAATTTTCTAAGTCGGTTTCTTACAGAAACTCGGGATTTGGAATGTCCGAAGCTATCATCGGAGCTCAGAGAGACGACTTACCGTTGACAATCTCTCGTCTGAATGACAAGTCTCTCTCGGTTCCCAGCTTATATAGTGTGTGGCGATCAGCTGATGACGTAACACCCATCATCCAAACACTAAAAAACCCGTCTATCTCCGGTTCTAGTGCTCCGATTGAGCTGGAAATACACCATTTCCATGTAGACTTTGACGCTGAATCCGAATCTGGCCTCCGTTTTCCCATCCGATGCTTCGTTTTGGCTCTACAGTAGGCAGCCATCGCAAAAATTCTAACTCTGTCGTTTTTCCGAAAAATGTTGAAAATTTTTCTCGCCGATTGACTTGAAACTCTCCGATTGACATGAAACTCATCATACAGATAAAGAATTTCACGCTGATTCCAAATCTGAAATCCGTTTTCCCATCCGATGCTTCGTTTTGAAGCTAGAGCCCAAAACGTCCCAAATTCTAACTCTGTCGTTTTTCACCAATGTCCCAAAATCTTAAATGGCGTCTCACATCTAAACGAAGACAGATAGGAACAAGCCGATTCTTTCACTGAATTTGTCTCACTCTTAGCTTTCAAACGAGCTATGGCACGACAAAATCCGTCCACTGGAAGCCAAAATCGAAGCAAGCTGTCCAGAGGGGGGGGGGACGTCAGCAAAATTTTTTCTCTCCGATGGCGTTCAAATTCACCATACGGATGCAGAATTTCACGCTGAATCCGAATCTGGCCTCCGTTTTCCCATCCGATGCTTCGTTTGGGCGCTACACACCAAAACGTCCCAAATTCTAACTCTGTCGTTTTTTCGAAAAATGTTGAAAATTTTTTGTCGCCGATTGACTTGAAACTCACCATACAGATAGAGAATTTCACGCTGATTCCAAATCTGAAATCCGTTTTCCAATCCGATGCTTCGTTTTGAAGCTAGAGCCCAAAACGTCCCAAATTCTAACTCTGTCGTTTTTCACCAATGTCCCAAAATCTTAAATGGCGTCTCACATCTAAACGAAGACAGATAGGAACAAGCCGATTCTTTCACTGAATTTGTCTCACTCTTAGCTTTCAAACGAGCTATGGCACGACAAAATCCGTCCACTGGAAGCCAAAATCGAAGCAAGCTGTCCAGAGGGGGGGGGACGTCAGCAAAATTTTTTCTCTCCGATGGCGTTCAAATTCACCATACGGATACAGAATTTCACGCTGAATCCGAATCTGGCCTCCGTTTTCCCATCCGAGCACTCCTTCCACTCGAAACAGCCCATTTTACAACCCAACATTCAGCAGATTGCACGAAAAACATCACACACTATAGCCTCAAGACTAATCCTGGCGGCCGCCCAAGTCCACCACGACACTCTGTCGTTCCAGAGGGGGGGGAGTCAGCGAACAGTTTGCGAACCAACCTGGCCGGCACACCACGACAGACTACAACCTCTGTCGTTCCAGAGGGGGGGGGACGTCAGCGATGGCGGCCATCTTGCGCTATCTGGTGTTCGCCGTTTTCTTACTACTGAAAAGGATTGTCGTTTCACTCGGTGATTTAATAGAGAAGACAAGCCTTCCTAGCCTCGATCACACCTACGCACCAAAGGTCACATCAGAGACAAAAGTGAAATGGACCTACTAGTTTGTTTAAGAACATTACCTCTTCACCAAACGTTAATATAGTGTGATGGCTCCTCCAAAGCGCATATTAAAATCGAAAGTGTACTCATATTTTTTGAAGAAGGATAGGGGATTTTCCTGCCTGGTAGAGACTGGAGAAAATTCGTGTGAAGCACATACCAGGGAGGAGCCGAGTCGCGTGCATCAAACTTAAAGCGACATTTGATAAACTGTCATCGAAAATGATTGATAATTGATACATCAATGATCACTAGAAATAGGTTCAGGTAAGCCTGTAATGATTTATGACGTAGGTTACCATTTTTTTTAAAAAGCTAGGCTATATATACTTGCCACCCGGAGTCGGAGTCCTATCAAAAGCCGGAGTCCCATCAACCCCCGGAGTCGGAGTCCCTGGTTTGAAGCAATGTAGAAAATCACGATTAACAAATAGCCAGGTTTTACTAAAAGCAGTTTTAAAACTGTTCCTTCTGTCCCTTTGGCGATTAACAGTTATAATCCAATTTATATTTATATCTTATTTAGAAAAACAGACCTACTGCGTGTGGCATTTGTGTTTTACTTTGCTATGTAGTTGTGTGCTGTTATAATGAAAATTGTTGCAGGAAACAGCGACCATCAAATTCAACTAAACACAGGAAAAAGACAGTTACTAAATCTGGTGGTAATAGTCGTATGTTATCAAAGCATGTATATTCATCATAGCTTGCAACTTACAAATCCAACATCACATGTCCTTATTTGAGAAGTGAAAACATCATAAAAGAATGATATCAGGATTACACTTTTTGTATAAGTATTAGTAGTAGTAGTGTGTATATTTTTTGAGAATACAAATCTAACATTTCATAGTAGTTTTCGTTGTGATAAAGAAATGTGGCAAATAAATACTAAGTTAGTTAGAGTTCTTGAAGTGAATCATAAAAGGCACGAAAGAGTTGTAACGTGCAAATAATGTATAATTTCATAGTATACTCATTGAACTAGTAGACATAGTTGTAACATAGCTACGAACCTGGAAAGCAACTTTGTTATACCTGCTGTTAATTGTTCTATCTTCATGCAATCTGTATATGTCTGAATATGGTCATGATTATCAGGCAAAACTTGGAAACCAATCTTCATGTCCTCAGTGATAGTTAATAGAACTTTTAAATGCATTTTTGCTGCCCTTTCTAGAAATTGCAAGCAAAACCCATTTTGTGTAACTTATCATTTTCCATCGTCTCTTTCGTTCGCGCGAACTTTCGATTTTCATATTTACAGCATTCTTCAACAGGATTTTGCAATGTGAACTCCATCATGTTCAGCTTCTTGATAAGCGTTCTCAAGACGGCTCTAAGCATGAGCAAAGTCGCATTCAACAATGAAATAAACTTACATTTAATATTGTTTTATATCAAGACTCTTTCTTCGAGATCACCTACTGTTAATAGCGTAAATTAGAAATACTTAGGAAATTTTGAAATTAGGAATGCTCTGAATTACTTCTTTTGGATGTGAATTTACTTATTCTGAATTTGATTTAACTTTTCCTAATTTACTTTCTCAGAATAATTCAGGTTTTTCGAAGTTGAATTTAATTTTACCAAGTTCGAAAATGCAGCACCAACAATTAATCAAGACGTGCAATTGCTGTCCTCGTGGAACTCATTATCGAGTAATCGAGCAGTAAAAACATTAATGTGCATCCATGTTTGTGGAATCAATATATTCTCACAAAATTGCCAAACATCTGATAGAATCACAAGGTCTCTTAAATAAAAGAAAATATACAGTGCTTGTGAAAATAGGCCATAAGTTTGATTCTTCCGGGAGCGATTCTCAAAATATGCTTGAGGAAAATTTTAAAAATATGCTGAAACTAAATATTGCGAAATCTTGGATTGCGCGGTTTAGATTTTCAAAGTCTGCCGCTGAAAGTGACCAAAGGGTAGGCCCTACCGCTACCGGACGTACTAGTTGAACGTTGAAGTTATCTCAACTTCATATGAAACATGGAATTGTCTTGAAAAAGGCGTTAGAGACCACAATGGAAATGTGACAAATAGCTTTGTATTGGTATTAAAGTAAGGTACGGGACACCGATACCGCTATAAGACCTGGCCTACATCCCGCACATACGTGGTGTGATCCAAAATGTCCCGGACTAACCTACTTGCAGATAACCTGTGATAACGAATACTACTTCAGATGTAAATTTAGGTCTTTAAGGCATGAGAAATATGGTCGCCGAAATTTTTCCGGTCAGTTTTCTATTTTTTCAAAATTTTCAAACATTTTTGTCTGAATTTCAAGATTTTCCTATAAATTCTAGCGATTTAGAATTAATATATTTAGATTAACTTGACAGTTAAGCTATCACTAATAACCTGACTAATAATTAACGGAAAAACAAATGTTTTGTTCCAGAAAACAGTTTACTTTTCAATGTATGAGCCGTTAGCATTCGTCACTTTTTGCCAACGAAGTCTCAATTCACAAAAAGCTTTATGAAAAAATTCCGGTGTCAAAGAATCAAAAAAATCAGTAACTGCATCCCGCAGTTCAACTGGCGATTCAAAATGGTGTCCACGAAGATGCTTTTTGAGGAATCTAAACAGATAGAAGTCACTTGGGGCCAAGTCAGGTGAATAAGGAGGATGGCTCAATAGTTGAAATCCGTTTCTCGTTAAGGCATTGGTTGTCTCCTGCGAGGTGTGAATCGGAGCATTGTCATGAAGCAAGTAGAGGGGAATGTTTCGTGGCTTTCTTATTTTCTTCCTCGCTTCAGATAACAGATTGGAATAATATTCGCTATTGATTCTTACTCCTTTATCCGCAAAGTCAACCAGTTGGATTCCCGAAGCGTTCCAAAAGACCGTCAGCATCAACGACCGGCGATGTGATGTTCCGGATCGCATTTTCAAAGGGGCAGACTCGCCTGATTTTCGCCACTCTGCAGATTCTCGCTTACTTTGAGGCAGATACAAACTTAAAGGTGTTTCATCCTCTGTAAGGATGCAGTTCAGAAACTGATCTCCGTGCATTTCGAGGAGATCCAAATTTGACTGTGCCGCCAGAAGTCTGTTCTCCTTCATTTCAGGTGACAGAAACTTCGGTACGAAACGTGATGCCAGTTTGCGATATCCAAGTCTTTCGATGATGTCATGACAGGAGTGATAACTGATTCGCAACTCTCTTGACAACTCACGGATGGTTATCCTTCTGTGTGCTGTAATCACTTCATCGCACTGACTCGATTTCTCTTCCGGAATCTCCTGCGGCCGACCAACAGTTGAAAAATCTTGCTCCACAGATTGTCTTCCGCGTTTAAATTCGCTTATCCAGAAATAAGCAGTAGTTCTCGATGGAGCTTTGCTTCCATATGCCAGGCTTAATTCCTTTAGAATGTCACCATTAGCGAAGCCGCGGATCAGGAGGTATCGTATCACACTGCGATATTCGACTGAAGACACGCTTGTCACATCCATCATGAAAACTGATAGAACAAAGAACCACCGTTGACACGGATTTCTTAATGAATGCGTGCTGAATGAACTTCACTGATTGATATCGTAACACATGAAGCAATTAACAAAAGACGTGCAATATTCATGGCAAAGATATCCGTCAAATAAGGTACAAATCAAAATCAATCTAACTATAACAATAAGACAAATCGGATCTCGATCAATTCAGAAAATACAGAAATTCATGTTAAAATGTAAAAATATTTTTTAAAAATAGAAAACTGACCGGAAAAATTTCGGCGACCATATTTCTCATGCCTTAAAGACCTAAATTTACATCTGAAGTAGTATTCGTTATCACAGGTTATCTGCAAGTAGGTTAGTCCGGGACATTTTGGATCACACCACGTATACTACAGTATACTGCAGTAGATGTACGCAAATAGCCTACACTATAGGTCTACAGACAGCTGAAACTCGTTTGCCTCCTTCTTCACTTCATGCACTATTGAATGTGTATAGGAGCATCAGTACGACGTACGTAGGAGGCTGCACGTACGCCCTATATCTTTACAAGCAGTCGAACTTATAGTCCAGAAGCTTGACTTGCAATTTAACTCGCAATGAAAACTGAAATTTATCAACAGACTGTGTTATAGGCAGGAGCGACATGTCTAGGATATCAGACGTTAATTATGGGTGCAATTACACCAAATACTGAAATTCAAAAATTACCCATTTTTTCCGCATCAAAAGTAAAAATTTCAGACATTGGTTATGGTACATTCGGTTAAGATCTTTGGTCTAAATAGTGTGATAAAGCAGCTTCCAGGGATTTTCGGCACTTGAAAATATTCGGGAATTTCCCAGGACGAAGCTTCAACTGCGGTACGCCAATTGCATTTGAAATCTTTGACTCTTTCTATTCGGATAGCGGAAGGTTTGTGTGATTTCGTGTCAGCCAGTCTTAATCATCTATCCAGATAATATTTCTTCGATTGCAATATGATTCCGCGATGACGTCGTGCATTATTTTCGTTATGAAGATAAGACAAAACGATGTCACAAGTTACGAGGCCTTACGACGATTCTTGTTGGGTCATACTTCGGGGATGCGCACAATGAAGAAAATTGAAATCATTACATATACATGTACATACTTCAGTGGAAAAGTCAAAGAGCAAAAGTCACTGCTACGGGAGTGCGAGTGTCAACACTGTTTGTTTCTGGACGCATATAACTCGATGCTATCATTGTCACTTCGAGAAATGGTAGCATGAATGGCGTGCACGAACCAACTAACATAGTGTTGCCCGACAGGACATCGATTTGTTTTATTTTCAAAACAGAAACCATAACAGCCAACAAATGTTTCAGTCGTGTATTATCTCAAATTGTTCGTCATTTGAATGGTGTGCACGAACCAACTAACATAATGTTGCCCGACAGGAGTCGGCGGAAGACCTCGCAACTTATAACATCGATTTGTTTTATTTTCAAAACAGAAACCATAACAGCCAATAAATGTTTCAGTCGTGCATTATCTCAAATTGTTCGTCATTTGCTTTCTATTGGTTGCATGCCTTAAAATTTTTTGATTTGTCACTGTTCACCATGTTTGACCTTGTGTTCTTTCATTCCATCATATTTGCAACATTTTTCTCACTATTTTGTAAGCTACTGTAATATGATAAATGCTTCCTGTGTCACCTTCGATAAAGATTGCATCTTTCACTTTGCTCACTCGTGTACTCACTCTTTTTGAGCTCATTCTCCCTCCCTGATAGAGAATAGCCTGCCACCTTATGCAATTCATTGGCTTTTCAAACTGCTTATACTACTTCATTAGCATGTTATCATATCATTTCAAGTTGGTGATCTATATGAATGCCAAACATGCATCTTCAATCTTGCAAGTGTCAGTTCTTCATACTAAATGTATGTGTTATCATCAAGCAGGCCTTATCAAAATTTCGATGATAGTGATTGAGTTTTTCAGGTTTAATCTTAACATTTGATTTAGAATACCACGATAGCAAATTGTGATAGAATATTACGAAGCGGCTTTGTGGGCCTACACTACAGATGTGCTTGACTCGTCATTATTGTCAGCAGTCACAATGATAGCAATGCGATCTATGCTATTTTAAATGTCTAATTTTGGTTGATTTTATGTAGAATCCATGCATAACAACGATATTTTCAGATTTTCCCTGAATCCTTAAATATCCTTAATCAACTACAAATCTTAATTCGTGTCACACACACATACACATACACACACACACACACACATGTAAATGCATGATACTAGCGGAAATAAGAACAAACAATAAATGTAAACATCGCTGAATATCCTGAATGAAAGTGCTACCAACGCCAGCAATGTCCAAGCAATATGACATTTTGAAGATTGTGCTAAGCTAGTCAGTTCGGGAATTCCCGGAAACGAATTTCCCAAGACGAATTCTACTTTTGTCAGTATTGCGACATTTTCTGTCAATCACTGTTGGAAAGAGTTTCCTATTTTAATGTCGATTTGAAGAAAGAATATGACTGAATCAAATATTTTGCATCTTTATTTTCTATATTTCAGTTTTGTCCATTTTTTGACTCAGAAAAGTGATGCATGTTCTATATTTCAATGGACGACCATGATTTTTGCATGACATGCGTCACTCCTAAAGTCCATAAGAATATGCTCACTCTGCGTTCGGGAGACCAGGATTCAAACTGGCCGCCTCGTCTGCTTCAAAATAGGCAGGTCTGCACTCCGCATTATGCGTTCTTGCTAAACACATACCACATAGAATGACAGGGGCTTCATAGGGAAACCCGCCCACATGGAAGAAAGTCGTTCACCAACATCCGCCCGAGTATAAACAATGTTTATTTGCTTTCAGTTTTCAATTTTCTTCGAAATTCGCAATTATCATAATTAATTTTTCATCCATCGGCCAATTTTTTATGACCATTTGATAAATATCTGTGGTAAAGTTGAAAGGATATTATTTGAATATTTTCCGTAAGAATAAACCTCCGCACTTGATCTAGTCTCGTTCTTTTTTCTGACTGTTATCAAATAAGCATAGAAATTGGCAAGATTACTTCGAAACAACATAGTTGGTCTGAATTTAAAACATCAGTATTTGGTATTTGACTTCATCAGTTGTAATATCAGTCCAGTATCATGCAGACACGCAGAACAAATGGTCGGAAGAGTTAGGACCAAGACTATTGTTAGGACAACTCGAGTCAAATCAAGAAAACAATATTTCACAAATAATTCAAGATGAATAGACAAGATCGTCTACTTCTCCAGAGCTTTCCATTTGAACCCTTTATCGATTGAGAACCTCCGTGGGAACGTCGAAGGTGAACGTTTTAGAAGAATCAGTATCCAATGAGTTTTGAACGATATGACGAATTTGCTTTGGGCAATCCGCAACGGATTTAACCTGGAAAAGACAATTTACATAACAATGTTGCAAATGCATGCATTGTGTAATGTAGAATTACATTTTCAAATGCCTTTTACTTTTATCTTTAAAACAAGTTGCAGAACATGGGTGTTTTTATTTTCCAGTTATTTTTTATCCTTGTCATGCTATGTTAACCCTCAAATGTTCAAAACTGAATATTTTGTTCTAAGCGATTCCCAAAAAAACATTTCTTCGTCATTTCAAAATCACGAAATGAAAATTGAAATTCAGCCGGACATAATTTTCACATAGCTTCATATTTCTCACATTTTCATATTTTCTTACCTTCAGTTTCTCTTAATAAGTCTTATCGAAATAAGTGGACCTATTTTGAGTAACCAATGGTGCCTTGAGTGAAGGTTACTTAATGTAATAACGTCTCAAGGAAAATGTTTGATTCCGAGTGAGATGAGGCCAACCTTCAGAAAGGAAGGCGAAACCAACAAATATACATAGAGACAAATTATTTGTTGGCTTCGCCTTCCGGATTTACTTATAGGCCGCATTCGGGAGTCTTATATAGTTTGATAGTTCCCCACGACGCCGACTACACATGGCAGTAGAATCCCTGAAATCACTTCTTCGGAGGTTGGCCTCATCTGACTCGGAATGAAACATTTTCCTTGAGACGTTATTATATTAAGTAATAATAGCAGCAACTTCACTCAAGGTAAGTTGAGATCATGACTCCATCAAGCAAAATGGCAGCCAACAACACTAAGCTACCAGTCGAGGGACATGAAGACGCTTTTATACACATAGAAAGCCTAATCATAGGCTAATCATAGGGTAACTTAGGGTTATTTCTTCAAATTGTCTACAGATCTCAAAAAACCCGGTATCGGTCGCCTCATATGAGTTGCTTTTGAAATGGCGAATCATAGACATATAGCCTATTTACTAATTATGACGAAGAGATATTTACAAATTGCTGTGATTCTTCGGATGAGACCATCATACTAAATTGTAAAGGCTTCGAACATTATCTTTAGAAAATATAGGCGAGTGGCAGCTTTAGCGGGCTTCTATTTTTCCGATCCATGTTTCACTTTACATAGAATTGCCCTTATACAATTTGAGATTTTGTCTACAACATGCTTTTGGGAGATAGATTAAGAATAGAAATTGATCAAGAAATTATTTTTTTTGTCATCAGAAATTTCATTTTTTTCTGCTGTCATTATAAAAATATGTAGGCATTTCGAAAAGGATTTCATAACCAGAACGTCCCATATGTGACCAAAAGATTATCCGCCTTCCGAAGCCGCGAACATCGGGAATAAAACATTAATCATGCCTAGATTTTGAAAGCATCAATGAGTCGTAAAGTGGAGGCTGCAATGATCATTGATGGTTGAAAAAGCCAGGCATGATTGCTATTGTAGTGAATGCGTGCTATGATTCATGTACATGTACAAGTATGTGGAAGTTTATGGCTACATACATAGATAGTGGTTTTTGATTCAGTAGCCGCCAACAACGACGATTGTTACCGACTCTGGGCAGGGATCACTGAAATAATGGCTCTTGGCATTCACTACATACTATAAATAAGTCCCATTTGATAGCGCATGATAACTGATTCACAATATAGCCTATTTTCTCGTGCAGGTTAGTAAGTCGAAAAGGCCATCGGCAACTTCCCTTCTGATTGTAACTCTTCTGACCAAGATTCTAAACACAGACAGCCAAGCATGTTCTTTATTCAGCCCCTATACACTGCCTTTTAAACACAAAGTGCGACTGATGCATGACCACAAACTTACCTTCTGTCCCCAAACATAGATGATTTCTTCATCAGATGGGCATGCTCGCCTAAAAATTTCATCTTGGTACGCATTGTAAAGATAGCGCCATAAATTCTTATATTCACTTGGAATCTCAAGGTTTTTGAAGGCTCTACAAGCAACTCGGACGTGTTGAAGTTTGGCAAGCACCGTCATGTCTAGTGCAGTCCAATTGTCACCATTTAAAAAGCGGCTTGGTGCGGGATCTTCTTCTGTTCCTGGCCCACCATCTCCAGCCAAGAAACGATCCAATTTTCCTAGTTCATTTAGGAGCTGTGTTGGCTTGTTAGAAACTTCTCGCATATAAAATGAAAATTTAGAGAAGAAATCCAGCACAACAGTATTTGCCTTTTTTCCTCCGAGCGGTAGAAATGGTTCTGGGAAAGCATAATTCAAGTATTCAAGGATGACTTGTTCATCTTTATAGATCTCTCCAACGTGAGAAAGAGCTGGAAGACGGTTTGAAATATAGCGCCACTCATCTGGTGGTTTTGCGGCATTGATCGTGGTTAAGGAAAATGATAATGCTCCAGCACGTTGCTTGAACAAAAGAGCTTCAAATATTGTTTGACAAATAGGACAAGCTCCGTATGACAGTCCATCACGACCTGCTTTTACAAACAATTCAAGATCCTGAGTTTTATTCATTGAAGCGTCCTTATCAAATCCCACTGAAGGTTTTTCTTCGGTTACCAATTATCGAAGCGTTGTCAAGAAGTCTTACTTGAGCTGATCAAATGTTTATATATCTCAGAGCTGCCTGCAACTTCGAATGCATACAAGAAAATCTATTCACCGATGCTACCTATGCGTTTATTAGACTGCAATTGCTCTCTCTCTATTGTGTGAGTTGGCCAGAGGGTGACACGCGGTATCCAAGGTACAGTGAGCTATTATGTCTTTGAATGGAAAATGTCTCAAACGAGAACTCGACATTAGCATATATACGCGATGTAAGACAGAGCTTTATGTCTCAAAGACTTTAGTTAACGAAGTAAGCCAAGGCAGCGCAAACATCTCAAGCGTAGCGGTGAATAACACTTTCGGTGACATTTTGATATAGTTGTTCGATACGCGTTTATATCTCTCAGTAAATATACTTCAGCATTCAAGGATTTTTTAATTATTTAATTTGCTTCAAGATGGAGACACTTTGTTACTGAATTCCAGACTATAGTGAGAAAATCAGCTTTCTTGTGAACGATAATTTTAACTCAGTTAGGGCGTTTCATGAAATACTCAAAATGCTACATGGGCGTTTCATGTGCAATATGTTGATAGCACCTTCCTGACATGCAATAAAAAATGTCTGCAGTTGTAAATCAATCCGATTAGAAGAGAAAAGCAGCATGGGAATACTTAATGATGAATGTGTTTCTTTCCTATCTTTAAAATAATTGATTAATTGCTATAGAAGCATGATATGCTTCTATAGGAGTCATGCTACCGGTGAAATACTGGGCTAAAGTCAATCATAGTTACATCAAACATTTGTAAGGTCAATTTTATACTCTTTATCAACATTTGGACAGTTGCTTCGCCATCCGCTGTTTAGTGCTGCCACGAATACCTCATCCAACCCTTCAGAGAAGTTGTGATGTCATGTATATAGGCTTAGTTAAAAGGTATTCTTCAGAAAATGAAGTTTCAGTCATGAATATTTACAGCAGGAACTCAGGTGCATCGATAAGTGTCATTATATTCAAAGCCAAGTTAAATGTGAGTCAATGAATGTTTATTTCCAATTAAATACAATGGAAAACATGGAAGAAACATGTCAACAAAAACATAACTGTGAAATTCATCTGACATCAATCAGTAGGCTACATTTCAGGCGTGCGGTCAATTTCAACAAAAAAAGATGTGATTAGAAAGGAGAGGAGAACAATCAGAAACTGAAATTTGCTTCCAAATGATGAACATAAAAATTGTCTCACTAAAAATTGACAGCAAAAATTCAAAGGGAATCTATCTATGACTTTTTAAAGGAAAGTCAATAGAGAGAGATTGTCTTTCAGGCCGAATCATCTCATATGGGGTTGACCCTATTGTTGCCAGTTACTCAATGACAAAATGCGAAATTCCAGAGAATGATGAATGTAATTAGACTAATTACTCATCTGGTGTTATTGACTCCTTACTTTTCCTTTCATCTAAACGTGGGCTTGACTTTAAAAACATTGATATGTTTTTCAAATTTTGATATCTACCGCTTTGCTGTCACCGTTATCTCTGTTGTTCATTGTTATTTAATTTATTGAAGGCAAATAAAATACTTATACTCATACTGGTGCCAGTGCAAGACCTCAGCTTTTTGACTTTTCTTGTCTGTAACTGATGCTCATTGATGTATCCTACCACTGTGATGCTGTCCAATTAATTGATTCCGAAATATCCGAAAACGAAGGAACAATTAACTTCATGTACAACCGATCATTACGTAAATGGCCTGTTTCTATGAAAGCGTACGCGCGCGTTCTCCGAGTCGATCGGCATTTTAAAATTCGGCTCACAGAAGAAGAAGAATAGATCCAAGTACTTATTAGGCAATTATTTACTTAGTTTCAAACCATACTAGATCTCAAATAAAGTTTTCAGAAGCGTATATTCTAGCCAAAATGAATTTTGTAGAAATTATGCATCCCCTCAGCATAATTATTGTGAAAGTATTTCAAATCTTCAAAAGATTTTACGCGGATTGCTGCTCAATTTTTTCCATGCACATGCAAAAGATCTTATCAATGCTCGATTAAGTGTCTATTTAGACTAGCTATGAATATCAATTTAGATAAAAGTTAACAAAAATGAGTAGTCCTACCTACCCGTGCGCTTCATCGATGGTACCTTATCCGGATTGCTACATAGAAGTTGAGAATTCGAATGATGCTTAACAGTCTAAGCTGACTAGCTGTCAATGTGGTTGGTCAGTGGGTTGCATAGACGCCGGCAGAGCCCCATGACTCCTTGACATCACTGCTAATGGGAGATTTATAGGTCCATGAATAGATCATGCAATTGTGATACAGTATAATAGCAGTGAATCCAACCGACAGCTAGTAGGTCTATCGGGGAAAACAGGATCGTATCTTGCATTCAAGTCACTCTATCTTTTGAATATTTCCGCACATTTTTGGATAATGAATTCAGCATATTCAGAAGCATTCGTCTTCTCTTCTCTTGTCATATATCGAATCTCAAGAGGAAAAGGTTGATTGAAAATCTTATCAATAAAAAGTCGAAGCTACATTGATAGCCTACATAAAAGCTCAGCGGCTATTTGTTTGAGCTATCCCATACAATGAATTAAGCTTTAATCAAGACGACATCATGAAACATGTTTCCCTTCAATATTGAAGGGAGGCAGCAAAAACTGCGCTTTGCGTGATGGACTGATCATTCTTCTCTCGATAGAAGTTTCGAAAATTGACGAATCCTTTAGGGAAATCCTCAAGGGGAACATGATTCTCTCTGCGAACATTGATCGTTTCGGTTACCGCGCATTTATTTCGTTGCTATCGCATTTAAATGCAGCACAAATATGATTTCAACAGAATGCAATTATTTCAATGCAGAGCTACTTCATAAGTCCTCTTTGGCTTGAGGCAATTTCACATTTCAAGCCGAGGGCATTGCATGGTGAAGGAAGCAGCTGTGTCATGAAAAGGTCATCGTCATGTGTAAGAATAAATGCGGTTCCGATGTTCTCCATCGTCGAATTCATCTTCATGTAAAATTGCATAGGCCCATGCCCGTTTACCGTAAAATTTCATTAATGTAAATTTAAATTGAATTTCTCGCCATTTTCACGATTTTTGTATTCATTGACTTTTGTTATTGTTCACTAAATACGTGTAGGCCTAGTCCATCTGTTAAAAGCTGTAGAAATCCGATCTTGCAGTTTTCGAAATTCAAATGTGTCGATAGCGAATTTTTTTAGGTTAAGCTTCGAGTTTTAGTATATTCCAGTCGCTTCTCTCATGAAATATCAATTTAGATGATGAATCCAAAAATAACTTTTTTTAACAATCGAGTATAGGGGTCGCCAGAAAAATACCGCGTTTTTTGTTTTCAACTAAAAAATTGAACATTGATATCTTTCAATAATGATATATTTGCTGCGACAACTTCCTTTGAGGTGACATAGATAGCTGACACCTATTCATACAAGAAGATATCTACATGTGTCTTTAATGCTTTGTTATTCGTAGATAGTAAACGAAATGTATTTTATTCAATGAGCATGACTTGCTATATAAAAGTTTTATTATCAAGAGCTTCTTCAACGAATATTGATGAATTATCCCCATTTCATTGTGGCAATAAGAAAGTGTGCTTGACATCTGAACGAACAATCCAACTTGTCAGACTCTTCCTTTTAGATAATTGTGCAATTTATAAATTTCTTTTCGGATTGAGTTTCACCGCAAGCCTAAAGTGGGTCGACCTTCATATGTCTGAGATGAATTCTTCATTGAAAACATCTTCAGAGGTTCCGAAACTAATTATCTAAACGCGCTCAGAGATAATGATGTAGATGGTTGACTCAGGTGAATAGCGGGTTTCAATTCAAGGTTTTCAAGTATTTTCCACATTAATATACTTTCGATTTTGAGGTTTTCAAGTTAATTATTTTATTCATAAATATTTCAAGTCAAATTTCAATGCAGTCTGTCAAATTTCCTATAGGCACTGTATGTCTCTAAATTTGAGGTTTACAACAATAAATTGGGTAAATCCAATTTATTCCACAACATTTCTGTCTTTTCAACTTTGGGTCTCAGATTTCCGTGAAAATTTGCATATAGGCCTATACTCATTTTTTTACGCTGAACACGAAAATCGTAGCGGCGACCACACCAAATAAAAACTTTCCATAGAAATCTAGCACTTTTAAAATTCCATTTTCTTCTACATCTCGGTCAGAGGACAATGACCTCGGTCAGATAGATGTCGAACAGGAAACTCTTCGGCTTCTGCATTTGGGTTCCTGATGAGACTGGGAACTTAGGATGAATGCTTGCATGCGTAAAGCGAAGTGACCAAAATGTAATGTATTGCACACAATATCCTATGACCGTGACCCGCCTTGTCCTCTGACTGAGATTTTTAAGGTCTCGGTCAGAGGACAAATTGATGTCGAACAGGAAACTTCGGCTTCAGCATTTGGGTTCATGAGACTGGAAACTTCGGGCGAATACTTGAATGCGCAAGACGAAGTGATCTAAATGTAATTGCATACATTATAATGTCCTTTGACCGAGACCCTTGTATTCTGACTGAGATCTTCAATTTTAACGTTGTCCTCTGACCGAGATTTTTTAGGGTCTCGGTCAGAGGACATTCTCGTGGTTTTTGGAGATTTTGAGAGGGTTAATTAATATAAATTGTATTGACGCAAGGAAAAACAGCAATTCGTGTCAATAAGACGGTGCTCTCTTCTCAATAGAACATGCTTATGTCATACTTGATGTGATATGAGTTTCAGCTTTATTCACAGCTAATGGTCAATAGTGACGTCACATGCAGTTAGCACGGGAAGAGGGAAAGTCGCGATTAGATAATCACACACAGACTTCCAATATGCGAACGGAACGGCAACGCACAACAGCTCAAACTCCCACATAAATGAAAAATTTCTTTTACATAGATGTTAAGAGCATGCGTTTCAGCATCCACGTGAAATTTTTGGGAATATTCAAATACTATGGTTTAAAAAACGGATAAAAATATTTTTAAATCAATATTGCTCACTTGTAACATCACCAAGCTGAATTTTCTTTACGGATTTATAAACTAGCACACTAGAGGATTCGTTTGGTGCAAAACGTTTGATGGAAAAATCAATATTCTTCGAGAAAAAGTACCTCGGTCAGAGGACAGAAAGCGTCTCGGTCAGAGGACATTTTTTTCATTGGACAATGGAAATCCAGTGAAAATTCAATGATTAATATTAATTACAATATTTAGAATTAGACTGTCTTAAAGAGCTGATCTTCTACTTCCAGATGATAGAAATATTAGTGGGTGTATTTGAATGTAGCTGATCGAAAATCCGTTTTGATGTGAGAATACTGTAACCTTGGACATGCTTTTTTGGTCTCTTTTCAGCAAAAAACGGCAACTTGTGAAGGTCTTGGCTTTGTGACTTTTTAAAAACCATGCCATAATAGATGAGATCCTGATCCGATTAAAAAAAACTATTGAAATCGGTTCAGAAATATGGATTTTACATATCAAAGACACATTTCCGTCAAATGTTGTGTATTAAATTGGATTTACCCAATTGCAATGAAACTTCCGCTTTCAAGTTTTTGAATTTCTTTGAAAAAAAATTTGCGAATATCATTAATAGGAAGATACAAGTCAGTTAGTATTAGTGAAGTAAATGCTAATCTATAACAAAATTCAACCTTCTTGCTACAGTCATCTTGAAAACAATTTGTCTATCATTCAGACTTAGATGCTAAAATTCAAGGCCTTTCAAAGCTAGTTCTCAAATTTATTCAAGGTTGCGGAATTTTATTACAAAACTGAGGAAATGTTAGTCTAACTATCGATTCTATGTCTGATTAGCGATTCTTAACTGCCAATTCGTAATGGATTTCTGAAATGTGATTGACGAAATCATTGCTACTTTCAAATTTTGATTATGCATTCTAAACAAGCGAGGAAAAACAATTATGACCGATAAATCATTTTATTACAAATTTTGTAACAAAAGCATGCATGAGAGCATTCAACATGGCACCTTTGATCAGCATAACCGACAAACAAGTAAGTATGCAATTTGATGTGTTGGTCGAAGTTGGCAACAAAATAGAACGCAGTCGGCAATACTGAAAGAGTTCATTATTGCCTTAACAATTAACTTAATCACTGCAGAAGAGTCGGGTCATTCACCGGAGGTCCATCTTTGACACATTACAGATTGTCACTGGCAGTAATAGTCACCATTAATTAACAAAATCTATGCCATGCCATAGAGGTGGAAATTTAACATGGTTTAATTTGCACACACAAATTTAGGAACGAAGAATTCAATGACAGTTGAATACACATTAGCTTATTGTTGCACAAAGCAGAGTGACTTATAGTCCAGCAGTCAGCGCGAGCTTCTGCAGGGAACGAGAGCAAAAATGAGACTTTCACAGAATGATGTGCAACCTATGCCAACTACGAATCTGCGCATCGGCCGTGTTGTACCCTGTTCCTCATCTTGTCAGGCAGGATCAAAAAACACATGTAAATCCAATGGGATGCAGATTGAGGTTTTTGTTAATTAAGAGATTTTCCATGTTTCCTCTGATTAAAGTTAAGTTAGAAGTGCTAAGAATAGAGCCATAAATTTCAACATGGAATGTCAAGACGTTCAGATTTTGCAAACATCCTGATTTCGGCTAACACAATTGTAGCCACACTTAACCACAATTTCGAATACACCACGCATCAGAAGAATGATAATAACACATACACATGAAGGGAAATGAAAAAGTATGGCTCTATATTTAGTACTTATAACTTGATTAAAGAAAACACGGACAAATGTTACTTTTGATGAAAACACCAATCTGCTTGCCATTTGATTCACAAGTGTTTTCAAATTTTCAAAAAGTGCGAAGTCGGGGGACGTGTACATTTGTAATAGTCATAGGGTGTGTGCATCACTGGCATATTTCCCTACAGAAGCTCGTTCTGACCGCCGAAACACACGAATTTGTACTTTTGGACACATCCTTTACAAGAGGGGAAACTACATACCGCAACGCTCATAAAATCATGACAAGTTCGTTTTGCCAAGTAAGCGAGCTTGCCACTTTTGTGAAATTCATTCTTTATTCTTGACTGCGCGGATATGATCCACATTAATATCAGAAAGCTTCAGTTTTGCTATGAGGAACTCAGCTGCACACGTTATTAGCGTTTTATATTTAAAATTTCGCTATCTTGTAGAACCGCAGCTCATTCAATGATTGAACATCGCGGTTATGATTATGCAGAATTCATCATATCAATTATTTCATCAGTTTTCCTAAAAGGTTCCAAATCGTCTAAATTATTCCAAATATTCGTCAACATTCCTGAGTCAAGAATCAATCGGAACCATGGCGTCATCACGACCGACGAATCGTGTCTCATTGAAGCTAACTCGTCCTGATTTACAAAGCGAATGTTTTTCACTTCATTTGAATTCACTTCTAAGTCATTGGCAGAAATGTCTTTGTGCATAATCAGAAGGTAATCCAATTCGTGTTCACCCCATAGCGTATTGGAATTGCTTTGCGCTTGATATAGGATTCGTGACAAGAAAGTCATTTCTGATGGCGGGACCTGAAAATCAAAGAAATATCGTGGAATCTCATCACATTCTGATCTGGAGACACACTACTTAGGAATTATCTGCTTGTGGACAGCGGAGAGAATGATATATTTGTACTTAGGCTCGGCATATTCCAATCCAGGATGTCATTACCCATTTTCACTGAGACTTTTTGTGCATGGTCATAATTATTCGTTTTTATCAAACCAATATGTACTATACTGCATTCGTTAAAAGATTCTTAAACAGTCGGTATACCAACTACTGGATATTTAGCTTGATCCTCACTAGATATTTTATTCACTTACTTATGAAGCTTTCGAAAATAGTAACTTAAATAATGGGGATAATTTCTTCCTTGATTTAAATCATCAATTTTACTTATATCTGATTGCTATACAGTATAATTTCAGATGTTTGGTGAAACATGACTGCCGACGAAATATTTATCCACTCATTACAATTATTACTCATTGCATGATATGCGATGCTTGGTGGTGATTCCAGCTAACTTAATTAGTGTCAGTGACTCAGAGATAGCAAATGATTTACATCAGGGGTAGGACACCTCTTCCTAGTCGCCGGTCACATCAAGTGTCTGATAAACTTCGCAGACTGCAAGTTTCAGCATTTATATTTAACTGTAAGACGATGACGTCATTTGAGACCAAGTAAATGATGAAGCAGGGTCTGGTCAGACATTGGCATGAAAGTTGGGGTAAAAGATCACATTCGAGTGTCAGGTTCCACAACAACGCTTTAAACATAGAAAAATTATCCGTCAGAACATCGAGGTACATATTTTTTTTAGCTCATCGAGGTTTTGTGGATGCAAGTTATCTCAAACAACAGAAGAGAATTGTGAATCAAGTTACATAGGATAGATTCATCACTTGACGTACTCTGTGCGGTCATAGCGTAAATAGCGTAAAAAATGTAATGAAAAAAGGTATTCAAATATCGTCATCATTTTGAAAATCTTTATCCTGGCTGAATAGGAATACGTTTAACTCAGATTATGATGAATTGTCGACAGCTTGCTTTCTCTCATAGAGACTACTACTCCATAGAGCGCATGTTGCCTTTTCTCAGTGCAATACTATACATTTGCTGACCTTCTCACAAATTGTCGTGATCATGGCTAGTGGGCGTACGACGAAAACGTTCGATTGACAATCTCCTTATTTCACTATGTAGAAATTATCTGAGCCCTCCCACACTTGAGCAACTCCACAGTTGAGCAACTTACCATTTTGTGTTTGATACCCAACTCATGATTTAGCTTCCTTTGAGCAGCGTTGCGCACACCAGCCGATAATGGCTCTTCAAGCATTTCTGATTCACGAAACAGAGGATGAGAGCAGCAAGTGTTCGTCCATTCACCAGGGAACGTTATTTTCGCATCAGATCGCTGTTGCATCAATAAACGCCGATCCCTGTCGAAGAGAAATACACTGAATGCTCGATGTAGCATCCCTCCTTTTTGAATGTTCTGCCAAAGATGACAATCCTTCTTCGTAGCATGACCGATGGTTTTATCATTTCGATCAACAAGTATACATTTCTCTTGCAACAATGAGACTTGCACGGCATCTAAACCCTTCATTAGTTTGTCCGCCTCCATCGTTATTGTTGACTGACTACGTGAGAAAATATTCCTGAAGATCGCTGCTGTTGCCTGAAAGGATTTATAAGGATAGATAAGTTATTAGACTACAGGCCAAGCACACTGAACAGTACACACTTTTGCACTAAATGCTCATGACAGTTAGCGACCAGACAGGAAACAGAGCAAGTTATGAAAATATACAACATCAATTGCAATTACACTCTCCTAATATGTTATAGCCAGCTGTATATTCTGAGATAAAGTAGAATCTGCGCCTCCACATTACAAAGCTAGACAAAAACTAGGGTGAAAAACCTTAGAGCCAACTCAAACTGAAAAACTTGGACTTCGAAGACCAAGTTCTATACTATATGGTTACAGCCTATGGATCGTGGGGAGAAGAAGCCCTAAACACATTCTCTCGGGTTGCTTCCAGACTCTCCACGCAGACTTCAGCGACCTTTTCTGAAGCACGGTAGGCCATGAAGCAAAAAAAATGTCCATTTCTTTGATGCGCCACAACGGCCAAGCACTTCTATCTTTGAATATGGCCGAATTTTGGCAGACATGAACTGGCTCTGGCTGGGACGCCGCGTTACTTTAACTCTTAATTTCTTTTGGTTCTCTTTTGTATTTTCAGTATCACATAGGTTTAGGTATGGCATTTGTTATTTCAGGCTTTATGTCTAGAAAAATATGGGGTTGAAAAGTTGAATTTCATTTTTGGGATCATTCGGAGATCAAATCTTGTTGAATTTGAAAATTGACTAGATGCCGTCGTGGATATAAACTATAAACTTCAAACTAAACCTAAAATAACACAATAAATGAAGATATTTAAAGAAACAAGCTCCTCTTTCGATATTGTAACAAGCAATGTTACGGATAGATAGTAATTTCAGCAACCATTCAAAATCAGATGAGGCCTTACAAGCCTCTGAGATTAGTATGTTTCATTCGGCCTAGCTACTAAATACTAAGAAAGCAATGCGAATTATTGTTCCAAAGCCATTTGAATGTCACCGAATGGCAAAAATAGGGTATTTTATTTTAGCTTGTAAGAGATTCTAATATCAAATATCCTGCATCTATGTAACATTGCAGCCTATGGATGGGGGTGGGCGGTGAAGAGTGAATACAGAGCGCTTAGCGTGGCTTACGGGAGATGAGAGAGCTCCCATTGTTACGTCTTGATGTATGAGGCGAAGTTTGTGTAAAGGCGGATTACATATTTATCGCACAGCGATTACATCTTTATGAGATTCGAGGATGAACAGGATCTGTTTACTTGTGGGAATCGAAAAGGCAAAGATTATGTACAGGATTTGTTTACATGTGAGGATCGCAAAAAGCATACTGTATTTATTGATGAGATGAATTTAATGACAGGATCTGTTTACATGTGGGAAACGCAACAATTGAATGATGTCTGATTTATCTTTGTCACATATCTTTCAAGACATATAATTACCTATTCAGTATTTTGTCAGCCACTATGTGTGGGACCCCGCTCGTCTGGGTTTGAGTGTTCAGGTTAGGGGTCGAAACACAACTAGAGTACCTGCTGATGACTGACGGACTGCAGTATTATGTTTTATATCCCTTAATCGGTAGCTGAAGTAGTGGTCGATGTATTGTAATTCAAATGAAGAAATGTGGATTACATGAAGTACTATAGACGGATGAAGAAACTGGCGATAACAAATTCAAGGGAAGAAATAGTATTTTCCATGTGTAGTCTTAGGTATAGTGTGTATCATTTCATTGCTTTCGGTGTAGTAGAGTGTCATTGTAGTTCCATTGTTTACCTCCATTATCCACTTTCCACTTATCCACTCTTACCATTATCCACTTTGTGTAGTGTCAGATATAGTTCACTTGTAATCAGTGTAGTAGCATCGTTGTATTTCCATATTTTACCTCCACTTTTCCAATTTTTATTCATCGGTTTCCTGTTGTTTTATAATATCCATTTTTAATTTCCTTAACCTATGGTGACCATTGTCTTATTCTATTTCCACTATCAGCATCTGTAGTCGGTACAGTATATTAGAAGTCTGTTTTGAACGTGCATACGGCAGTGTTTGGAATCTATGGTAGGAACCTATTAGTATATTAACAGCAAGAATGAGTAGTATTACAAGTCTTAAGATTTCCATTTTTACCAGATATTGGGCCAAAGCTGATCAATTTTAATTCGTTGCCACGAGAAAGCTACATTGAGTTCTTTTAAGAACTGATTAATCCAATGGTTACAGTAGCATTGCCTTTGTACACTTGCGGATTGGAGAACGCCATCAGTCCTCCTTAGGACTACTTTAACTAATAATTTAAATTAGTAAGCATTATATTCTATTATAAATGGCTACTGGGATGACTTTCATCATCGTATGAGAATTGATTCGAACCAACTGCTCTGATAAATATTACCGCAAATATTTGCCATTTTCTGCCTCGAAACGATTACTGATTTCAACACACAAATAGAATGTGCCTTCTGAAAGATCTCATAATAAACTGGTGGACGTTTGAGAATTAAAAGTTCAAATCTTTCCAATAGCTGATTTTCGAAGCATTTGTTACCTGAGATAATACATCAGTCAACTATGAATAGTTGCGGAGACGATAGTCTTAGGTGGGAGGTGATCGAATAGTCTGGTTTAACACTTTTTCACTGGCTCTTTCCAACAGCAATTATTTTTTAGTAAGTAGAGCTTTTCCCATTTGACGTAAAATCTATAGTGATTGTCAGTTACAGTAGGTGGGCGCTTTATTCCAAAACTCTCAAAATTTGGATATTTCATTCAGTAACTTCCGAACAGTCGGATTTTGAATGTAATCACAGTTCTGCTACATAACAATAAAACGATCAGATTCATTTTTAGGTGCCGAAACTATTGTGAAGTCATTCAAAATGTTTTCGTGACGCGGTTCACTGTCGCCAGGAATTCAGTCACATAATTCATGTGAAATTTTGCGCAAGCTACAGTGACTTATATTTACACATGATTTATATGACAAAAAAAGCAAAACAAATCTCATGAGTGATGAATGATTTATCAAAATGAATCAGAAGCGATGAGTTTGAGAATAATATCGATGCGTCATCTAACCAACCTCAACAGGAAATGATGTTTATTGTGTTACTATTAAAGGAAACAGAAGAATATAATTACTAGCATTCATACCAAATCCAGTTCATTGTCAAACATCTTGAGTTTCAATTTCCTTATTGATTTACCTCCAAAATTTCTTCTCGTGTCTGTGATTCTGGACATGAGTATGAACTGAAGATGAGCGATCCTATCTGAAGACCGACCAGAACCTAAAACTTCGGGTAGGACAATTTTGAAGTCGGGTCATTTCTGCTTTTGAAAATTTGCTAGAACTTATAGAACATCTTTTCTCAGAAAAGTTATTAGAATTCAGGTAGCAATTTGGTCTGTGCAATTCAACTGATTAATACTTTGGCTTTCTGCTTTAATAAAATAGTAAACGGCATTATCATTTTTTACTAGCATTTTCTCCCTTAGACTTGTTATTACATTGCATTATTATTGAACGCAAATCGATCTTGTTTAATTAATGAATATAACAAAATGACATGACAGCGGCGTATATAAATTTTACTTCGAAAACAACAAAAAAGATTTTACAGATCAATGATATGCTATGTGCCTACTAAAAAGGAAAGAGTTATCGACGATTGAGCACTTTCTGGAGTACAAAATGACATAACAGCGTCAAGATATGTCTAAAACAAACATGATGGCTGGAAATGAGACTGATGATCAGTAATAAGCTATGAAAGATTTTGCATGGTTGTTTCAATAAATAATTCATTACTTTTCACGCCCTCTGGCATTCTTTGATCGCTTAACTATCACTGTTAAACACGAGTGACCGTTACTTAAAACATGTCATCTGATGTTCTCAATTTCAGAATTAAAACGGAATTTGAATGTTGTCCGCAACGTCCCATTTTGCACTTGGATTTGATTTTGAATTCAACTTAATGACTTGATCAATTTCCAGGAAATCATGATACTGGAGGTCAAGTTTCTTTAAGCCATATTGTAAAAGACAGTTATAAATGTCTCCATGTTTTTCAGCCCTCATCTAGATGCCAGTAATTGATGAGTATGATATAGACTTGCTGATATGCCTTTTGTTATAATACTCACACTGATAATTAGCCAATAATCTTACTGTCCATGCCTGGCCTGAAAAAGAAACCAACATGAATACTCAGACCACTACCGAGAAATACACAGAGCTGATCATAAAATACGGACCATCTGAATTTCGATGAACTTCAATCGATTATCATGCCCTGCAATCGCATTAAACAACAACGTACCATGCATCATTCGACAGGTTGCATCTCAGCTTTAAAATGAGCTATGATAGACTTGCATCCGTTATTGTATCTGCTGAGCAGTGCTCAAAATATGAAAATCGCTCTATTTACACGTCGCAAGTTTTCAAAAAGAAGACATGAGTATGATAATAAATCAGGCACAGGGAGAACGAGCATTTTCTGAGCTCTCTTTTGACATACTGTTAATCAAAATCGGTGAACTAATAAAAAATTAGTGATATCGTGAAGTTATCACAAAATTATGACCTTTTCGGCTGTAGAAGTTATATTCTCACTTTTTCATCAAAAATGTTCATGTTTGGTATCCTCTGAATCCCTGCGATATGAGGAGTACGAATATGTAGGTTATATCATGCAAGTTCAATAGTTATTTTTCAAACTTTTTCAATATTTCTCACTTCCACAAAAGTAAACAAACTCAAAAAAATCCATGCCTTTGCTAATTGTCTTGTTTTGAATCTTCGTTCACCTTATATGGTGTTTGTGTACTTTTGTTCGGTGGCAATTTCTGTTTTTCTCTAATACTGACGGAAAATCCATTTAATAATGAATGCAAAATCCTTCACACCAGCATGTATACATGAGACTCAAATGAAAACTCTACATTGATCAGTTCAAGTACATGTAATTGAAGTAAAAATGATTCAGTCACATCGTAAACAGCTCTCATTGCAACATTCTCAATAGATACAAATACTCAACATACGAATTGAGTATAATGGATGAGTATTAATACATGCGAAAGCCGTGGAATCGTCTCACAGTTTTTTCATGATTAGGATTCTTTATTTCACCAAATTCACATTCTGTATCATTTCTTTTGCAAGGTCGGATCCAGCCATCATCTTTCCTTGATATTTTCGCACGAATGACAGCACCGTCTAGTTTCAAGCGGTTGGTAACTGTAGTAAGAACAGTGGTTGGTCCATCAAAATTAACAAGGAAATAATGTCCTTCCTGATTTTTTCCGGCAGCATTCCCCATTACGTAAGGCAATCGCTTTTGGCCCAGATTTTCGACATTTCGCACCACCGCCCCATTCTCAAGCATAAAAGACAAACTTCGACGCAATCCCGCAGTCAAGGCTGCCCGATTAATCGATTGCATAATGAGAGTCATCTCGTACCCAGGCATGATCTGAAAGTAAACATCCCATGAGTTAACATGAGATAACATGTAAAGATATTTGTAAAAATTCGTTGCATTTCAAGGGACAGTCAACTCAATAAACGACATGCTTCTACACATTACAAACTTCTTGGGCGTTTAAGCACAAAACAATGTCATCGCTTAACGCCTTTCATCGTCATCGATGTTTCGGCTCCTGAATGACAGACAACGCGTTGCGTGAGTTCACGTCTTCAAGACGTTTTTTGCAGCGCGTGGAGTTGGAAGGTGAATTATTTTTGGAAGATTATTACGATCGACGAATCCTGGATGCACCACTGTCAGCCGGAGACGAAGTTCCAGTCCAGCGTTTGGAAGCACAGGCACTCTCCACCTCCAAAGAAAGGTCTGGTGAGTCCGTTTGCCGGCAAAATCATGCACATGGTTTTCTTTGACCGTGACAGTCGTGTCTACGATCATTCCCTCCCTACAAGCACGGCTGCTGCTACTCTAGACTTTCAGCAACGTCTTGAAATGTAGCCTTCGTCGTCATCTCCGGTCAAAAAGCTCTGACCTATGCTTCCCGCACATGACCAGACTCACGAAGTAGACTCTAAAGGAAATAAATGTCAAGGTCCTGCCTCATTCCCGTTACCCACCCGACCTCGCACCCTGACTTTTGGCACTCCGACAGCCAGGTACACTGCGTGCTCAGAAATTGCACTGCTGTATTGACGGTAATGGGTGATATTTTGAAAAAGAATCCTTCGTGCTGAGAATTTGTAATGAAAAGAAAAGTTTCTTTCAAACCATGCTTCCATTTATCAGGTCCGTGATTTACAATTTAAAGGCCTCAACCCAACCCGCGACCCGTCTCATTTCCTGTCGAATGACTTGAAATTACATTTACTTGAAAATTACATGTGTGCTTGATCCACATTTCACATTTCAAGACTCACTCGTGATGCTTTCATGTTCAGAATTAAAGCTTGAGATTTCATAACCTCAGATAGGCTTATATAGCCACCAAATAAATGCAATGTCTAATGAATGCAAGAGATTTATCTATTCACATTCGTAAATGCATACTTCGAAATATACAAATACGTGCTTGATTTTCAAACCGCAATTATGACTCGCCCCCGCAAAGGAAATTGCCATGTCATCAATAACTATTCCACCACATGTCATCTATCGTTTTTCATGACTTCTGTACATGACGCGCTGGTCTTGAGATCCATTTATTGAATCATGGTTGAGGAGAAGATCATGCGTGCGTGTGTATCTCCTAATCGTCAATGCACAGAATTAGACTGTATGAGCGTGTTCCTTTGCTAGAAGTGCAAACCGATTCAAAACGATGGCACATGAAGGAACTTACTAAGTGAGCAAAAAGAAATTTTCAATGTCTTACAGAGATAGAAAAAATAGTCGTGCGTCGCTTTCGGAGTGCTGTGAATTCTTTTAAAATGTTCCGATCGCCACGATTGATTTAGATTGGAAGAATTCAGATCATTGCGCAAAAGTTTTCTCGATAATGCTGCGTCATCCGATAATTGGTTAAAAAGTTAATAGGCACACGAAAAAACGTTCACAAACTTCTGTAGACATCGACTGTGTCTCTTTGCTGTGTGATCCGGTTCATAACAGTCACTGAAACTTCTCACAATTTGGCGTGCTTAATGTTGAGCTGACTGCTCAATGTTCGACTGCTGTGGTAGTATGTCAGCTGATTGTGCCATTTCATTAACGCTATATGTTCCTATGCTTCCTTTCTAGTCAAACAGAAAAAGATACGACTTGTCTAATCTAGATATCAGCGTTAGTCATGATAGACATGATTATGAGCCAAAGAATATAAAACTCGATTGTGAATCAACGAAATATAAAAGAAATTTCGAGTTTTAGAAGACGTACAGGAAAACGATCTAAAAAATCGGCGGCCTTGTCGTGTCTTGTTCATAACAAATTAGAAAACGAATCTTTGTATCTCATCCAAACGCACTAATGAGATCTCAAAAATGTCAAACGGATTATGACAATGTTCGAAATTTAAGACCCGTGTGCAAAAAGATAACACAATTTCGAAATGAACTTTAAATCTAAAAAGGCACTTGACTTATAGGTGAGTCTGCTTATAATGTCGTCTGCTTCCATAAGTGAATGGCCGCATCGGCGTCGTGTAAAAACAATGGTTTTAGGGAATACGACGAAAAATACAAGTATCCCGTACATAGTGATCTGAGAATATGTTGAATTTTGGCTTGACCTGTATATCAATGACTTCAAATAATTTTCTTTAAGTTAGAATAGTCGTACAATCAATAATTCAGTTTCCGGATTTCACCTTGGTAAACCAGTCGTAAATCAAATATCGAATTGTGTAACAGCAGCATTTGTGCTATTTTCCTTAGGGACGAAATATTTCAAGAAACAACTGTTCATGAAGCAGTGATGAATAAGATTCCCTTTAACCACACTGTTGAAACGTCACTGAATATCTACACATACTCTCTATAACTCACAGTTTTACTATGTGCGATGTTAAACGTGACGAAATGACAATTCAATATCTGAGTCACGAGTGTATGAGAAATTGAAATAAAACGCCTACAAAGCAAACATGATGTCAATGCGCTCATAGCAAGACGGTGAAAAGAGTGGTTCGTGAAATTTAATGTGAGACATGCGAAATGATATGCTTGAAATTTTCATAAAAAATCTTTTTAATCTGCAACGTGCGTATAAACTGTCGGCAATAAAATTAAGTGAATGCGCATATTGCAAATGGTCATATGTATGCAATTCTTCTTGCCTCTGAACTTCCCTGATTTGGTCATGTAATTTTGGCATAAAGTGTTCGTACTCCAAACAATATATCGAAACACTAAAACTTTATTGCCTGACATAAATTTCCGTGGATTTATTGTAATACTTAGGTTTGTCTAAAAGTTGAAGATATTCAAAAATAGAAAAATTATAGTATGTTGATAAAATTAAAAACAGAAAAATGTATGCTATTTGTTAAGCTTCATCTTAAATCCTACGACTGTGAATTATTACAAAAATTAATGGAGAGTTTTATGTGCATTACAAACATTGAGAAAAAATAGAAATTTCGCAAATAATGCATGAAATGAATCACTTGAAGTCAAACGTGTAATGCATGATAGCCACTAAAACGAGGAAAAAAGGCAATCAAGAGTAATTCGCATCGTCAATTAGTACATGCACTTCGCTTGAATAAATGCTCATTTTCGTATCTACATCATAGTGGTTGAACTAGAGTTACCAACTATTTTCAAACTAGCATCACTTCGTATGATTCCTTAAGCAGTGAAATTTCAGAACGATGCATCATCACAATTAATGCGAAATCTATAACTGAGCCAGGTTAATCACGTTGCCTCTAGACGACAGATGCAAGATGATATTTGCAACATTCCCTCGATGACTTCCGGTGATTCATTATGACAGAATCTACCCGCATTCATATCAACCGAGGCTACCACTACAGTGTCAAGGGACCTTCGCATTTCAGGCAACAAGGCACGCAAGTTGAGACGCAAAACAGAAGCGGGCAAGACAATGACATGAGCTGCAGAAATTCCTAATTAGGATAGCAGTATCTCTCTTCAACGTATGTGAATACCATATTTGGTCAACGAAATTAATTTGCATAATTACAAACGCAATACGATGTAGGCTATATTAGAGGAAACAAATATCCTGGCGTAGTTCTCTCAATACTCACTGAAATAGATCAAAACGATGGCAGAAGAGGACGATATTGCAGCACTCGTCATCGACAATGGCTCCGGAATGGTCAAGGCCGGTTTCGCGGGAGATGACGCCCCGCGTGCTGTCTTCCCATCCATCGTTGGACGACCCCGTCATCAGGGCGTCATGGTCGGCATGGGCCAGAAAGACTCGTACGTCGGAGACGAGGCCCAAAGCAAGAGAGGTATTCTCACCTTGAAATACCCAATCGAGCACGGCATTGTCACCAACTGGGATGACATGGAGAAGATCTGGCATCACACCTTCTACAATGAGCTGCGTGTGGCTCCTGAAGAGCACCCCGTCCTTCTGACCGAGGCTCCACTCAACCCGAAAGCCAACCGAGAGAAGATGACTCAAATCATGTTTGAGACCTTCAACTCTCCAGCCATGTACGTGCAGATTCAGGCTGTACTGTCACTGTACGCGTCAGGCAGAACCACAGGTATCGTTTTCGACTCCGGAGATGGTGTGTCGCACACTGTGCCCATCTACGAAGGCTATGCCCTGCCTCACGCTATCCTGCGTCTTGACCTGGCCGGTCGAGATCTCACTGGCTATCTGATGACGATCCTCACTGAGAGAGGCTACTCCTTCACCACTACAGCTGAACGAGAAATTGTCCGTGATATCAAGGAGAAGCTGTGCTACGTGGCTCTTGATTTTGAGCAGGAGATGCAAACGGCTGCAAGCAGCTCGTCTTTGGAGAAGAGCTACGAGCTTCCTGACGGTCAAGTCATCACTATTGGGAACGAGCGCTTCCGCTGCCCAGAGACTTTATATCAGCCTTCATTCCTTGGCATGGAATCTGCTGGCATCCATGAGACCACCTACAACTCCATCATGAAATGTGACGTTGACATTCGTAAAGATCTGTACGCCAATACCGTCCTGTCAGGAGGATCGACGATGTTCCCAGGCATCGCTGACCGAATGCAGAAGGAGATTTCTTCATTAGCTCCCGCCACCATGAAGATCAAGATAATCGCACCACCAGAGAGGAAATATTCCGTGTGGATTGGCGGATCAATCCTTGCATCTCTCTCCACCTTCCAACAGATGTGGATCAGCAAGCAAGAATACGATGAATCCGGTCCTAGCATTGTTCATAGAAAGTGCTTCTAACTTAGGAGAAATTGATACCGCATCACTGTTGAACTTCACAGCATAACGATGCAGAGTATCGGGTTGGGAACTTTTCTATTCTTAGAATTTGTGAATTCACATTGCTAGATCGAAGACTATGAAATCCACCTGTACATACGACCATGTTCATTTCTAGCAGTGTGCAAATAAAGAGAAACCATACGCTTTCATTGCTTTTGCCACTACAAGTAATACGAGATAACGTTCTATGGGGTAATTTGAGATAAGAGTAATGCTAATTTTATTTATGTGCTATCTCTTATTATTTTCTAAAGTTTCCGAAATAACCAACATAGTAAAATCACAAGTAAAACAAAATTAGTTTTTCATGAATTTCAAACAACAAGTGCAATGATATTGTGTAACGAAAACAAGATAGGATTTTGTTCTTGCTAATCTACATCATTGGTGAGAAAAATTTAGTAAAATGAAAATGAACACCAAAATTTCTCACGATATCAAAAATCAAAATACGTAATCAAATTCTACAGCTTGCAATTAATTACAAAATATAAGTATGTAATGATATTAATAATGTAATTAACTTAAAATATACACACATATATACATGTATTATTACGATAAATTTAGAGAATGACAATATGATATTATTTGGACATTATTTCGAATGTCTCTCTCTCCCCATGCGATTATATGAACACGTTGCTCGGGCCAATGCTACTGATCACTTTTCAGCAGAGAGATATTTTCCGCACACATCTTTTCTCAACCAATTCTTGAACGATATTGTGTTGCTATAGTAAACCTTTAATTGCTATTTAGCATTTGCATGGCAAGCCATCGTAAGCAACTATCACAAGCTTCATTCATTTCAACAACACACTAATTTCATTGACTCATTCTTGCACTATAATATTCAGCGCATTAGATGCTAATATTCAGATTTCAAGTAGTATTTAAGAAGGTCAGTTCATTATGACAAGAAACAGACGTGAAATCAATTAAAATTGACCTTGCTGAACTTATTACGCACCTACCAGTTTAAGTAATTGAATAATTTTACTTAGATCGATGCTTGATGAGTTTTGAACTCTTTGCAGCAGAGCAAATATTAACGAACGTTCATTTTTTAACAATATTATACAATCCGAAAGTCCGAGAGTTTCAACCCTATTGATAAGCTTTGCTTCATCCCGCTCGTCTGTACAGATTAATTCAGCAATGCGCAAGTGCACACACTTTAAAATGATCATTTAGACATTCAAGTAGTAAAATAAAAGCAATTATTCCGCCATGTGTTTTTCTTTATTAGAAACATCGCTCTATTCGTCATATTAAATGAAAGACAGATCCTAGGCTAAGCTGAAGATGTCAAAAAGGAAATTAACTGGAAAAATTACCTCCATGAATGGACTGTGCATTTCTTAACTTTGATTTTTCTCAATCTGATGGATATTAAAATAAAAATTCCAAAATGGCCAAACAAGCAGTGTGAACCTTTAAGTCGCCAATTCCATGTTTTATCGTAAAGCAAAATATATTTTTTTTCTTTTGGAAGTTTTGAATTGGAAGTTCACGAAAACTATAAATCTCTCAAGGCAAGCAACAAACATTAACAGGTCAAAAGAAGCAATATATCATTTTCGAAATGATATGAACTATTCACGACAGCATTGAAGTATACCTAATATGATCAATTTACTCATAATGCATCAATATACGACAGGATTTCATTCATAGTAGCAACAATTCAGCAGTAATTGCATGGTCAATGTGATCAGTTTCGCTTTCATGAAACGAACTCTTGTTGTTATTTTACATTGCAACAAAGCGCTTCGAAAGAGTTTCTTCGAAAGAGACTTCATGATATTATTAACATAGGGTAAATATGCTAGGTAGAACAGCAACTCCGTATTAATTGCATCTCAAGTGTGTTATATATTATTAATTTATATTCATTCGCTCATGACTTTTAATTACCTAATTATTTACAGGATTCTCCACTAGGGTAGTTGTTTAACTTTGGCATCTTCCGTTTCCTGGATCCTTCGAATTTTTTTGACCGTGTCGTGTCTTGATTCGATTAGATGCTTTCAGTAGACGAACTCTTCTTGTTATCTAGCACCACATGTGAGATTTGCATTTCTGCTGTTTTGTAGAAATTACCAAAGTATTGACTACCGTGAAAGCATGTACAGAAGAGTATTTTGCAGATCCCTCGAGTAGCTGATCACTTTGGAAAAATGCTTTTTAATTGACTTCGATGAAAGTGACATGGTGAAAGATCAGCGTCAGCCTTGATAATAATAATATTTCCTTGCGCCTGTCATGTCACAAATTACCTGTTGTTGAAATAATAATGTATTTCAATCAAAGATAATGATCACAATTTTCTGCAAGATATACGCGTAGATGTGTCTCCATTATTATTCAGATAAAAAATAAAACTTGAATTAGTGAGCCGAAAAATCAGAACTGAGAAAATTTGACTAACCAACATGCTTAAATAAATGTAGTTCAATTCCAGCCTCATAGAGTGTTATGATTCAAGTATACAATTCTCAATTCTAAACAATGATTTTTGACCCTTGAATGCATTCTGTAAGTTGATAAATTTACACAAGTGTACTGAATTGATCCATTTAACCTGTTGGAAAAATGCTATTAAGTGAAGTTGCTAAGATAACAAACTCGAAAATTGAGCCATGAAGCTACTGGAAAAAGTCTTCAATTTATGAAGTTTTATATCATGAATCTGTTCTTGAAATTTCCTTCGAAGTTGAATGTTTTCAGATTCTTGTCAGAAAATTTCATTTTACTTGATGTCTAACAAGTTTCATATTTCTTAAAGATCAAAATCTCAAGTACCAGATAGCTAGCATGTAAAAGCAGGAATAATTTGTAGAATTTTATTTTCATTAATATTGATTATTTTAATAGATCTCGTTGAACATTTTTTTTAAAGAAACTCAGGAGCATAATCTCCAATAATAAGCATAATGTCAATACTGTATGTTGACAGTTTTTGAGTTGACACTACCTATTACTGTATATACTCACTCTACGGCTTCATTTGTCAAATTCGATTATTAAATGCTGCCTCTATCATATGCACGCCTCTGCTAATGGAGTTCCTCGCTACTCGTACTTAATTGCCTGAAACAGGCTCACTGGTATTAGAGAACCACAGTCACATTACAAACATGGGCCCCTAATCACCCTGACATGACCAAAGCTTTATCATCACATATTATGGTATAACACGCGTCATAACACCAGCGACGTGGGCCAAAAACTCTCCATACGTCGTCATGCCAAAAACTTCGTGTGGGAGGCTTTGAGCATCCTTTCTTCACCTGAGTATTTTTATGATACCTCGTACTCTTTCTTCTCCCCACAAATGCGGGAAATTAAAAAAAAAAGCTACGTGGACAAAAATTTCAATGACAAAGCTTAGATCATAGAAAGTCAGTCATTGCGAGTCCGTTTATTGGGCTCTCTTAAACTGCGCTTCATTCAACCCCCCCTCTTGGAAGGCAATGGGAATTATTTACATTTTGTGCACTGCATGAGTTATTTGCATGCTTGCAGCGGTGCTGAGGAATAAAAAGGATCTACAATAGCTCATCGTCCGATCTTTTAATCCAATCCTCAAGCATATTTCTGGTATGAATAACTCCCATTGTCCCCCAAATTCCTCTAATAACCCCATTGTCCTCCGAATAACACAAATAACTCCCAACATCCACAAACACCGCTGATAACTTAAAGCGTTCTCCGATTATCTATTGATGGCAGAGTTGATAAAAATCATGATTTTTTTGAAAAAATCATGATTTGATTTAAATCAAAACATGGCTATATTCTTCAAATTGATTGACACTATCTTATATATTTTAGTTCATTGGTGGAGATGTGTTGGTCTGGTAGTTTCTAGAAGAATACAGCGAACATGGCACAATCAAAAACAGCAGTATATTTAGGTAAACGATTGTGTACTAGTTGTGACAAACACCAATTACAGGAGGATCAAATCGATCATATTCAATAATGCTAAGCTCAATCAAACAAGGACTACGAAAACAAGCAAGTCATAATTCTGAGTCTTGGAGTTTCGACAGCTAGGAGTTCAATATTTTATATACAAAAACGACCTTGGCAGCCTTGTCATTACTGTGGACTAATCCGTAGGTAGAAAAGATTCGTTCAATATCAGCACTTGAACTGACAGCAGAGAGAAGTGGAACAACAAAATCAATCACTTCATCATCGAAGTTCTGTGACTTCCACCAAGTTATCGGGGATACCTTCTTTATAAGTTCTTCTGAGAACAAATAGTTCATGAACGGTTTCGCTCTGGCGCGAAGGTTGACGACGGATGCCACACACAACGGTGAATATTTGTCAGTCAATAGTTTCATAGCAGCGTCAACATCAGAATCGGATAATTTATTTCCTAGATAGCGAGGATCGATCATATTTGCAAGATAGTGGTGTGGAGTAAGAGCCTCAGTCATTCGTCGATTGACTTTCTCTATCACATCCTGTGGCTGAGTCTGCATGAGAGTTTCATATAACTCTTTCCAGATCTGAACTGCATCACTTATCTTGCACTGACTACTTTGCATTTTGTCCAAAGCCACAGCTATTGGTTTCATCCTGTTGGAATAGTCTTCGATATTTCGCATCAATGCAATATTTGTTACATTTCTTTTCACATCATCATCAATTACGTTGCGATGTTCTTCACAGACTCGCAGCAACATGGGCCAGTTACTCAAACACGAATCAAGACTATCTGAAACAGTGTTCCATCTCACCTCTTGAGGAAGCTTAAGTTTCTTCCCTCCAGCTTGGCTATATAAAGCGGAAGGCATGTGGCAATTGCGAAAGTATTTCATAACTGCTATGATGCGTTCTCGCAGACCAGCAACCTCAACATCTTTAGCCAATAAATTCAAATATGAGCAGAGCACCCGTACGTGATAACGTCGTTCTTGTCACTCAACTGTTTCCTCATCTTGAGCATATTTGCAGCGTTGCCAGTAACAAAACTGCGCACTTTGCAATTGAATTTCGATTCTGTGTCAATGATAGCTTTACATGCTAGATCACACAAATAGTCTGAATTGTGAGGGCTGCCTGAGGTGTCGATTGATTCGGTCAGGAAGAAATGTTCATCGGAGGTTGTAACAGAAGCACAAATAACTGGATCATTGTGAACGTTGCTACACCCATTCAAATCCATGGAAACAGTTTGGTCTTCCAATTCAGTCGCGCATTCGGTCATTAGGTTTGACTGAACTTCGTCCATCAACTTTCCTCCTCTATCATGTCTAGAAGGTGGTCGACAACCGGGCCGCAACATGGATATGAGCTTTTTGAACTCTGGATGTTCAACTGCATTGAAAGGAATGTTCGCTGCATGAACAAAACAAGCCACCTGCATGTCCAAAGCGTCTTTTTTGTCGCTGGAGGTTTTTAGAATGAAGTCGTTCAGCATTGTGCTAGTATTCCTGTTCTTAAATTTCATGTTGCTGTGGTCGGTAGAGGATTCCTTGGTGGTAGATCTTGTGGGCAGGCTCTATTGGGATTGGAGAGAAGAGGGTGCACTGATTGTTGCACATCCTTCTGCATTTTCCAACGGCGAGATGTCAACAACACTGGATTCATCGGATTTGCTGTGTGAGATCTTTGAAACACAAGAGTGGTAATGTTGTTTCATGCGAGCAACAAGTCCTTGCATCATCTTTCCACACTTAAGACACTTAGCTCGACAGCCTGTCTTTCCAGTGCTCGTTTGACGTTCGAAGCTCAGCCAAATATCGTCTAGTTTTCGACCAGCCATTATGACAATCTGAAGTTTTTGGGATTGCCTTTGGGTTGGCAGATGTACGCCCACACCATCTTTATTACTTGGCAACGAATATTAATCGTTATGATGAATAGTTTTATCTCTATCTGACGTAATACTATTAGGCTACTACTTTTGTTCGACAGTAGACTTACTTTTTGTACCTAAATATAATAAAAATCAAAGTGATTTAAATCATGATTAAAATTAATGATTTAAACCATGATTTAAATCACTTGATTTAAATCAAATAACCCTGATTGATGGAGTCAATCAATGTTAAACTTTTACTGCTAATATTGTATGGTAGAAATTTTGCGGAATATTGAATGCTATTTCTGCCAGTTTCCTAGGTTGAAAGAAAAAAATATAAAATGCACTCCCTGTGATTTATCCGTAAAAGTTTGATGCTAAAAGTATATACAGGAGATAGACGTTTCGCGACACAGTTGAAGCCTCAGTGTCTGGTAAAAACGCGCAGAATGTGTCAGTTTTTGTCTACGGTCTTGCAGTGATAGCATGGCAGTAGCCTAGGGATGTTTCTTCATTCCTCATGATTAGCACTGTTGTTTAATTAACGAATTATTCAAAATATTGAAAAAGACAAGCAAAACTTGCAAATATAATGAAATTATGCACGACAAAATAATATTTCTGTACATTGCTACCAAGTCAGAGTCCTTTGACATGGTTCCGACTCCGCCCAAAATAATAAGACTCTTTGACTCTAAAACCCTACGAAGAACTATGTAAGTCTGACGTTTTCTGTTTCTAGCTATGGTCGTTGAATAATATTCAACAGTTGGCCTAACTGCTATTAGTTCTTGATTTCTAAATAGTCAACATCATGGTTGCCATAACATCATCTAGCATAACTGTTTGCAAACCCTTTCATGCGCATAGTGTCCTTTTAAAAACATTTCGATCCGCATCTTTCCGGACACCTGCAAAAATTTAACCAAAAGAAAGAAGAGATCAATGCGATCTAATGGCGGCACTCCCAACCTCGTGTGATGCCTAGAACGTTCGCAAATTGCATTTGAAAATTTTTAAGAAAAATCTAAGAATAAAAGGGCTAAAGAAACATGTTTTCTTCGTTAAAGACACATGCTATCTTTGACATTTTCAAGTTATTGGTTGGAAAGAGTCAAGATTTACATTTTAGTAGTTAATTTCGATCTTCATTAGTAGATCATCGGCGTCAGGCATAGAAGGAAAACATCTACTACATGCACAACATTCAAAATTTACATTGCATAAAGGGTAATAAGATATCACGAGTAAGAAATAAAGATGAGTGGGAGAAGAGGAATAGAGATGTGAGTATGAGACAGATAGTATTGGGCTACATTTTACCAATAGCAAAGTGAGACAATAGAAATTGACTGTGATCTGACTAGAAGGAAAAAAGATTAAAGAAGCAGGAAGAGGAAATGAAACGTGAAATTATTTTTGACATGGATTACACTCACCAAAATAAAAAAATATAGAATCGATAACCGCTCAACTAAATTGATGCAAATGATTAACAAAATGGCCAATACCACATCGTCACTGCTCTATTTCTCTCATATATTCATCGTCATTTTCGTAATCATACCCTGGACAAATAAAAACCCGCCTTCAAATTACAATGCAATAAACCCGCGGCTGCATTCGAAAATATGGTACTTTGATCCGGTTACCATGTTTTCCTGCAGTTCAGCAGCATAATGCTTGATGCTCTTGTATCTCTTCAAAGTCTCACAACTTGCATGGGGGTGACGAAGAGTGAATGCAGAGCGCTTAGCGTGGCTTACGGGAGATGAGAGAGCTCCCATTGTTACGTCTTGATGTATGAGGCGAAGTTTGTGTAAAGACGGATTACTTATTTATCACACATCGATTGCATCTTTATGGGATTCGAGGATGAACAGGATCTGTTTACTTGCGGGAATCGAAAAGGCAAAGATTGATGAACAGGATTTGTTTACATGTGCGGATCGCAAAAAGCAAACTGTATTTGTTGATGGGATGAATTTAATGACAGGATCAGTTTACATGTGGGAAGCGTAACATTTGAATGATGTCTGACTTATCTTTGTGGCATATCTTTCAAGACATATCATTACCTATTCAGTATTTTGTCAGCCACTATGTGTGGGACCCCGCTCGTCTGGGTTTGAGTGTTCAGGTTAGGGGTCGAAACACAACTAGACGAGTACCTGCTGATGACTGACAGACTGCGGTATTATGTTTTATATCCCTTAATCGGTAGCTGAAGTAGTGATGTATTTCAGATGATGAACAAATGAAGAAATGTGGGATTACTCGTACATTAAGTATTATAGAAGCATTAAGAAACTGGCGATAACAAATTCAAGTGAAGAAATAGTATTTTCCATGTGTAGTCTTAGGTATAGTGTGTATCATTTCATTGCTTTCGGTGTAGTAGAGTGTCACTGTAGTTCTATTGTTTGCCTCCATTATCCACTTTCCACTTATCCACTATTACCATTATCCACCATGTGTAGTGTCAGAATCGGTGTAGTAGCATTATTGTAATTCCATGTTTTACCTCCACTTTTCCAATTTTTATTCATCGGTTTCCTGTTGTTTTATAGGATCCATTTTTGACTTCCTTAACCTATAGTGACCATTGTCCTATTGATTTCCACTGCCAGCATCTGTAGTCGGTAAGATATATTAGACGTCTGTTTTGAACATGTATGCGGCAGTGTTTGGAATCTATGGTATTAGTATATTAACAGTAAGAATGAGTAGTGTTACAAATCTAAAGATTTCCCTTTTTACCAGATAATGGGCAAAAGCTGATCAATTTTAATTCGTTGCCACGAGAAAGCTACATTGAGTTCTTATAAGAACTGATTAATCCAATGGCTACAGTAGCATTGCATCTGTACACTTGCGGATTGGAGAACGCCATCAGTCCTCATTAGGACTATTTCAATTAATAATTTGAATTAGTAAGCATTATATTCTACAGGGTGTCCGTAAAGTCGCTTGACTTTTAAATTGAATATCTACATGAGTAAACAATAAACGTTTATGTCAGAAACCCTGCTATATTACGCAACATGAAGGGGAATTTACGAATCTAACAATAAGAAATGAATATTCAATTATTTAACTGCTTAAATTTTACATTCTGCATGTAGTCATTTTTGTAATGAATATTATATGTGCAATTATAGTTCTTAAGCTTTGGTGAATTCATTTCAGTTTCAGTAAATGTTAAAGTCAATTAGCTGTGCTGTTAATTATGTCAACTAACCTTACCTAGGGCCATAGCTCAAAATTTTCCCTATTCAATTCTATGAAGCTTTCATCACCAGCCATGACGACATGCTTAGTCATTGATTAATTCATATCGTATCATCTTCAATTGAGAACGTCAAATAAATCAGCTTTCATGGCATAGAATTGCCATATCACATATCTATGACGTGATGTTTTCGCTAACCAATGACAAAGACGCGTGTGTCAACCAATAGTTTAAGTCTGTATCATAGTGTTTCCTCATGCTATGTTCGAAATCTCAATGTGAAGTGGTACGATCGCTGCCTATCTTATTAACAATGGATCTTCAGACTCGGATAGAGATAGTGCGATGGCAATCATTTCGAACACTTGATTTGAACATTTTAATCATCAAATATTGGCTTCTTACTGTTAGATTCGTAAATTCCCCTTTATGTTGCGCAATATAACATGGCTCGTGATAAAAAAGTTTATTGCTTTCTCATGTAGATATTCAATTTAAAAGTCAAGCGAATTTACGGACACCCTGTATTATAAATGGCAGCTGGGATGATTTTCATCGTATGAGTGAAGTAAACAACTGATAATAGTAACATTAACAAATGTTTACATTCAAACTCAATCAAAGCATAGAGACATCCTTGAAAATCATTCAAAGTGAAAAAGTTACTCAGAATCACATTTCAGTTAGCTTGCACATATCATAAATGAATTTCGCCGACCTCGATTATTCGATTTCGAATTCGATTATTCGCGGAAATGATGAAGCGGGTGCTTTACTTGTACAGATTTGTCGTGGAGTTGTAGAAGTTATTTATTAAGGAGACTGAGGTATTTCAAAAATATTCCTGGAATTTCTTCCTTGATAACATAAGAACACCTCTTCTACAATAACTCTATTGACCTCAATGCCCTAATGTCTGGTTTGCAGAACAGAGGGAACGCGTGTTCAATTGCAGCAAAAATAAGAAACATACAGACTCATTTTGGGATTTTCGATCCAGCACACTACTCAATTTACGAATGATATAAAATATTTGAGCTGTTGTACTTATTGAGCAAATGAAATGTGTCTTCCATCCGAGGTTTGCAGTCCAACCAGTCCTAGGAGTTATTTCTGGAAATTTCCACAACGACAGTACACAATCAACGCTATTATAACAGTGCCATCCAACCTTTACGATATAGAATGTACCCCTTCTATCGAGCGGGCATTCTCATGGAAACCTTACTCAAGAACACTAGATCGCTTGATTGATACTGCTGTCACATCAGCTCCGCAGTTGACATTAACATAGTTATTGTCCCCAATTATAGATCAAAAATGTCCAATTATTTAAGAAGCCAAATATTCTATATATTAAGTAAGATATGTTTATTCAAATGCTGAAAGTAACAAAAATTATGGCTATTTGAGTATACAAAGGTAAAAATCTAGAGTCAGTTCATCAGGATCAAAGTAATTAGAAGCACTTCCTATGAACAATGCTAGGACCGGATTCATCGTATTCTTGCTTGCTGATCCACATCTGTTGGAAGGTGGAGAGAGATGCAAGAATTGATCCGCCAATCCAGACGGAGTATTTCCTCTCTGGTGGGGCAACAATCTTGATCTTCATGGTGGGAGGTGCCAAGGCTGTGATTTCTTTCTGCATTCGGTCAGCGATGCCTGGGTACATCGTCGATCCTCCAGACAGGACGGTATTGGCGTACAGATCTTTACGAATGTCAACGTCACATTTCATGATGGAGTTGTAGGTGGTCTCATGAATGCCAGCAGATTCCATACCAAGGAAAGATGGTTGGTAAAGAGCTTCTGGGCAGCGGAAGCGTTCGTTCCCAATAGTGATGACTTGACCGTCAGGAAGCTCATAGCTCTTCTCCAAAGACGAGCTGCTTGCAGCCGTTTGCATCTCCTGCTCAAAATCAAGAGCCACGTAGCACAGCTTCTCCTTGATATCACGGACAATTTCTCGTTCAGCTGTAGTGGTGAAGGAGTAGCCTCTCTCAGTGAGGATCTTCATCAGATAGTCAGTGAGATCTCGACCGGCCAGGTCAAGACGCAGGATAGCGTGAGGCAGGGCATAGCCTTCGTAGATGGGCACAGTGTGCGACACACCATCTCCGGAGTCGAAAACGATACCCGTGGTTCTGCCTGACGCGTACAGTGACAGTACAGCCTGAATCTGCACGTACATGGCTGGAGAGTTGAAGGTCTCAAACATGATTTGAGTCATCTTCTCTCGGTTGGCTTTCGGGTTGAGTGGAGCCTCGGTCAGAAGGACGGGGTGCTCTTCAGGAGCCACACGCAGCTCATTGTAGAAGGTGTGATGCCAGATCTTCTCCATGTCATCCCAGTTGGTGACAATGCCGTGTTCGATTGGGTATTTCAAGGTGAGAATACCTCTCTTGCTTTGGGCCTCGTCTCCGACGTACGAGTCTTTCTGGCCCATGCCGACCATGACACCCTGATGACGGGGTCGTCCAACGATGGATGGGAAGACAGCACGCGGGGCGTCATCTCCCGCGAAACCGGCCTTGACCATGCCGGAGCCATTGTCTACTACAAGTGCGGCTACGTCTTCATCTGACATTCTGGAATGTTTGCTTGCTGAGTATCTCGACTGACAGTGTGCTATGTTTAACTATCTTTACCTTATATACCGCTTTTATGATAAGGCGACCGAAGGAACGCGATTAATGATGTCCATATATGGCGAATCGAGACACAAGATAGCTTTTCTATCCATATATGGTTATCAAGAACGACATCAATTGTCATCATAAAGTCATTATACCTGGAGAATCACAATGCCAAACCACAAAAGATAAGCTTGACCGCGTGAAGCTTTACAATTCGCCTTTCGTAACCTAGTAATGTCAAGTAATCAGTGTTCCAGACGGATGAACAACACAAATGTGCGTCAATTGTTAAAGTAAACTGAAGACCTTGCACAAACTCTGGGCGGCGGAAATCTCACGAGCGCCCGGTCATCAGCCAGGACCGATATTAACAGCATCAGTTTATATTCATTTGTATCACTAATTTCATTTCCACATTTATTGTGACCAATTTCCGATTACATGCTATAAACTTATGAAGGCAGAAGATGATCAACTGTAATTATGATAAGGCACGAACTTGATAAGATGAATAGACGCTCACTCAAATCAACATTTTCGATGTAATCAGAAGATCATGACAAGAAATATAAATTCAATAGATAAAATACACTGATAGATGCAATAAAATCTGACATGTCACAGAGAAAATAATAATAAAAATTTTCTCTTACACCATTGCCATACTAGGTCGAACTGTTTAAAATCATATTATGTAATTTCAATTTCAAGTCAAAACCATAATCCAGTTTAGAGAAATGACAAGAAACAATTATATAAGAAAAGATGTCATTTAAACAGTAGATAATTGACTGATATTTGTCTTCAGACTATTATATATTATGTATTAATATTAATTTTATATTAATAATATATTATTTAATATTATATGTTCTCCTTTCGATTTATGATTCCAATATCGCTAGGAACTTATTTCAGTTTCTAATTGATGTCACCCGTAAGGACAACTGGTTTTCTAAATGATGATCTCATGATTTTCTTGTTCGCCTGAATTCAAAGAATATGCTGTCATCTGAATATATGGCAAACCAATGTGATCATCATGGACTATTTAAAAGACCATGTGTGATCACATGCATAAAATTCATCGCGTCCTCCTAGAAGTGGAGGACATTATTGCCCTGCGACATTTTCCATATCCTGGCTGTTTTCATGCATGCTTTCCCAGTTTTGTAGATGAATAAAATCTACTACACATTTTCCATGTCTATTTCAGATCTTTCCAAATGAACTTCAGACATTTCCAGATGGATTTCAGATTACTCCAATTGAATTTCAAATATCCATAAGAAGTTCAACTTTGAAGATCTGAAATTCATTTGGAAAGATCTGAAATAGAAAGATTAGATCTTTTAATTAGATTTTTAAGATTGTCTTCGATAGGATGTCAGAAATATTGTCACCTGACTTGCTCACCTTTGCTCACCTTTACCGGCCACCAATCCCAAATTTCTCCAGGGTGGGCCGTATCGTCCTCTTCCATTTTACTCGATCGAGGGCCAGATTGTGGGTTATGCCTTTTCTCTCCAGATCTTTTTCTATGACCCTTTTCCATGATAGGGGTGGACGACCTCTTCTTCGTCTGCCAGATATCGGTTGGTGCAGTGCTGTTTGGGTTATATGATCGTCCGGTCTTCTTCTGACGTGTCCGTACCATGCAAGCCGCTTGTACTCTATGAATCTATCGATGGATGGGATCCTCATCTTGCGTCGAATCTCTTCATTCTTAACTCGGTCCCGGAGGGTTAAACCTTGGCATCGCCTGAGCATCTTCATTTCCGTCACCATCAGCCTTTGCGTATCTTTCTTCCTTGGTGCCCAACACTCTCCCCCATAGGTCATTGCCGGTCGTATCATAGCCTGGTAGATCTTTGATTTTAGATTGAGAGGAACTCCTTTGTCGTAGATAACTCCTGTCACTTGTCTCCAACTTTTCCATCCTGTTTGTATGCGGTTTTTGATGTCCTGCTCGCAAGATGATGTTACGTCTAACAGTGAACCAAGATACTTGAACTTCTTAACTGATGGGAGCGAGGTTCCATCCATTTGGATTTCTTCATCGTTCGCAGCGGTGGAGAGGTATTCACTCTTACTTCTGCTAATTCTGAGACCATTACTTTCCAGGGCATTGCGCCATAACTCCAGCCTGCTTTCTACCATTGTTTTGGAATCCCCACAAATCACCAGATCGTCAGCGTAGAGCATTTCTTTTGGGGGACTGCTCTCCAGATGCCCAGTTATCACATCCAAGACCAGTAAGAAGAGATATGGACTCAACGCCGATCCCTGGTGCAGCCCAACAGTGACCTCAAAAGGTGGAGTGCAACCATGCTTGGTTTTCACAATTGTTAGGGTTTCTCGATACATTTCCCGAATCAGAGTTACATACACCTCCGGCACTCCTTTCCTTCTCAAACAGTTGAACAACAATGCTCGAGGAACAGAGTCGTGCGCCTTTTCTAAATCCACGAAAACTGCCCTGAAAGGCTCGTTTCCCTCTCTCAGGTTCTCCATAACCGTACGCATTACAAACAAGGGATCTGTGGTGCTATATCCAGGTCGGAATCCAAACTGGTTGTTTCGTACATTTGTGCACACTCTCAACCTCTTATTAATTATTCGCTCTAGGAGTTTGAAGCTGTGGCAGAGCAGTTTGATGCCTCGATAGTTGCTGCAAACTCTGTGATCACCCTTATTTTTATATATTGGTGTTAAAATGCTCTCTCTCCACACCGCCGGCAATTGTTGATGGCCTTGGATGATCTCGTTGAAATGATGCAGGCACAAGTGTACTCCTTTCTCTTCTAGCACTTTAATAGCTTCTATGGGTATGTCGTCGGGTCCGCAACTGCGCCTGCCTTTCATTTTGCTCAGTTCTTTCTGGAGTTCATCCTGGGTAATTTCAGCGATCGGACCATTCACTGCCAGTTCTGCGTTAATTTCATTATGTGGTCTTTCTTCATTCAGCAATTCGCAGAAATAATCCCTCCATATCGCTTTGTTACTATCGCTGGTCGTCTGAATTGTACCTTCAGAGTCTCTCATAAAGAAACCTTCGATGTTATCTTTGCATTTCTGACTTCTGGATCTTGAAAATCAGCTTTTCTCCCTCTTTCGACTCCAATTTCTCATACATTCCTTTCCATGCCTCTCTCCTTGCTTTGGCTACCGTCTTTGGTCACCTGACTAGTGAAAACTAATAGCTGAAAATTTTAATTTTCATTGAAATTGGTGACTGCGCTTCAAAGGAATGATTTTTAAAAAATAATTTCATTCCAAATTCTGTTACATGTCGCTACTACTCATTGGAAATAGAATTCACTGGCAATGAATAATTCTTAGAAAATAATTTGACAAAATCACTGAAAATATTTAATTACATTATGCTAAAATAACAAAGTACTTTTTGTAATTGCTGCGTTTTGTGATTGTGACTAAAAGTTGTGCAGAAACAACCGAATGAGTGAAGAAGAAGCAATCTAGCCCAATCCATCAAGTATCAGCGAAATCATAGTTATGCGATTATACGGCAATGGCATGTGAGTGTTTTTGAAGCTAAAAATAAAATAAAAAGATATAGGATCGGATTTACCGCCGACCACGGTCATGAAACAGATAGAACCGGGTTACATGGTACCGATTAATCTGGTTCATGACCGTTATCGGCGGTAAATCCGATCCTATATCTTCTTATTTTATTTTTAGCTTCAGAAGCACTCACATGCTATTGCCGTATAATCGCATAACTATGATTTACCAAAAACCCCGCTCAGTGGTAAAAATATCTATTTTTGCATCTTTACCTTTTCAAATTTTGAGCTTATGTTATTGAATAGTTTCTTTTTGTGTTATGTGCCCTGATGATAACGACGATTAGTCGTTGAAATATATTGGCGTAAAATATTCATTATAATATAACAACAGCATAACTTCAATTTCTCACCTTATAGGCTAATTTATTATCAGTGCAAACAATATTTCAAAGGAAGACAGGAGGCCTATGCACGTGACTACAGTGTACATAAGAAATTCTGACCACAGCACTTAACTTCGACTACAAAAATATTATCCAAATTTCAAAATCCAAAAAATCGGGACAGCTGAATTTCGAGGGCTAAAAATCTGGACAAAATAAGCACAGGCGATTTTTTGGCGAAAAATCTGTACAGTTTGCAGCCCTGCTATATAGCCCAAATGTCAAACTACCCACCTTCCCTATTGAAAGACGACTATAATACTATCTAACTCCCCTCCCCATCCAAGGGACTTTTTAATACACCAAGCCTGTCTGTTGGAACACAGCAATATAATGTAAAAATGGTGGACAGAGATCAATAGTTTGTCATTACAGCAAACTGTGCGGTGAAATTTTTGGCGTTGCCTTGACAACATGCGATATGAAATCATGACTCATGCACAGATAAATATATCACAATTTTTTTCATGATTGTGATAATGGTAATTAAAGATATTTAATGCTCATCTTTCATTGAAAAATATCACATGATATAGGAGCTCTGGCAAATCAAATACATGATTGAGGAAAAATTAAACAAATTATTGGTCTTGACTCTAATTTATTCTTTGCAATTAAATGAAAGCGGCAATTTTATGCAATTATTGTAAATGACGGAATTTCTTTTCACAACGGTGTAGCTTCAGACACAGTTGATTATTAATTGCCTAGGATCAACATCTGCCGATAAAAGTCATGGAAACTAAGAAGTTAGCTATGACGAATTTTCTGTAAAAACTATCTGTATAATAGAAAAGATCTTTAGGTGTTTTCTTTGCATGTTTTCAACAATAAAAATTAAAACTATTATCATCAATGGATTATTAATCTTATAAGTTCAGCACTTATACCTGAATTCCCGCCTGCACAGGCATCAATTGCCATTCTGAGAAAGTTCATAACAAAATTTAAGCATTTCAATGATCGCAGAAATAAGTTGCATTAATAAAAACTAGGATATAAAATCACTCATTACATTTATACCAACAACATTCTATGTTTATCTAATTTGTAGATCATTACTGAATGAAGGAAAATTTCTTTGGTTCGCAGTTCAGTCTAAAATCGTTCCGAACGGCTTGGATGATCTCCCCTTTGCGACAAAACTCTTGAAAAACTAAATGCCGCATTTTTTCGAAAGTAAACAGCGGGTTATGGGATTTCTTGCAATTTAATTGCGCGCTCTATTTGCGGACGTGTTCTACTTGAAATCGGATTCTGTGAATAAAATTTCGAGTTTGTATTTTAACTGTCGATATTTTAGTGGTTAGAACATCGTGTGCTTTTAAGATAAAGCGGAATCAGGGGAGAAATTGAAGATAAAGGTGACAACGACAGTGACGACGAACTCGAGACCCAGGTGTAAGACGTAGAAACAGAAACTTGAGTTGAGTAACGATGTGGCATATCCAACTTTGCTTTTGCTGATTGATCTATATCGATTCTTTGTAAGTGTTAGTTGAGTGATTGCTGATTGCATCATTTCTATAAGAAGCGCAATTCATGCCAAACATACGTCAATGAAAGTAATGATAGTAAGATTATTACTGTGATATTTGCGCTTCCGTATCACAAGCAATTTTTGGAGCTTTTTTTATTTCTAATTTCATGTCGTCACTTAAGTCGCTAGCAGCACTGAAGATGCTATCTTAGTATTCACTTTCTGGTAACATAATTAATTAATTATATCACTGATGTTGAAAACTTCAGGAATTATGCTATCATTTTTTTCTTGACCAACGAGCGGTTATGACAGAATTCATGATCATAACCCATGCCTGGTGGATTAGAATATTATGTCTATGTTAAAATATATAAATATAAAAAATATTGATGTAACACATATTAAAATGTCCATGCGCTATAAAGCTCAAAATAATTGGATTAAACTTTCACCTTAACTTTACATTAATCAAACCACGTATCATAATTATTAACAATAAAAAATACCATCATTATTTCTTATTCTATTCTCATTCTTATTTTTCTATTATTATTTCTTCATCTACTGACAACGAGATAAATACTGTTTGAAAGTACTGCAGTAACAATCAAATATCTATACTAATTTAATCATAATAGTGGTTTACTGACATGATATAAAAAAAGATGACCACTTTAACTGATTATCAAATCATATACATTATACACGCATAATCGACAATAAGTCATACATACATTTAATTATTTCGTAATTATAAAACGATGACATAATATCAAAAAGTGTAGCTCTATGACGTCTTAGCACGCACCTTCCTAGTTCGGTAAATAATCTGTGTAATTAAGACCTGTTGAGTAAAAATTTAGCTCTAAATGTTACAGCATGCTATGTGTCACTTAAAATAAATCAGCACCCCATTTACCAAACAGAGTATCACCCCTTTCATCTACCTTCCTTAGAAAGAGAAAAAGGAGCGGTGAATGTTGGATCTCAAATAATAATTTCATAAAAAATATGCTAATGATTATGCAAAATTAACACAGGATGTAAAATTCAACGTCACCAGATGGTCTGTGTTGACAAATTAGAAGCACTTCCTATGAACAATGCTAGGACCGGATTCATCGTATTCTTGCTTGCTGATCCACATCTGTTGGAAGGTGGAGAGAGATGCAAGAATTGATCCGCCAATCCAGACGGAGTATTTCCTCTCTGGTGGGGCAACAATCTTGATCTTCATGGTGGGAGGTGCCAAGGCTGTGATTTCTTTCTGCATTCGGTCAGCAATGCCTGGGAACATCGTCGATCCTCCAGACAGGACGGTATTGGCGTACAGATCTTTACGAATGTCAACGTCACATTTCATGATGGAGTTGTAGGTGGTCTCATGAATGCCAGCAGATTCCATACCAAGGAAAGATGGTTGGTAGAGAGATTCTGGGCAGCGGAAGCGTTCGTTCCCAATAGTGATGACTTGACCGTCAGGAAGCTCATAGCTCTTCTCCAAAGACGAGCTGCTTGCAGCCGTTTGCATCTCCTGCTCAAAATCAAGAGCCACGTAGCACAGCTTCTCCTTGATATCACGGACAATTTCTCGTTCAGCTGTAGTGGTGAAGGAGTAGCCTCTCTCAGTGAGGATCTTCATCAGATAGTCAGTGAGATCTCGACCGGCCAGGTCAAGACGCAGGATAGCGTGAGGCAGGGCATAGCCTTCGTAGATGGGCACAGTGTGCGACACACCATCTCCGGAGTCGAAAACGATACCTGTGGTTCTGCCTGACGCGTACAGTGACAGTACAGCCTGAATCTGCACGTACATGGCTGGAGAGTTGAAGGTCTCAAACATGATTTGAGTCATCTTCTCTCGGTTGGCTTTCGGGTTGAGTGGAGCCTCGGTCAGAAGGACGGGGTGCTCTTCAGGAGCCACACGCAGCTCATTGTAGAAGGTGTGATGCCAAATCTTCTCCATGTCATCCCAGTTGGTGACAATGCCGTGCTCGATTGGGTATTTCAAGGTGAGAATACCTCTCTTGCTTTGGGCCTCGTCTCCGACGTACGAGTCTTTCTGGCCCATGCCGACCATGACACCCTGATGACGGGGTCGTCCAACGATGGATGGGAAGACAGCACGCGGGGCGTCATCTCCCGCGAAACCGGCCTTGACCATTCCGGAGCCATTGTCGATGACGAGTGCTGCAATATCGTCGTCTGCCATGTTGTACTGCTACGGTGTTGAGTCGTCCGAGCTAGCGTGAAGAAATAGGGAAGTATACAGCCTGAGCTCTCCGACGCCGTTTTATATGGGAACATCGTTCTCCAACTTTCCATATAAGTCAGTTGAGATCTCCATCCTTCCATATTTGGAAATTGTCTTCTACGATTCGTTCCGAGAGTTTTACTGCCAATTTTGGAAGTCGCTATCCACTGTTACTTCAACATTGTTAGGGGAACAACTCATTTCTCCTGCATCACTCACGCAATAATGACGCATACTAGGAATTGCGACACTTATTCCGCAATGCATGAGTTTCATTTATCCACTCAGATCTAATAGCTGATCTAGATGAGTTGCCTCGATTATAATTAATTTCCAGCTGATGATGATTCATTCGAGCATGTTTCGAGTTCACTGTTATGACTCATTGAATTTGTGCGTCATTTTAGTCTGGAATTCGAGACATGAAAAGAATTTCCACATTTCGCTTCCGCAATCCAGATATTGACCAACTGACGTCAATCGTCGGAAGATTTCGGCTGACAGAAACATGTTGGAGTATTAAAAGTTGGCAACAATGAAAAACAATGAAAATTATTATGCGTGATGTATTGATGCTACAGTATGCAATGCAAGTGATACTTGTAGAAGGCACAATTCATTTACCTCACGTCAATCATCACAATTTTTAATGAGACCGCCAGTCTCTTAGCGAGGTTTTAGGAAGATCATGAGTGTCTACTACTCAATTTATCATGTTTAAGATGTAGTGTACAGGCCTACAGGGACTGGAAAAATTAATTGATAAGAAATCAATTACAATTATTCACAAGTCAAATGAGCGATTGTTATGAGCCATGCAGCATGATGCATGGGCCATTGGGTCTACATAGTCGATAATATAATATTCTGAAGACTATTCGTATTTAAAACGAAGAAAAGTTGGTTATAGCCTAATGCGAAACGTATTCTTAATAATCTATAGCATTCATTTAAACTTTAGTTGAAAAGTCTCTAACGAAATATGTGTTTCATATACTTTAATAATCTTGGATAAATTCAAATTATAGTGTTTGAACTGGAAAATATTACGCTCGTAGAATAGAGGAGAATATAGATATTAATTATCAGTCATTGTTAAATGTTGCTATTAGTTCATTTACATGTTTTGTTATGCAAATGAGTTCAACGAACACAGCGATGCAGAAAATGCATTCATGTGATCACAGGCAAATTCTATTTTCTGCAAGTATTTTCATGCACCTTCGTATACTTATGTTCTATGGAAATAACTTTCTAAGTATTTATCAATGAAGTGTCAATCATGCAATCATTCTATGGAAATAGTTTCCTAGGTTTTGGCAATAATAAAAAAATTGCAATTAATTGATTGCTCATGTGATCCAATTAGATTAATTGATTGCAACCAAAAAAAAATAAGACCAATTAAATTCCAACCCCTGGCAGTGCATCCTTCCCGGAGGGCATCGTTGTAGGTCATAGGAGGCTTTCCAGAACAAAGGAACATTTGGGAACTAAGATTTATGATATTAAATATCCCCTCAGATAGATTACTGCGGGTCGATATATCAGTATATCAATCATAATTTTTTGCAGTCACATTATTCAGCGAACTACTCGTAGACCATAATCAATGCTCTCTGGAATGGAGAGCAATAAAATCTACTTGTCATTGACTGGAAACATCTCTTTAGGAGAGCAAATGTAGTTGCCAGAAAGTTTTGAGAGTTTTAAAAACGTGGTCCGTCATTTATGCTGATCAATGTCTCTTAAAATCAACGATTTCATTTCGAGCACAATACACGCATATAGTTGTAGGACTGAAATCAGTCATGTATGTGCAGAATAAAATACAAGATCCAAATCACTTTTCACGGGGACCATAAAATTACTTCGGAGTATTGTAACCGATATCCCTTATAGCGGGAGTTAACTGTGTTTCATTATGCCAAATTGCTAGAGTTTCAAATCACAGATATGGTACTGATAATCATACTTATAAAGTGGTAAATACTGAATAACACAAGCAATTGTAAAACGGAGCGCATCTATTGGCGGCCCACAACTACAATACCAATGCACAAGTTAATTTTTCTTATATTTGTAGTCTTGATTGACGTTGTATTGATCGAAGTAGGGGAACTTGATTCGCAAATTATTTTATGTCTGCGTATTGAAGAAAGAAAGATTAAGAAAAGCAAGAATAATTTCCTTTACGTGCGCGTCAATCAGTGACATTTCTACTGTCTCCGGCAGCTCTTCTGCGATTTCCTTTTAATTAAATTCTAACATTATCATGAGCAAAGGCGTTTACATGGCCATCATCGAGTGTCTCATTCTATCAGGAGCAAGGATGGAACATTCAAATTCGTCAAACTTGTTCTAGAACATAAAAATATTGTTGAATGCCAAGTATGAGTGAAAACAATGTAGCGTCAAAAGAGACAATGACAATTGAAAATGCGCCTCTCAACAGTGACAGTGAGACGTTGATATTGATATGACCGTTGCCTTGATACGTTGCTACAGTTAACACCAAGATATTTTAATTGTTTTCTCTTTTAGGAATTGTCAATGTTTTGTTACAATATTGAAGATGCGCACTTCTTAAAAATCTATCTGATGATGCTTTGCAGTGTAGTGATCTAATTTACGAATTTTCAAAACACACATAATTTGCATCACAAACAAAACGCGACCATTCCCGAAAGAGAAAACAATCACAATGACAGGTCAACGCTCATTCACTCAAAATCAGCTACTTGCTTCGCAAATGAAAGTCAAAAATATTTTGTTATTTGCAAATCCGACAATTTGTTTTTTTGAAGCTTTCTTTTAGAACATTTTTCATTAACATATCGCTATATCGAGAAGTGTTGTTAGCTTGTCACATTAGAATAACTGTTTAGAAGAATATATAAAATTAATAGCAGCTTCTTTAGCATATGCAGGTTGATCTAAGAAGACTTTCGATCAGATGCACCTTCAAATATCTAAAAGACCTCTTGAAGATTGAAATCCCTGAAAAATTCTTTAAATCGAGCTGTCGGGTGACCGACTCTGAGTAAACTGTAATTCTGAATTGAAAAATTGTATGCAAGTTTAAATATAAGAGTAAGATAACGTAAGAAATAAACTAAGAGTTTCAATGTAAGAAATTTTAAATATATGGAATTGGGAAAGAACAAAATGACAAATTGACAATAGAAACGAACCTTTAATTCCACGAATTCTGCATCTGACTGTTGTCGCAGTAAGGGTGGCATCAACTTAACAGCTTACTAAACTTGAAATTAAAAAAATAGTTATTGACCTTTTACTTAAAATAGACTTGTCAAAGTGTATAATTAATGCTAGAAGATCCGAAAACGTAACTAACTTAGATCACGCACAATCAGTTTTATCTTCAAAAATAATTAGTAATTGCTGAATGTAAGGGAAAAATCGTGTTTACGATGTGATTGCTTGTGAACAAAATATAAAGTACCCATCCATTGTTAATGTCTTACTGTTATGCATTGTAATACTAATAAATAATAATAATATTGTAACAAATGGAGAGTTATGTAGAAAGTCATGACACTAAGACTTCTAGCCAATAATCTTATGTATATGTTTAATCCGTTTACATATTACTTCAGTTAATGCAGACACTGCGAAGTAATACTTCTGTGATGAAAATGCCTACAGAGTAAAATTCAGATTAATCTACTGTCAAATGTATGAAGACAGTAACAGAGGCTACACCAGAGCCTGATGATATAGACCAACATTAAGTCAGAAGGGAAATTGTGAGAAAAGCTCAGCAAGACTGTAAGTGTGTGAAGAACTTCCAAAATGAGATGACGTGCTGAGTTGGAAGCGTACCGGTTTTCCGGCTATTACGACTTTGGCCGTTTTGGCTCTTCTGACGACTGAATTAATCCCCGAACATTAGTCAATCCTGCTCCCAACGATATAAGACTGAGCATATAAACATTCCATTTAAAAACAGGAAATATGAGTTACAAGATGAATCTGAATTTTATGTTTATTCTATTTGCTTGCATTTTGCAAATAGTAGGCTACTTACACTATTTGCAATTTTTTTCTTCAAATAAAAAGTGAAGATTCGCCTTCTTTATAGACACAGTAGTTTTTCGAGTGTACATGCACCTATGCATCTCTCATGTCTGTTTTATATCAGCAGATTTTATGTTGTGCGATGTGCCTGTGTATGCTGGGAGGTGAGTTCTGTCGCTCATTATTCGCCTGAAGAGGAATCAGTTCTCCGCAACATCTCGCGTTGTGTAATACACATATTTACAGAAATTGATGACAGATTGGTCTTTTCATATGATATTTGTTTCAGAGAGATCATCACTCGAAACGCTGTCAAGCGGACTTCGGATGACCACAGGTAGTCGCGTGTAGATGCTTGAATTTTCTCCTCTCTTCAAGTTGATACGTGTAGATCCCAGCATCTCATAAGTGGGAAATCCTGCTAACATTTGACTAAATGATGTGGGAGCAAAAGCACAAACTAAACTATTCGATGTCATTGAAATATTATTAGTTACAGAAGATCATTAATTCGCATGCAGGATTCATTAAATTTTTATGTAATCAGCTGTCGATGGCTTGGTAAGGTGTGTGTTTGAGAGCATCATGAATGCATATTATATGAAAGGATTGCTATGCTATTTGTTAGATTTTCCGTTAACAAATTGTTAATCTCAATCAACCAGTATTGCCTGCATCAGCAATGAAAATATTTTATAATGGTATTGACATATTTGTCATATGCAAATACATGAAATCAAACCTGCGACAATCGAATAATTGACAACTATTGAGCCTTTTAGCGGACAGGAGTCAAATTAGTGAGAAACTTATTAAAAGCAAGTCCAGCTGGAGTTGAGAACATATACATTCAACATGTAGATATACTGTACATCTGCTATATACGGACCTTCTTGTATATAGGATTCTGGCTTATTAAATTGTCTCCATCGAAAGCCTGTTCACCCGCCTCTTGAAAGCACCAAGATTGTAATGGTTAAGAAAAAAATATCCTGGGGGACGTGCAATACCCATAGTTGGGCCGTGCGAATAAAAAAGATTTTCGAACGACTCACTGTAAGAGTGCATATGCACGTGCTAATTCCGAGCTCACATGACACCACATGACAACGTTGTCTCTGAGTTTCCTCCTAGAGACATCAGATTTGGGTACGCACTCAATTACAGTACAGCTGCTTCTACAGAAATAGTATCAAAAAAGTATAAAAAAAGAGGCTCAGTCATTAGGCATCTCGTCTGTCGGAGAGTGGCTGAAACCCGTCCGCGAGTTTATCACACCATAAGATTCTCAGCATATTTCACAAGCAGTTCGAGAAGGTCAGGATCATTAATCCGTTATCGTTATACAATGATATGGAATACGATCCTTTTTTAAGTTTGTATTAAGTTTTATTCGTGATTTCGTAATTTAAGTTTTATTTTTTATCTGAGCAATAATGTGGACCCATTTACGTGTATATCTTGCAGTAAATAGTGATGATTGTCTTTGATTGAAATTCGTTGTTCTTTCAGTATCAGGTAATTTGTGACATGACATGACAAGCGCAGGAAATATTACTATTATCAAGACTGATCCTTCAGTATGTCACTTTCATCACTGTCAATTAATAACATTTCTCGAAAGTAATCAGTCGCTCGAAGGATCTGTAGAAATCTCCTCTGTATATGCTATTTCTCCAAAACAGTAAAAATTCAAATCTCACAAATGTTACTAGATAATGATGATGATATGGTTAGATAACAAGATTTCGTCTAATGAAAGCGATACTGCTATCAAATTGACCATGTAGCTACTACTGAGTTGTTACTATGTCTAAAATACTTACTCTATGCTAATAATATCATATTATTCCTCTAAAACGCTTTGTTGTAGAAACATAAAACAGTGAGAACGATGTTTCTTGCATAAAATTCTCCGGAAGGAATCTGCTATACAGCTAGCATCAAATTGACTACTCATTAATATACTTTCACAACCAAGGAGATCCAGAATCACAATGCCCCAAAGAAGTATTTCATACAAGTTATCTACAGATCAAAATATTAGCAAAATAATGTTACCACCTGTTTTTCAATCAATTCAATGTTCTTGTTGCTTTCCTCAATAAAATGTTATTATTCTGCAGAAAGAGCAAGAAGTTATTGCATGTAATCACGGTAGACTATTTCAACAGCTTCCATTTTACTTTTATTTATCTACTACCTTCTGAATTTTAAAAAGTAGCAGCACATCATGAAATCTGATTCAGCTTTCGAATTCAATAAGACTCTGCCACAAGTGCAGCGCTAGCCAAACTTGCCTTGTATTCCTAGTAAGGAAGATTAGAATTTTGCTGCATTTCTTAGTTTAACTTGTTTCTATTTGATTCTTGTGATGACTGTAAAAATAAGTGAAGAACAGCGTCACCATGGCACATGGCAACACAATTACGATAATATACAACGCAGCTAAAACAAACGCAATGTATGCATCTTTTAATGTACGTGTATTAATCACGTTACACTCTGTTCATTCAGGAGAATATAATCAGATATGAAAGAGGAGCACGCGTCCGTTCTACAGTCTTGGACAACCCTACTAATTCCTCAGGATAAAACTGATGGATTTGAAACAATCAAAAAACGTTTTAAAGGACGGAGCACCCAATTATTTTCTTGGAATTATAGTTCCGCTTGAACTGAAAATGTAGCTCCCTGTCAAGGAATATTCGGCAAATAATGCTTTTTCAACAAAATAATGCAATTTGACATTGTTACTTTGCCGTTGGTAATCAGTCGACAGGCTAGGAATCTCAAGTCAATTGATCCTGTGACCTTGAATTAGAGAACAACTAAATAATGCAATGAACTTCTTAGATCCATTGTCAAATGACATCTGAAGTTATGAATACAGAGTACACAATCGCTTCATTTGCTAAATATCAGTTTTGGACTAGGTATTACACTTCTAGGAATAGCTGAGACATGTGAGCCGAAACACAACTCGCTCCGCTTTTCTTGGTACAAATAATGCCGATTTCTAATATCCGTCTTAATACTATTTCACCAGCTTATTAGGTCGTAACGCTAGCCACATTGATCAAGGTGACACACAAGAAGATATTTGTGGGTGGAACTATGCCAGTCTGTGTTTTGGGGTAAGAAAGACCTGCTACATATACCGAAAATTATCGATTTGATTGTCGAAGCCTCATCACATTTTTTTAAACTGAATTTTCACCCCTAGCACAGCTATTAGCCATGAACGAAGCTAGGGGTTACTCAATGAAAAGTAACAAATTGTATTATTTTGAATAAATAAAATTAAAAAAAAAAACAGATCTTCCAATCTGATTAAGCTGTCCCCATCAGAAACCTATTCGCACGCCTCTTGAAAGTATCAAGATTGTATTGGTCAGGGAAAGTGGTCTGGGGAAGCTGATTCCAAAGCTGTGCCGTGCGAACAAAAAAGCTTTTCGAGCGACTCACAGTACGTGCGCGTCCTAAGCTCACATTATAGCATGTGAGTGCATTAGCTCTGCGCGTGCTTCTGGAGAAGATCTTAGGTTTGGGTACACACTCATTTACTGCAGAGCTGCTTCTACCGAAATAGTACCTGTAGAAGAGACTGAGTGAAGCAACATCCCGTCTGACGGAGAGCGGCTGCAACTTGTTAGCAAATTTTTCATCCATAAGATTCTTGACACGTTTCTCAACCCGTTCAAGGAGGTTAAGATGCGTTTGTGGGGCGCCTGCCCACAGATGACAACAATACTCCATCAGAGGACGAATAGTGGACCTGTAAAGATAGCAGACAGTCTGTGGTGAAAGATAGCTGCTGGCACGATAGAGAATACCAATGCGTTGAGCTGCCTGCTTGCTAATGGATTGGATGTACGGTTTCCATGACAAGTCTTTCGTAACCGACAATCCAAGGAAGGAGATGGAATCTTGTTCTCTGATCCTATTATCTGACATCTTAATGCTATGATCATCATCATCTCCTTTAAGTCGTGAGTGCAGAATACTCTGAGTTTTTGAAGGATTGAAGGAAACAAGCCAATTGGCGCCCCATTCTGAGACCCTACGTAAGTCTTCATTAAGAACTTCGCATAACTGCTGACGTTGCTGAGTGTTTTTAACGAGTCGCTCATTGGAATTGAAGAGTGTTGTGTCATCTGCATACATCACCAATTTACTCACTAGGCAGTCTGGGAGGTCGTTGATGTACAGCAGAAAAAGAGTGGGTCCCAAAATTGACCCTTGAGGAACTCCTGCATTGACAGACTTGGTGGAAGACTTTTGTCCATCTAAGACGACAGATATCTGCCGGTCACTAAGGAAAGAAGCAAGAAGTTTGTAGAGTTGATCAGCAACCCCATAGGACTTTAGCTTCATAAGGAGTCCCTGATGCCAGACTTTATCGAATGCCTTGGAAATATCCAAGGCAACTGATCTCGTCTCACCTTGTCTGTCAAGGACACGACTCACATGTTCAGTGACATATGAAAGAAGATCTGCAGTTGATCGAGAGTGCCTGAAGCCATACTGTTCTTCAGATAGGTTCTGAGTTTCAAGGAAGTTAACAATGTGTTGGTTAATCACTGCTTCGAAAATCTTGCCAGCAATTGGAAGCAGGCTGATAGGACGGTAACTAGATGGAAGAGATGAGTCAGAACCTTTCTTTGGAACTGGAACCACGGAAGCTACTTTCCAACAAGAGGGAAACTCACCGGTGGATACACATCTACTAAACAGTTTAGATAAAAGTGGAGAAAGCTCAGGTGAGAGATGCTTGAAGACCGAAACCGGGATGCCATCTGGTCCACTAGACTTAGAGCTATTGAGACCTGCGATGATCTTTTTGACGTTTCGGACTGTGACTGAAGGAGGACTAATTGTCTCATCAGTGCGCGTGGGAATTGGAGGTGGAATTCTACCTCCATCGTCTAATGACGAATTCTTTGCGAACTCCTTGCAAAGAAGCTCGGCTTTGTCTGCTGAGGTTGTCGCCATAGAAGTACTGACTTCGGCATGACGGAGTGCTGGGATGGAGGATTTGTTCCTATTGGTGACACTGTTGTAAATCCTCCAGAAGTCCTTAGAGCCAAGCTTTTGGGTAGCAATGGATTTCCGTACATACAAAGCGTAACGGCTTTTGGCCTGATGTATGGTTTCCTTGCAATGTCTACGTGCGGTTTTGTACAATTCAAGATTGCCAGCGCTACTGTCACGCTTATACTTATGGAAAAAGTGGTCACGCTGGCAACTTGCAGCTGCACATTCTGGTGTAAACCAAGGTTGTGAATGGGGCTTCATTTGGAAAGTACGGTGAGGAATGTAGGCCAACATCCCTATCTGAAGCCACTCTGTCAGTTCTTGCGCCGACTTGTGGACGTTCTCGCTCAGAATCAAATTCTCAGCTTGAACTTGACTAAGTGCGGAAGCCACACCAGTCTGCTTTGGAGAATTGATAAACTGTTCTATAGAAGGGTGCAGACGGTGTGGAGCAAATTTGTTTGCCAGAAACTGTGATAACACAGTGATCAGACGTGCCGAGGGGAGAAGTAACCTTGTGTGAAAAACAAGTTGGATTTGAGGTGAGAAACAGGTCAAGGAGATATCCAGTATCCCCAGCTCGGTCAGGCACTCTGGTAGGACAAGTGACAATTTGACTAAGGTTGTGAGAGACAGCGAAATCCTGGGCTGCCTGACCGGAGAGATCGGTGGTGCGTGAGTGCACAAGCCAGTCAACATTGTGCACGTTGAAGTCACCAAAAACGGCAACTTCAGCGCTGGGATACTCTTGTAGAAGATAATCGATCTTGTCAGAAAGAACATTGAAAATATCAGCATTAGTTGATGGAGAGCGGTATAGGAAAAATAGAAGAAGAGTGGTCTTCTGCAGCGGCGCAATGAAGGCAAGATACTCATGCCTTGGATCCTCTGAGCTACGAAGCCTTCTCAAGGGAAGGCTTGTCTTGGCATAGACTCCAAGACCATGACAAGGTGCTTTATCCATCCGGTGAAATATGTATCCATCAGGAGTAACGTCGCTTGATGACACACTGGGATCTAACCTGGTTTCCGAAAGGGCTAGAAGATCTGGTGACTTACCTTGCAGGAAGATGTTGATGTCGTCGTAATTGGACCTCAGTCCTCTTACGTTGCTGAAGCTGATCCTGAGAGGGGTTTTGAGCTTGACGGCTTGACTACGTTTCTTGTGTGTCTTTCTCATTTTCATAATTTCTCATAGAATATCAATCAAATAAACGAAAATTATACTGTCAGGGTTTCTACCAGATTTTTCCCCCCAAAATCAGGAGATATCCAGGATATCCAGGAGACACGAAATGGGGCTTTTCACATTAATACTTGAATATGAGCTCACTAACTGTAGTTATATGACTGATCCTCTAAGGATGGGGCACTCCTTTTTGGCATATATCATGAGGACATATGTTAAGGTGGTCTGCCTCTCGACACGGGCCAGGAATGCTTTGACATCATAAGGACAAAGTCCGCTTAAGTGCGAGTATGAACTGAACCTGTTGAAACACTAGCTGATAATGTACGTGTAAAATGAAGGAAGTACATGAATAGTTGTGAAAATATAATTTTGATAGACTGATCCATGTATTTCTATAGGGATCTAAACGAGCAATAAAGAGCAGCATAAACTACCTTAGCTTATTCAACAATAACAAAAGACCTCAGAGACTCAAAAAACAATTCATGCCTAGCCTCGATCCAAAATACCGTACACATAAATTTTGCAAAGATCGATACAAGACAGCATAAAATACTCGCACTTTGTTAGCAGTAACAGAAGCACCTCAAGAAGGACTGTAAACAACAAAACATGTTCAACCTCTGTCCAAATACATGTCTATGTAGACAGCTGAGTGATGCAGCACTGAGATGTAGTACAGGGGCTGGTAACACAAAAGTACAGTTAAACAACTAGATTAGTTTCATGGAGGTTTAGTCAAACTTTTAGTCGTCCCTAAGATAGGTCTATCGCATGATAGCCTACGTAATGAGTAGCTGCTAATAACTCTTACTTGTCTGAAAATCTTTTTATTTGGGAAAATCCTTTCTGCAATAAACTATGTATGAGCACATACGAACCATTCGAATTGCATGTATGCGCAAGTACATTCATACCGGACCTATGAAATTTCAGCTGATTCTAAATTCCTCATAAACTTCACGAGCAGCGCATCCATCTTTTTTAGAGATCGCAAAACTCATTTGACTACCTGGAGGATGAGCGCATAATATCAAGGTGTTAAAAAAAGCTAGTGACTTGAAAATATTCAATACATTGTTTTACCGGCCCCTGTTCACTTCCAGGTATTGTCTTAAGGAAGGAAATGCAACACCGTACTTAGGAAATACTAAATTTGAGTCGTTTGATGTTCTGAGCACGCTCATCCAATTCCTTTCTTTCCTCATCAAGCCTGCTCTTCTCTTTTTCAATCTGTCTCAGCTGCTGCTCGTACTCAGCTGTGCGCTTCCTATTCAAATTGCTGGTTGCAATTTTCTCGCTTCGCACAGTCAGTGCCAGCTTCCTACGCATCGATGCGGCTTTGACGGACTGCCTCAGCTTTTCCGAAATTGGGACTTTCAGCACCCCTCCGTTGAAATTGATGGCATTGTACACCACTCGCTGTCCAATGATTGAGTCCTCATGCAGGTTCTCAACCAAAATGTCTTTGTTGATTGAAAAACCGCAATCAACAGCCGCCTGGCCGTGAAACATGATTAGAACTTTTCGTGTCACCGCCCATAGTTGAGTGTAGTTCGCATCATATTTCATCAATTTCGCGTAAAGCGAATCCAGGCGGTGGTCGTCCACATCAAAGTTTAGCAGGTCGGTCTTTTTTTCGTTGTCTTTGAGGAAGTGACTGAACTGCTTTTTCGCTAAGTCCGCTTCCGAGACACTGACCTGCTCCGCCTTCAGCAGTTCCTCCAGCAGTACGTCAAATCGCTTGACGCAGGTGTTGGGTTTGCTCACCATCTCCTTGGGAGACAGGGACGAGGCACCTCTTATCGACCGGTAATTCAGTGGACTTCTCTCGAATAGCTTTTCAATCATCCCGATCAGGAATTTCTGGCATTGACTGAAGAACTTCCAACTTTCTTTGGGGATGCAATTTCTTTGGCAAAGCCCGTTGTGCACCAAATCCGATATCAATTGAAGTTGAGTCCTTCAAATTGGATTCATTTCTCAGATCCAAGTCCTTCAATTTCGAAAAGGAGGAACCGCATTCTTCAATTGCAGATGCTTTGACTATCCGTTGAAGGCTATCCACAGACAGTGTCATGAGGAATTCATACAAGAAGGGGACCAAAGGTTTCTCGCTTTGAAATCGTCGCAAGAACGGTTCCATTTCTGATGCCATGAACTTGAAGAATTCCAGTTTTGCTTTGCACAGCTCATCCCGAGTGGCTTCCTTCACAATATCGAAAGACTGAATGTTGGGCTTCGGTTTGACTTCAGAGCAAAACTTCTTCACATTGTCGAAGACGGAAATCGCACGTTGACAGCAACTCTGATTTTCCACCCAACGAGTTTTGCAGAACTTCTGAGGAAACTGATCGGAATCTGTGAGATTACTGTATTCCGCTCTACGAGCAGGCGAATCTTTCCACAACAGATACATGGCACGCAGGATGCTTTGCAGACCCCACTTTGTGTGCTGGTGCCCGTGTTGAAGTGCATTACTGACTACGTGTAACGAGCAAACTCCTGTGTCGATCAGCGATTTCTTGGTTTTGTCATGGAAGTCTTCGGAAAAAAGTTTGTAAAATAGAAGGTTCACATTTGGACCATCAAGGCTGATCTGAAGGAGCTTCTTGATATCCAATTGCGAACCACCCTTCTCAAGTCCTTCAATGACACTTTTCAGAAGATCTTGTGAACTGGCATGACCAAGGAATATTGACGTCAAGTAATCGGAGCGAACGATGTCCGAACTATTGTCATAATATCGCAGCCAAATGTCCATCTGGCCCTTATGGACAGCTTTGTTGTGGGATTCATCAAAAGATACTGCAAATTGACCCGATTGTGCTACTCTGGCAATGGTTTCCTTCGAGAAATGTGGACTAAGGCCATAGATAGTCACATAGGCCAATTTGTCCTTTGCCATTTGGTAACGTTGAGCAATAGCGCTGTCAGGAAACATTGCACGAAAAATGTCTCCCTGATCGTTGCTTGAGTTATATGAACGGTGCTTCTTGACACAGTCGAGGGCCCAAATGATTTCAGCTGTCGTTGTCTCATGTTGAATAATAAATGAGGACGTCAACGTTGGATTCTGTGATGAAACGGCTGAGACAGACTTGCAGGATTCAGCGGTTTCGGCGGACTTGGAGGATTCAGCGGTTTCGGCGGACTTGGAGGATTCAGCGGTTACGGCGGACTTGGAGGATTCAGCGGTTTCGGTGGATTTGGAGGATTCAGCAGCAGTGGCGGACTTGGAGGATTCAGCGGTTTCGGTGGATTTGGAGGATTCAGTAGCAGTGGCGGACTTGGAAGATTCAGCGGTTGTAGCGGACTTGGCTTTAGACGAATCTGCCTTTGAGTTAGAGGATGCTGGCCAGAAAGTGCCCTTCACCGATTCACAATTTTTCTTATGGGTTGGCCGACTTGCATGAGAATCGATAGCCGACTTTCCCATGTTTGGAATGTCAAACGCTTTGTTGCAAGCTTTGCAAAATGCGCGATGTTGGTCGCTTGACACAGCTAGTAGCCACGTTTTCCACTGCGGATACAGAGTTGAATCTAACCACTCACGCTTGAATATGCATTTGTATTTGCCCATCTGGAAAGGAAAATCAATGGAGCATTTTAATCATTCCAAATCCATGCCATCTTTACACAATGGAATAATGAGAGACGTACGTAGGTAGACCTCATTAGACACTAATATACCTAGTGTACGTATGTACCTAGCTAGACACTGTTATGACTACTGTAATAATGAAATATACCAGTTCCCCTGAGAAAATATGTGTTCGATTACGTTTGAACCGAAGAATTTCGGCGATCCTACTATCTAGCCCCATCCTTTGTTCTATATGCCTAACTTATCTCTGCTTGTCTTTCAAAATTCTAGTCGTATCGTTTCGACATCTTTCTCAATGTGTTCCGTGGATGTGATTTAAATGAAATACGTAATATCTGAACAAAATTATGGCAATGCGTCAGTCGATGCTTGCTTCACATCTGATTGAAAAACAAGATATACAGTGCACATGTAGTTTTTTTGGTTGAAATGTAGAACTATGCAAGTCAAGCATCAATTAGGCAGTTGAATAATTAATTGCATTTTTTTGCGAATGATTCATGCTTGCAGTAATAAATTTGGAATTACAGAAATCGCTCGGGAAAAATATGTAAATTTGCAAGTCAACAGTATAGACCTTTCTTACAACCAACAGGGACCATTTCAACGTTTTGATCCCGGTATGGGCTCAGATCGAGTGCGTAATTCAACTCAATGCGATACACAGGCTAAGTCTCTAGTCCCCTGGTCTCCCTTCACATATACATGTAAAAGTGAGAACAGCTATTCATTCACTTGCGGATAGGTGTGCTATAGTTTAGGATGATTATCTGAAGTATAGCGATGGATAATGATTCTCATTTTCTGCTGATTAAATGCACTACAAGAAACAAGTTTATCAGGTAAGACTAGGTAATATATCAGTACAGGTAGATCAGTATGACAAAATCGTAAAAAATTATTTTATAGGCTACATGTAGAATTGTAGATCAATGTTATTCCGACTAAATCGTAGTTCACGCTTGCACACGTGCATGCACATGCATGATAGGCCTACACTGCAGATACAATCCGCAGCTTTACAATGGGTAAGGTCAAATATTGAGTGTCGGAATGATAGTGTTTGCTTTTGGCACTGAAAACTCACAGCATGCGTCAGGAAGTAAGTGTTGGTGCTCGACACAATTGCAGCCCTGCTCTTTTGTTTTAGTGTGGATTCCTAATCAATGCAATGTTCACTTTTGAGATCTTGTTGTTGACTGATGGTAGCATTAGTGTTCAACAATAGTGTTGAATTGTTGGGTTCTTTTAAATGTGTTAGTATTGACGCGAATTTGAGTGCAGATGTTACAATTCCAGTGTCGAACAATTCATTTGAGTATTGGAGTATTGGTGTAAAGGTATTCAACACTTAAATCATTCATAAAAATCAGATTCATGAACAACCAGCCTCTAGGGGTTGAGCGCTCATATTAGGTCAAATTCTAAGTGTCGTGTTGACTAAGACGTCTTATGATATGAGTTGACGCCTTGATTAGTTTTTGCGGGTTATCCGAATTCTTATTATTGGAAAAGTCTTGCTCTCTTATTAAAGGCTATGACAAATCGTAAATGTAGGCCTAATGAACTTGCATAAAGCAGCACTTGCAACACCTGGTGCTCAGCGCTCATTTTCAGCACTCGCTTTTCCACGGGTGCTGGGCGCTGCTGTCAACACTTCCACTGGCGCTCAGCTCTGGCGCTGAACCCTCGGAATTAACACTTTACGCCTACAACGGTTATAGCTTCAAGCAATTCGCTTCTTGCATAAGCTCACATGTTCTGCCAGCTTCTGTCTCTGTGTCTTGCCAATGCACATCACCAAAATCTTTGGAGCTACATAAAATAGGTCCCGTGATAGGTACGCATTATGTCTTCCTATGATCGACACCAAAAGCATCAGCACCAGTGTTTTCACAGGTGTTGAGTGTCAACACCTAAGAGCTCAGAACAGCACTCACACTCCGACACTCAGTATTTGACCTCACCCAATATATGATACGACATCAGTATGTAACATCTAAAAAAGTAGTAGGTACATGCTCAAACAAAAAGGCTCTTTTCCACTTCCCTGGTTTACTTACTTCCACTATCCATCATTGATGACGATAATGCTCTCCATGCTGATGTTTGATATATGTCTGAAATTGAATGTCAAGGTTGATCCATGGGTCGATTTCTGTATTGAATGTTCGAGACGGCCAGGTAGAGGAAATCCAACTTCTTTTGAAGGATCGTGTGTGGGTTCGAAATGATGTTGTTGAGCAAGTTTTTCTCCAGCTTGAATCTTCGATCGCCTCAAACTTAATAATTTCTCTACGAAATCACTGCCGGTCAAGTTCGTCTGTTGAACACGAACAGGTGTCGGCATGGATATTACACAAATATTCATCACGTCTCAAATGATTACGAACAGCGATGTTCAGGAAATCAACGCGAACCAGTTTCCAGATCCCTAAACGAGATCATGGGAAGAAGTTCATCTGCCACGTTCAGTTGGGTGAATAGGTTAATAGGGAAACTCGATAGAGCCGACGAATGCAGAACAATTAACGAATATAACAAAGAACATAAGTAAAAATGAGAAAACTTCGATTGATCATTTATTGGCAATGAATTTCGGATACATAGGGTAAAAGACACAGTCACAAACAATATAGAAGTGACAAAAGATTTAAAAGAGATAATACGAGATGTGGCCATTTCTAAGCCTTCTGGGGGCATTCAACAGTTACCAGATCGTTGGAATCGTGTAATTGAGTCGGCAGGAGACTATTTTGAAGGATTTTAATATAGAATACGTTGTTCTAATAGTTAGTTTTACTTTACACATCATCGGCACGGACTTTTGACATGACCCTCGTAGGCTATTTCAATACCGATATCAACCGATATGAAGCACCGGAATATGGGTAAATAAGAGCACTATTGTCGGAGGAAGTTCGTAGATTCACATACATCAGACGGCAGGGTTAACCAGATATTCTGGAACAAGGTCTGGTACACTTCATGAGACTTCCGTAAGACGTATCATCGGCGACAGATCTAATAGAATACACCCCAGCTGTATGTAATCAAAGCGCACAGCATCCACAGGCATCGTACATCCATGTCCATATAGGTAATGTTCCATGATATGTAAGCCACGCTGCTAAAATATGGTCACATAGGGGAAGAATAAAACTTCATAATACCTATGGACACATTTCATATCACATATATAATGTTCTCCTTGGCCGAATATCATTCTGAAATACACAGGCAATGGTCTTCATTAGATAACGGTTTTTCTGACAATCATCGTCTGCAAAAATGATACTCGAATTGCTGGAAGTCAATGAAATAGCATTTATTTTTATTTATTAAAACGTTTCAATCAAAATTGAATGATGATTACATGTATAGGCTACTATACTTAATTGCCAAAAGGGTCAGGTCTCATTACTCTCTGTGTATTAAATGTGTCCGTATTTCATAGGTAGCAATATTATTATACAATCTCCAATGCAATATTTGTTATCTCTTTTTCAGCGGTATTTGGTAGGCCTACACCACCTTAATAGTTCTCAAGTATCTATATAAAACTGCACGGAGGTTGTGAAGTCAATTCTGAAGGCGCTCGTTTTCAAGGACCATATCCGAATGTAAAGCTCACCACGAATCGGTCCCAAATTTAGGATTTGAACATTCAAGGTGTGAAGCTGAGTTTTTATTGCATTATTGGACGATTCACGAGACCAAAGAATATTCGTGTCCTCGTGGCGAAAAATCAGCAAAAATTTCATAACTGTTTGAGTGATTGCTTGCTACTTACTACTTAAATTCTGCCAAAATCAGAAGGTATCCAGGATATCCAGGTTATCCAGGCTAAGGAATTTTATTCAGGAGATATCCAGGATATCCAGGCTTGGTAGAAACCCTGACTGTACAACAAAGTGATACAAGAAATATTGGAAGGCATCAGAAAAACGTAAATAATAGCAACAAAGCTGCAATAAATAATACGCAAAAAAGACACTTATAGGCACAGTTCATGTCGCAAAAGCTCGAAGAAACCCAAATGAGAACCCCTTTGCCGTAACAATGGGTACAGGTCAGGTAGGCCACAGAGGAACCGGATACAGCTACACGGGCTAAACCCCTCAGTAAAGCTACCCACGCATGTCCGTGGCAGTGGAACTGTACCGCCTTTTTTCGAGCAGTTGACCGGGCCTGCCTCCCAAAGCATTACCAGTGGGTTCGGGACCCTCGAACTACCTGACGCCCGTATGCCGTGAATACGTTGGATCTGTCACACCTTAACCTGCAACAAATGGGGAAGTGCAAAAGAGAGCAGTGGAAGGAAGTTCGATCACAAATGAGCCAAATAAGTGCCATGCCCAAAAACCTGATTCAACAACATGAAACATCTGATGACTGTTCATATTTCGCAAATCAGGGGGTGGTGTTAATTGGGACGGCCGAAGCCTACCACACATTTAAAATAAACAAACGTGGAGAAAAAGAATGAAAAATTAATCAAACATAAATAAATTCAATGACCAGTAAAATAAAAATAATATTCCAGAGCCTGCTAGTTAGCCGGAGCACGGTCACAAACCGCCGACAATAAACCTTTCCGACAAGGTAGAACCCAAAGAAGCATGAGCTTCAGACGACACAGTCTTATTGCGACTCCGTTTTCACCCTTTCACCGCTTTGAGGCCGCAGGTTGAGTGAGAAAGGGAAACACATGAACTACAAACAACATCTCCCAATCACTTACTTAAGTTCCTATTCTGAATTATATCACTGACGTATCTTGCACCAAACTTCTTCCGCTGAAATCGAAAAGAAATATAACGTTATCGAGGAACTCAACAAAAAAAGAGTTGATATCAACAAAAGGTTTGTTCAATGCGCGATAAATGTAATTAGCTTCTATAAATCGATAATAAAAGATAATTCATTTAATCCCCCTGCAACGTTGAAGCTCCCCTTGACATTTTACTTTGACCATCATGCAGTCCTGATCTGTCGCCGATCAAGCACATCGGGGACTAACTTGGCAGAGGGATAGGTCGACATCAACACACATGTCAACCGCAAAATGAGCATGATATGACAGTAGTCCTTCACGAAGAATATCCCAACATCGATCAGTGTGTTTGGACACTTCATGATGTCAATGGGTCGCCGAATTCAGGCTGTGATGAACTCTCAGGAGGAGACATACCAGACATTGATTAATAGATTTACTTTATTTGGGAGCCGGAAGTTTCTTTTTTTGACTAATATACATGTAAAAAATAAATACATTTGTACTTGTTGACGATGTAGTGTGTAAGAGCTTTAATGTGCCACGTAAAATATGTCGCTAAATATCGATGAAGGGTGTCGAATGAAAGAATGTGGTAAAATTCCCCATCATTTCCACGTTTAATAGATATCAAGTAAATTGACAGCGCGCAATCAAAGTCGTTGTTAGATATTTTCTTTTTAAGCCTCGTCCCATTAATCTCCTTAACCGACCGCCAATGTAACCTTGGCGCACTCCTGACACTACCGGGACTGATCCACTTAATACGTCCTTGATGCGAGTAGCTTGGTGGTCCGTGAGATAATCTGCTGTCCACGCTATGAAATCAGCAGGACATTTCAAATCTATGAGTCATTGTATAACAACATGATGTCCAACTGAATCGAAGGCATTCGAATAATCGCATGAAAGTTATTGTACTCCTGCAATTCCATTCTTGGCCAATGTTTCGTCACAAAATCAGGAAGCTGTATTATTGCACAACTTGTTGATGATCCAGGTTTCGAGCAGAACTAAGAATTCCCAAAATGTTTAATAAGCAATGATCGCAAGCTTGAATTCAAAACAAAGTGTTCTAGAAATTTGGATGGGAAGGGAAGGAGAGAGATTGGTCTGAGGTCATTGACAGAAGGTGGTGATGTTTTCGGGAAAGGAATGATGTGACTAAACTTCCACGGCTTTGGGAAACGACAATATGGCACCGACAAATTGAAAATATGGGCAAGGGGACCAGCAAGAACAGAGGCAGCATACATGTAAATACGCGTAGGAACACCGTCACTGCCAGCAGCCTTGTTACCATATAGACATCGAAGTTTTCTCTCAACGTCATCAACTGCAATTTCCACATCCCTAGTGTCTGTCATAGCTTTTAGCACAGATGCTATTCGTAACTCACATCCTCTTCAGAAAAGAAGCTCTTAAAGTCAAATTGATATGTTCAGCAGCTGCTTGGATAGATGGGAAGCTACAAAGAAGCTGTTCAATTGAACTATCACGCTTTGAGCAGATAATAGAGTTTGTCATTCTCCATAGTTCAGCAGAAGAACTCTTGGCTGTTCTACGAGACCAATTGACCTTGGCTTTACATATAGCTGTCGATTTCCAATACTCATACTTCGCAAAGTCCTTTGCACGATAAGCGTCCCATCGTTTTGGTATCGCAAGCTTAGCAAAAGGGGTGATCCAAGTTTTGTCTGAATTGACCATCAGCACATAGGTTTTTGGGACACAAGTGTCTATGCACAACTGCAAGTATTCATGAAAAAGAGCACATTTATCGTCCAAAGTCTTGATTTGAAAGATAAAAGGGGTCCAATTTATGTTTAAGAAAGTGACGAAGTTCTAGATTGTGTGGTCGGAAATCATACGTCGTGCGTCACTACGAATTTGCAGGTAGTGAAAAGTATTTTGGAGAGAGGTAGACGGAGGTGTGATCTTAGGTAGATATTGGTGCTCCAACTGTAACTTCCACGAGGGAAGAGGCATGACAAAATGAGAAGGTCAAGTGTTGCGGTGCCTCTTATAGGTTCATTTACGAGGTTCACAAGATCTAAGTTGTCTTCTATATCCCTCTTGGGTAGTCTATCGAAATCGCCGCACAACAACAAATCGAAATTTGCGTAAACCGAAAGAGTTGAATCGCACTGCAATTGTATAGGCGTTCGGTCTGGATTTATAAAAATATTTCTATACTTATGATGGGACCTCTTTACCAAGCTCTTTGCCTTCTTTCAACAACCTGCGCGAGGAATTAACACCTCTCCCTGTCCTTTGAACATGGACCCGATCGGTGTGTGGTAGACCCAAGACTTGCAAAATTTCTCTACATTGTCTCAAAACATGTACTCTCCTTTTATCAAACGATCCTGTTTCGTTGGGTTTGCCATTTTGACGAGCAAAAAAATTGTAGAAATAGAAAATCGAACTTGCCACCTAGTGTTGAAAGTCAAGACTTTTGCACAAACGGCTATATATGACACTGTTTCGCAACAGTCGCACCTCATATTAGAATTTTATTCTTGTTGTGACGTAATGGCCTTCATGTGACCGACGCATGTAACTGTCAACAGTCGACCGATGAAACAAAACTCACCAAGGTCAAAGCAAAGAAGGCAAAAAATTGCCAAAAGCGGACAAACCAACTGATGAAGGTAAATTCCAATTACACAATGAATTAAATGGAGAGAAACGAAGCACGCAGATACCAAAAACCAAGAAATTTGGACGTTGGAAAACAGAGAACGACGAAAACCGACGGAGAAAATACACAATTGATAGTTTATCCACAGCTTGTTGTTGTGAAAAACAAGTGAAAACTGGATCATCACGAAGCAGAATCTTCACATGGATGACGACGCATGACGATACATACGGTACCCAATGGATTCACTATGTTCCACGCAATTTTGATGATTACGGAGGATACCGTACTGCTTATAAATTACTTTAACTGGCAAATCTTGAATAATAAAATGAAACTTGAGAAAAAGCCAGGTGCTTGTCAAGGCCAGCAGCCTTCTGCTGTCCCAGTTGCCAGCACAGCACTGGCGCTAGCAATGGTGGTCCCATCCCTGCTAACAAAGTCAGGGAAGAAGGCATGTCAGCAAAAAAACTCCGTTTTAAGTTAAAAAGGCGTGACAACATAATCAACAAGGTTTGATAACTGTAGGTGCAAATGCGACCAAGCAGTGTCTGCATCACGATATTATTAAATGTATATAGATACTATACGAGCGACAATGCTGCCATTCATTTTGTAACATAGGACATGTATAACATCATTTATACGTGAAAAGTATCACTAGACGATAAATTAAAATGAGAAATATATAGTAAGAAATTAGTAATAATATTTAAGCTCCCCCTCCCACACCGAATGTAAAATATATAAATCAAGAAGATAATATGATTATTATAAGTTAAAATAAATGAAAATATTTTCTACAAGCTAAATAACGCTTATAAGCTAAATTACAAATTAAAGGTTTAAACTGCCTAGTAAATTAAGTGGACCATGAGAATCATTCGAGCGCATAATTAAACTTCAACTTTCTAGATTTAGGTATCTCCTATAGATAAACAAGTATATCAAAACGTTACATTGATCCGTCCTATGTTGCAATTTTATTCCATATGCACTTGCTTCTACGCGCAACAACAGAGATGCTTTTATATAGGTTCATGCAGCAAAAAATATATATCTGTGCACATGTAGGCATTTTAATAACCTAGACCATAACTTATCAGTGATAATAACAGGGTGTATACCGACCGGGAAAAGACGGGGAATTTTAAAATGACAGGGAAAACCGGGAAAAGACAGGGAAAATGGAGATGAAGATAATACTTTGGAATTCGAAACATAATGGTTAAAAACAGGCTCCGCCGTTTGAACATAACTTACCATTTTTAGTAGTATTGGGTGGTATATGTTATTAAGTGTAGTCTGTTGTGTTTATTTTTCTCTACTTTCTTACTATCTGCGGGTCTAGTACATACAACCGTAACTTGAAAAGATGTCTAATATTTTCAGAAAACGGCGAAGGTGCACTTACATGTATCTCCTTTTCGAACATAGATTGTATTCACAATAACGGTGGTAGTTGTCAACCCTGTGACGGTGATAGGTGTCAAACATCTGACTGCTAAATGTGAAGAGATCCGGGAACCAATGAGTGTCAACCGCGAACTGTGAGGAGTTTAGAGCGCCATGTACCTACTGATGGAAATCCAGAAATTGCTAGGTGTGTGAGGTTTTGTTCAGTCTTATGACCAAGAGTGATCAAAAGAGTGTCCACAGCAAGCTGTGAGGGGTCCAGGTCGCCGCGTACCTACTGATGGAAACCCAGAAACTCCCTAAACCCAGAAGCCCAGAAGTCCTGTGAGGGACTATCTCCCTTTTGAACAGTCTTATTACAAAAAGAGTTACTTTCGGTTTTCATGAAGCTTCGCTCAGTATTCTTAGCATTATATGTACTTGTGTCATTTTGCAAAATTTGAAAATGTTGAGTATTTGACACTTCGTAATCCGAATTTGATTCAATATATGAATACTTTGAGTATCAATTCTTTTTATTATTTGCATGTACATATATGAATTATTTACTTAGGCTTTTTGAAGAGGATGGGTGATCAACAGGTTAAAGAAAGTATTGGCTGTTATGAAGATGGACGTCTTGATGTGTTTTGGAGTGGAATATTTGATGATCGGGCGTCACCTGAAAGGAAGCTGATCAACCGTGTCCTCGTTCTTCAGCACGGGCAAGCCTCAGTTGAACGCGGATTCAGTGTTAACAGAGAGGCAATGGAATTCAATCAACTAGAAGAATCCTTGGTTGCACAGCGTGTCATTTATGATGCAATCAAGGATACTGATTTGTGTCAAATAGGGATTTCTAAAGAGCTAATAAGCTATTGCCGAAATTCATCGCGACGGTACAAAGACAGACTGGCCCAACAGAAAGCATCCAAAGACGACGATGACGCGGCAGTAAGAGAGCGTAAGAGGGCGGCCCAAGAATTGGCGTTGAAAGAAGCAGAAATCAAGAAGCGGAGAATGGAACTCATGGTATTGGAAGAGGAGGTGATCGTATTGCGAAAAAAGAGAACTGTGTACCGAACTTTTTCACACCTAACCTAGTGAACTACGCACCGAACTTCTGCACACCGAACCTTTCATTCTTCACACCATTTCATAAAGCTTCTTGTTCGTTCTCCTGTTTTTTTTTGTTTTTATATGTATCTTATTCGAAAGAGATGAATAAAAGTTGTTTTGCTATACCATAGAATTATTGTAATTTTGTTTTTTTCTTGTATCAGGTGCGTAGTTAATGAAACATTAAATTGCGAATATTTACTCTCAGGTGCAAGTAGGTTTGGGCTCCCAAAAACGACAATATCTTGCATGATAAAATATCCCTGAAAAAACCGGGAAAATCCAGGGAAATTGAGGTGCGAATTTTGGTATACACCCTGAATAAATCTATGTATAGGCTACCGAAGTACAATTATTATCAGTAGTCTTTTTTCTTCTTCAACCAAATGTTGATATGCAGATTTAAGTGTCATGCATTCCAGATGTTATTTAGGAATTGGTATGTTTGCTATTAGCTTTCAGCTTTTAGATACAACATAATTGCAGGCTTTCTACGAACATCAGTACCAGTTTTTTCTTAGGATGTATAGAAATTTTTTTTTTGTTCCTTTTTATAATCGTTGCTTGACATCTCGCGTTTTTTATCTTACCCTCTCAAACAATATACACCTGACTTTTGAAAAAATCAAAAGATTGCAGATATGTCCATAACTTCATCGTCAGCAAACAATAAGTTCACTAAATTTATAGATCTTTATTGGATGCCTCACGATGGAAATTCGTTGGGCGCAATAACGAAAAAATATCGCAATTTGAGTAATTTTTCAAAACTGAAAATTAAAAGAGAAAAGATTCAGCGGCTGAAACGCATGAATGAATTGGACAGCCTTCCAGTCTTAATTGGGATAGGCCGAAGTTGCCTCGACTCAGGAGCCCGCCAAGAGGCAGAAACACTCAATGAGAGGATGATCATGCCACATCTCAATTTAACGAATTAAGCAAACACACAGGCTCTGTCTGGTTTCGACGATGTCACAATTGTCTTCAGAACCAACTATTTGGAAAATTCTGTTACAACTGTTGTAAGTCTATCTCAAAAATAACCTGAAATATGGCATGTAACAGCATATGCATGCAGCAAGGTCATAGCATTTTGCAAGAGGGTTGTATGAGGAAGTTAAGGAATGGAATAACCACTTCTTCGAAGATAAAGAAGTGGAAGGAAGATAAGCTTAACTTCCTTCATAATGGACATGCCAAGATGCTCATTCCATTTTAAATCGCTTGCTATTGTGACAACCAATAGACACAATGAAGATATATAAGGAACCGCAAACCTTTGCCAATCAACCATAGGTGATGTTTAAGTGACTTCTTTGTCACGGTAATAAGTACATGACATTTTGTCCCATAAATTGGCAGTCGATGTTGAAATGAGATGACAACTAACAAATGACCATTCCAGGAACGGTGAGAGCTATGTGGTAGGTAGCAAAGGGTTACATACCGCCAATGTACATTTACTGTCCGGCAACCAGCCACAAATTTTTGACAACATAATGGAGAAGGAATCAGTCGTAGCAGATATATAATATTGAACATCAATTTTAGACATTCTCATTTTTATTATTTAGTGAAGAAATTGATGTGGATAATGCCCAGTAAGCGACAATGGCTCGTTCAAAGTTGACTTGTTGATGCTCAAAAAAGCTAAAAAAATGTCTGCATTAAACAATGTTGCCATGATTAGACATATTTAAGCAAGATTCAGCAACAATTGTTCATTTTAAATATCACTTTTCATGTGGATTAAACAATTCACTCTACACATAAGTCTTCCACTTCAACACATGTGAAGCTAAATTTCAGTCAACTGAACACAATCCGAGTGACGAATGTGATGAACGTCAGTGGTATACACAACTTTGAAGTGCAACATAAGTTGAATACCAACCAGATATGCAGCATCTGAAAAACGGTCAACATCACACCATTACCAAAACACAAAAAGACATACTTTTTCACATCTCTTACAGACCTGTTTTTCTTCTCACATCTTGCCAAAACAATAGAAAATATAAAATTTGTACATTTTTGATGAGTGCCGATGTTTTAATCGGATCTTTGTTTTAAGTTGAGCCATGTTTAAACGGAATAGAAAACAGTTTCGAAAAAAAGCCTGTAAAAAAGCTTGTTAGCTGAGTTCTCTTTATTTTGCCATACTATTGCCAATCAAGCTCTATCTGACTTGTCCTTCGACTTCTTCCTGTCTGAAGATTTAAACGCCTATACATTACACATTCGCTAATACGGCTTCTTCAAATCAATACAATCACTGCTGGCTTCAATAGCAACAGGCACCTTTACGCAAATCACCACATCGCTGGACATGACAAAGGCATTGGACACACTCCAAAAGATGACCAATATCCTTTCTCTCTTCATTCGTTACATAGCAAATTACATCAAAGACAGGAAAGCCTACACCACATAAAACCAAACCCGCTCACTCAACAAAAGTATGAAAAGAGGCGTCCTACATGGAGTTCTCCCACTGGACACACGTCCTCCCCATTGCTGAACGCAACATACTGTACGCAAAACGGCTTCTAAACAAAGCAAAATGTCGACAGCACCACCCTCTTCATCATCTCACGCCTTAACCACTAGCTTTCCACAATTTTCAGCACGTGGAAGTACAATTAAGCCCCACTTACACAGTCATCCAACTCAACAATAGCCACGCAAACATATAAGGCACTTACTCTTCGGCACATACAAAGCCACAATCAGTTAAGAATCCGAGCTTCCGCCGGTGTAAAAATCAGAACAAACATTTGACAGACGAACACGCAGAACACTGGCTTGACTCCCCACCAACAAATCACCTTCGTAAAAGAATATGCGTGTGGGTTAATACCACCACAAAAAGAAATTCCAAAGCGAGATTTTTGTCACTGTTTGTACTAGATTCTACAATTTCCCTTCTGTTGTCACTGCATGTGCAGATATTTGATAGATTACACAAGGTTTTCGTTCATCATAAGCGACGTGCTATAGCAAGTGGCGAAAATTCAAATGAAGTGATTGCAGGAAAGGCTTAAACAATGCATATTTCAGACTTCGTTGGATTTTTTGACATAAATTTGTGGATTTGTGACAAATTGTTTAGTCATCTCCTCTCTAACCCAACAAACGTAGCTTACAGTGAAAACTCCCGTAGGTTCAATTACTACGCATTTTCATCGCACAATCCGAGATTGGCTGTTATAAATAAATAGTTACAAAGTGCAGTACAAAGACATTTAACACTACTTGTTTATATATTCCCTATTAAACCTCTTTGGTGCAGTACGTAGATTGTGGCACCATGCATGACCTACAAAATCCATGCATTTTACGGTGGGCATCGCTGTAAGAACCTGACACTTGAAGACAACAATGGACTAAAGTGGACACAGACCAACGAAATGACCACAGACATCGAACACTAAGCATTGAGGTCCAAGATGTTGATGTTCGATGTCTATGGATATGACATTGACGGCAGCATTGTGTCTGAGTGCGTTGGGAAAGTTTCTCCAGCTTGGTTCCTAATTTGATCCCTCACCCATGGAACTTATTCTTCAGCAGCCGTCAGGGAGATACAGAGAGGTTCGCCTAGACTTCTGTATATGACCTCAAAAATAGATATTATTGCCTCACGAATACATCATGCATGCAGTTTTGTTCATATATTTGTAATATTACACAATATGTGACATCATGCGCCCTTTCCAGTCCCATGAAAGCTATACACCATCAGCATCATCATGCTTCAGCAACCACAAATATTTGTTTTAAAGTTATAGAAAAAGACATCGGCTTTTAAACTAACGCAATATTAGTTTTGCTTTAAGAAAATTTTATGAATGATGGCGTAAAACATACTGTTAATTTTTTTAGATTTAATTGCCAAGCATATTATATCATCTATGCATTTTAATATTCTAACACACATCATTTACAGTGTGCTTGATTAATCTGGTTTGGGATTAGCATTTCATAAGTTTCATCGGTCAAGTGCTCTGAAGCTCGACAGTGACAAAATTTTTTTTCTCATACCTTTCGGCATCTAACCAGAAATTGCAAATATCGCATATCGAAAGTTGTTTTAGCACTTGACAAAGCATGATGTGAGGACATCATGTCTAAAATTTTGCGCTAGAGTTTGTTCACCTCGAATAGTTGGCGTAGCACACAAAACTGACATTTTGGTCGAAGGCTTCATCTTTTCAATTAACATGTCTTCTTCTTTGGGCTTGGCCACGCGAAAAATGAAATTCAAGTTATGTTTTTCTCCTTCATACTTCTGAAAAGCTCTGATTCTCTAGTTCCTAGAACATATCTCATTTTGTCTTGTCTTCTGATGTTCAATGGAAGTTTATGTTTGAAGTTAGGCGAAAAAATAAGTTGTTGCCGTTGCGTTTGTCATTTATCGAGCCCTTTTTTTTAAGCTCTTGATTTTCAACAATGCTGAGGTATGGGAATCTATTTCTCTGGATATATAATCAATTGGCAATGCTTAGTAATTATATTAGAGGTGATAAATTCATTAAATCTTTGAACCCCTTTTATGGGTGAATTAATTTTATGCAGTTAAAATGCCTTTACCAAATTTGCAATGTTTTTGTTGTCACTCAATATAATTTTTGAATGAGTAAGTTAATTTCATCAGAAAGAAAGCATATGCTATCGCGATTCATGTCAACAAGCTTATTTCCGATTGCGATTCATTCATCAAGCCGTTTAAATCTCAAATGTTTCAAACATACACTCCCACATCAAAATGCTTGCTCCCTTCAATGTCGTCATATCCGTAACGAATGTTCTAAAATGAGCAGAGATGGTTGTTTTTCAATCATGAGAAGATGTGAAAGGGGACCCAAAAGAGCTGTGAGTGGGGGGGGAGGACTAATAGATATGCATTTTTACTTACTTTATCCTTCGTTTCCCCTATGACTAGAGGGTTTGACGTTTGATCAACCGTCTCCAACGGTTTCGATCCTGGGCGTCCTCTTCTGTCGCACCAATCCTCGTCAGATCATCTTTGACGTTTGCGAGCCAAGTCTTCTTCGGCCTTCCTCGAGGACGCGCTCCTTCCACCACGATGTCCAGTACACGACCAAGGGCTCCTTCTCCGTTTCTCCTCTTCACATGCCCGAACCACCTCAGTCTTTTCTCCGTGATCACTTCTTCCAACGGGCTAATGCTACACCGACATGCCACTTCACTGCTGGAGATGTTATCAGCCAGTGATATGCCGCACATGTAGCGTAGCATTCTCCTGTCGCATGCCCGTAATTGATGTTGCAGTCTTTCTGTCAGATTACAGGACTCCGCACCGTAGAGCAACACAGATCTCACACAAGTGCTGTATACAGTGGCTCTGCACTTCAGCGGGATATGACAGTTGCGTAGAAGACTGGCAAGTTCTTTCCACTTCTTCCACGCTGATGCAACTCTTGCTTTAACAGCTCGCTCTGATCCGCCGTTGCTTGCGAGGAAGTCGCCGAGGTAACAGAAATCGTACACTTCATCCATTTCTTGGTCATCACTCTCATCATCGTCTTCATGAGCGCTGCTTAACACAGTTGGGGAGCGAGAGCATGTAGGACAGCGGAAATCGACCACGTAACAAATGCTTCTCAAGCCGCTGCAGCGCTTGTGGCACCACTTGTTGCATTCACCACAGAGGACCGAGTTGACGCCAACACCCCTTCCACACACACCGCAAGGATACCTGCCTCCGCGAATGGGTTCGCTGGGTTCCTTTCCGCTCACCATGTATTTGGTCTTCCCGATGTTGACTTTCATACCACACTTTTCCAATCTCTCCTTCCAGTGCCCAAACCTCTCCATGACTTCCGTCTTGCTCTCACCAGTCAGAACCAGATCGTCGGCGTATAAGAGCTCCCAGACACCTCCGATCATGCAGTCATGCTGGCGGTCATGCTGGTTGCCTCCTCCATCACTAGGATGAAGAGAAGTGGGCTGAGAGCGGATCCTTGATGTAGTCCAACGTTGATCCCGAACTCGTCAGATACACCCCCTGCGACGTTGACTTGTGATTTCGAACCGACATACAGTGACATGACGACATCGATGAGTCGCTCCGGAACACCTTGACGGCGAAGTGCCCATGCGACTGTACATCTGGGTACCCGGTCGAAGGCCTTCTGCAGGTCGACGAAGATGTGATGGAGTCTCTTCTTCTTTTCCAAAAACTTTTCTTGCAGTCTCCTAACGATGAAGAGTGCGTCGTTGCAGGATTTTCCTGGACGATAGGCGAACTGCGTGTCCCCGATGCAGACCATTTCCCTCAGACGCTTATCCAGCATCTTCTCGAAGATCTTCATCCCGTGCTCCAGAAGACGTAGGCCTCTGTACTCGGTGCATTGGAGGGGATCGCCCTTTCCTTTGTACAGAGCGACCGTTAGGCTCTTCCTCCATTCTTGTGGACAGACTCCAGTCTTCATGATGTCGTTGAAGATGGAGTGAAGCACCTTCACCGCTGGTTCACCTGCCAGCTTATACATGTCGCCTGAGACTCTTGTCGGACCAGGGGCCTTTCTGTTCTTGAGACTTCGGATAGCTGCTCTAACGTCTTCTAACGTGAAATCTTCGATTGGCCCTTCCACTGGTGTGGTGTCTTCCAACTCAGTTTCGTTCTCTTCGTTCGAAACTCTCAAAATGTTTCTTCCACACTTCTCTCACCTCGTCGACTTTCACATGCAGTGATCCGCTTTCATCTCTGATGTAATCTGTTCCCTCGATGTCCTTCTTGTCCTTCTTCATTTGAGCTGCTACTCGAAACATCTTGTTCCTACCTTCCGGTGTAGATAGGTCCGCGCTCCACGACTCCCAGGATTTCCGCTTCGCAACAGCAACACAGCGCTTCGCTTCCCGCTTCTTGTGGCGATAGTCTGCTCTATCTGCATCACAACCTGATTTCTGCCACTTTTTGTAAGAAGCCTTTTTGTCCTTAATACTCTGTTGCACTGACTCATTCCACCACCAGGTCTCTCTTTCTCTCCCTCTGTAGCCTTTCGTTACACCACAAACTTCCTCACCGGCCTTTGTGATGCTAGTGACAAGGTTGGAGGAACCGCTTTCTTCGCCTTCTTGGCCTTCCATATTTCTCGTGAGTGCTTCTTCGAATTCCTTTATTTTCTCTTCGTTCTTCAGTTTCCATATTTTGATTCTTTTAGCATAAGTCTTTTTCCTTCTTGTACAATCTTTCAGTTCTATGTCCGCTCTCATCAGTCTGTGCTGGGTTAGACATTCTTCACCAGGAATAGACGTGCAATCCAGAACTCTGGCTCCAGACATTTTCCTCATCATGAGTAAATCGATCTGTGTTTCTGCACCACCGGCCTTGTAGGTTATCAGTTTTTCTCTGTCTTTCCTGAACCACTCATTAATTCAGTTTGTGTGAATGTCCAGTGTATAAGCCCAGGCATATATCACAAGCGTATTCATGTGCAATAGATTTTCTCAAGTTGAATGTCTATTTGACTATTTGATGCATCCATGCCTTGATCTGTAGGTCTAATGTGCTACCTATATAAGATTCCGGGACAACTGGGCCCAAAAAAAGTACAAAATGACTCTCCTTTTTTGACATAAATGTGTTGCACAGACTCTGCTGTACACATAAATGCCCATTTTCGATACTACAATGTCCTTGTCTATAAAATAAACTCATTTTTATGCCAAAAATCGCATATTTTTGTGTACTTTTACAAAGGGCCCAAGTGCTTCAAAGGAATAAACTTTTTTCTACATATAAACATGCCATAATAAAGGAAATACATTGTAGTTATCAAGTTAGTACCTTTTTTAGAAGATTTCGACCTACTTAATTTCTAAAAAAAATGTTTTCAATTTTTTTCATATTGTAGTATTGAAAATGGGCATTTATGTGTCAGAAATGTATATAAAATTATATTAAAGCAGAGTCTGTGCAACACATTTATGTCAAAAAAGGAGAGTCATTTTGTACTTTTTTTGGGCCCAGTTGTCCCTACCCCCCCCCTATATAACCATAGATAATTGATCATAACTTCATAGGTTGCTGTAAGAAGAATGAATTCATTTTGTTCCACCATTGAGCAGCATGAAATGAAAAAAAATATGTCATCAGCATCTTTGATCGTTTTCCACGAATTCTCGAGTGCTGGGAGTCCCTGGAACATTCCTATTTATGCGTGTAGCTATGATGTAATTAAGGGCTGTGATGTGGTTTGAAAGTCAAATGTGTGTGGTAATAAGGAGTAAGGATAGAAACTAGCAAAGGGAAGTTGTATCCCGTTATAGGACTTAATGAACAATTGAAATTCCGTTACCATGTGGCACCAATTATTTGTTTTTTTATTTTATTAATGGAATAATTGTCACAACCAGGACAATATTTGGTGATAACATTGTCTACAAGCCTTAAAACGATGTGGCTGTCACCATACACGCATTTTCATAATGGAACAGCATGTTATGAGACATTTGATATACGTATATACCTGTAAAAGTGATGTTACCCTTTGAAATTCCGTTACCGAGCAGATTTATGGACACATTTGGAAATGAATTTCTCGATTTTTTTTTAATTCACTATGTCTTTTAGACGAATTAAATTAATATTCCCCAGAAAGGCCTAGTGAATCAAGGGAAAGTAAAGTACAAAATTAAATAATCTAGAAAAATTTCTCTAATTTGGAAAGTCTAGTTAGAGCGCTTAATAATAACATATTTTCGGTTTGTCATTTCTTTTTCAATTCAAATTAATTCACGGGTTCACCTTGGAAGTAATTACAGGGTGGCGGCCGAGCCAGGTCAGCCCGGTAATTTTGTTGGGGCCCGGAAATCGCCAATTAGCCCGGGAAAGCCATCTCGTGATTTTTATCTCGTAAGTTCAGGGAACATAATTTCTTATTTCAACTCAGGCCTTTATTCGATGGCTTGTAGCCCGTTTACTATTTATGAGATCTGAGTGATTTTCGAACGATAGAAGGAAATGCTTCTTTTAATATTTAATTTTCTTCCACTTATTAATGGAATGTTGTAACTTTTCGTATCATAAGTTTTGCTTTTCGTCAATTTCTCAGACTTCAGCTTTCAAACATGCAAGGCTGAAGTAGCTAATTGCCTTTAGAGATGTGATGTTTTCAAAAACTGCATTATCACTTAATTTGCAGACATTTTTAAATTTAGTATCGAGACGTTTTTAATATTATTTCAATGTGCACCAATTACAAGAATCTGGCGGAATTAATTATACAATGTGAAGAAGCAAGTTGAATAATTTGATGACAAGGAATAGAAAGTCACATTGAGTCAAACTGAACCAGAAAAAGAAACTTTTGCCATTGTCTAATCCGATGATAATGTCTTCAATGCGGTGGTAATATTACTGCGTTGCATTGTTATTGATATCCTTAGAATCAAGAAATATATCTATACCTTGATTCTGCAGTATTGTACCTGACATTGCTGGAAACATAAGTCACAAACTTTATAACCGACGGCTACCATGCTTCCTTTGTTTCTACGCAAACTGATACAAGTAGGTGATGGAAAGGAATTCTTCTGGCATTCACGGTTCTCGTCTAGTGGCAGTTTTTCTGGTTGCCCTTGTTGATGTTTCTTGATAACTTAGTGTCATGATGCTATTGCATCAACATGTACATTTTGATATCATGGTTGTTGCTTCAACTTAGCATGCTTGAAAATTTCTGTCTGATAAGTCGGCTAAATACAACTTTCCAGAATTTCATGAATCAGATAATAATAATAATAATAATATATATATTTGTCGATTCATGCAAAAATCAATTACAAGTCAAAACTCAATTACTTTAGGTTGACAAATACATGAAAAGTGAATCAGAAAATGCTATTGTGGAAATGAACGAAGGAATACAATCGGAGTGAGGTGGAAGTTGGAAGAAGATTGTCGTGAAGAAGATATCACCAAATGTTTATACGTACAAAATATGATTCTATACTCTTTTTAAACTGTTGCAATGTTCCTGCGGATGATTCTTCAAATGTCAGGCTATTCCAGTGATGTATGCAATCAACAACAAAAAAATTAGAACGAAAATTATGATGAACGTTAGGCATGAGTAGCTTTCTAGGGTTACCTCGCTGAGCTCTATTGGAGAATACAAAATGATCACTAGGATGGATGGTCGTAGCTTGGTTAAGAACCTTGAAAAGAAAGATTAGTTTATATCGAGTACGACGAGCTGACAATGAAAGTAAAGACAGTTTTCTTAAGCGTTGTTGGTATTCCAGATGCCGAAGATTAGGAAACATTTTCGTAAAACGTCTTTGAACTCGCTCGATAAGATGTACAGATTTCATTTTGTGAGGTGACCAAAGTATACTGCCATATTCTAAGATAGATCGAACATAAGATTTATATAGTGGAAGGAGGATAGCTGGTGTCTTCGTCTTGATAGTTTTCGATAATATCCCAAGGATTCTGTTAGCTTTTAATACAATATTTGAAACATGCATGTCGAAGGAGAATGGTTCGTTTACTATGATACCCAAATCTTTGAAACAATGAACTCTTTCGATATCGACTCCGTAACAAGTATATTGTAATAAAGGATTGTTAATGCCAAACTGAATAGATTTGCTCTTGGTGACGTTGAGATAAAGACCATTTTTTACAGACCAACATTCTATGGAGTTGATAGCTTTTTGTAGTTTAGTCGCAGACAAGCCACTATCTTCGATATTCGAACGGAAGGAGACGGCCATTTTAACATCATCCGCGTATTTTATCATCATGATGTCATCGTCAATGCACTGATCAATGTCATTAATAAACAAGGAAAATAACAGGGGACCAAGTACTGAACCTTGGATAACACCACTAAGGATTTTTCCTTTGTTGTGATAACTTTCCATTTATAATAACCGACTGAGTGCGATGTGTAAGATAAGCCGATATCCATTTCAAAAGTTTGCCACGAATTCCAAACATAAATAGTTTAGATATCAATAATTCATGAGGCACGGAATCAAACGCTCGACTAAAGTCAAGATAAATGACATCAACACATTTACCAGCATCCAGATTCTTAGTGACAAAGTCGTAAAAAACAATGTTAGCCGTTTCAATTGATCCTCCACGGATAAAGCCATGTTGAGTATTGTTAAGAATCATATTAAGATCGATGAACGTATGCATCTCATCAGCGATCATTCTTTCCATTAGTCTGAGAACACAGCTTGACACACCAATAGGACGGTAGTTGTGTAAGTCACATTTATCCCCAGATTTATAAATGGGTGTTACAGTTACTGAGTTCCATGACTGAGGTAATGATCCACTATTCATTGATAACTCAAAGAGAGATGCTAGTTTTATAGCTAGGAGAAGATTTCCCTGTTTTAAAATAGTATAGCAAATACCGTCTTTATCTGTTGAGACTGACGAAGGCAAGTTACGAATAAATTGAAGAACTTTCATTGAAGTGAATGAAATATACTCAAGACATGGAATTGCATTGCTGGCATCTTCCGATTGTTTATTTATTGAATAATTCTGGCAGTTGAAGTGTGAACAGAAAAGGTCATTGAATGCTTCGGCGATTTCAAGAGAACCAAATATACATTCACCGTTGAAGTCCTTTATCGTCGAAAACATACTTGGTGATTTCTTAAAAGTCTGGCCGACGTAACTCCAAAACGCTTTGGGATTAGATTTAGCATTTTTAGACAATTTCTCTTCATGTGAACGAATAAGGTTTTCAATGGTACTATCGATGTTTTTTTGAGATCTGAGACAATTAAGTTTTTTATCGAGAGAGGGCAACTCAACATATGCTTCGTAATTCTCACGGTGTTGTAGTATTTTTGATTGTAAGAAAACATTATTCAAAGGGCTCCAGTTGACTTTCTCTTTTTTTGGGATACTTTGCTCAATTGCATTGGAAATGTTGGCAAAATACGTGGTCCAGACGTTGTCAATATTGTCATCACCTGCATTTTTCCAGTTTGCATTAAGTAGTATCTTTCTGAATCTTGTCCAATTAGCCTGAGAAAAGCACATTCTATGCGAATATTTAGTATCACTATCAAAGTTATCAAAGCAGATTTTAAAAGAAATAATCGCATGATCAGAGCTACCAAAGCATTCATTGATGGAGATTTCACTAACTTCCGTTTCCATGGATGAAAATACGAGGTCCAGAATTGAGGCAGATTGGGGACGAGTTGGAAAGTTGATGTTTTGATTAAGAAAGTTATCGAGATACCACGTGAGAAGAGGATCACTGAATTGAGAAAGAGTTGGAGAGTCCCACTGAATATTTGGAGAGTTGAAGTCACCACATATGATGAGATGAGCGTTTTGTTGATAACCTGAGACTGAATACATGTATTCTATAAAAGAGTCGTTTTCGCACAAACGGTAGTCAGGAGGCTTGTAGATACAAGAAATTATACAGTTACGTTCCGATCCTCGAATACAGCAAGTTACGCCTTCCACACGATCAGAAGCGAAAGAACTCAGTAAATATGACTGTAACTGCGAAGAAATGTAGATGCCGACACCACCGCCTCTAATTCCCTGACGATCACAACGATAGAAAACATAGTCTTTTATACTGAAATACTTATCCGGAAGATTGTCATTGCCCCACGTTTCAGAGATACAGACGACATGAGGACGGTAAGTCGCAGTGTAAGATCTGAGAAGATCAATCTTATTTACCAAAGATCTTGCATTCAAATAATATACTTTGAGAAAGGAATGTTCTTTATCAGAATGTCTTTCAGGGGTAGGGTTGTTAGAACAAACAGGATTTTCAAGAAAATTTAAATAAAGGGGCGAGAGCAAATGTTTTGAATCAATGTAATAGGAAATGATAAATACCAGTAAACATTCATAGATTCGCGAATACTACAGCAGTCATCAATATTCAGAAGTCAGAATAATTGTTTGCTGATGTCAACCTTATCAATCACCACAGAATTGTGAAATAATTTCCCACTTTTCATGTAGAAAACGTCATTATCATGTGATGATAATTTTAGCGATTTCATCATTTCCCTAAGTCTTTTTTCTTCTTTTCGTACAAGGAACGACGTATCAGGATTAATGAAGATCCTTCCAAATGCTTTTTGAAAATCGTCATCAGAACGCAGTTTCTTTTGCGAATACAGCATAGCATTTCTGTCAGTTCTGTTAGCAAGAACAACCTTCAGGAGACGTGGCCCTTAATGAACTTCGAGGACCAACTCGGGAGCAACTGGATATTTCAACATCATGTTCAGAATCAGTGATTGATTTGTAAATTTCACGGACTTTACTTTGATCATCTTCAAGGAGTTCCCCCTCATATCGCACAGACGATTCAGAAATACCTGAGATTATCAGATTACAAGACCTTTGCTGAGTTTCATATTTCTCTATCATACGCTGTTGTTCTATAATAATTCCCTTGATTTTATCAACCTCAATATTAGCTCTTATTTGTTCAGATTCAATCCCATCAATTCTTGTCTCTATTGCGGAAAATTTTGTAAAGAATACTGTCCAACTTAGATGAAAGTCTTGTTTCTATTTCTTGGAACTTACGATTGACGATATCTTCGAATTTTGCCAAAGTTAATTGTTCCTCCTTAATAGGAATTGATTTAGACCTCAATTCACGAGTTTCAGGCGTTCCTTTCCTTGAGTTCGACATACTGGTCAAAATGAGTTAACCAAAAAATAGTACTCTATCAAATCTGTAATTTCACTAAAAGGATTTGACCCAAGGTTCTGCAATGACCCAGTCAGAGACTAATACCATTGAGCTATCGCAACGAACAACAATGCAATTGGTTCGACAAACCAATTCGTAGAATTCCAACTTTCACTTGAAGAGGACGTCAGCTTAATTAACGACGTAATTAACAGCTGATTAAGGTATCTGCAGGACAATACCCTGTCTACAGACACGCGCAACAACCAGAGGCACAGACGACGAGAAAGAAGATTTCTATGTTCCAAATACAGAATGATCACAGCAAATAGCGATGGATATTGCAATCTAACGATGCGAAGACCGAAGCAATGCAATGCCAGTGAACAAAACTCCACGAAAAACGCTGGGAGATTCAAAAATCGAGATATCCCAAAAGCCGCACAACCAACCAATGATAGAACACAACCACCGGATTAATGAGGTCACGCGGATCACGGCGATATAATTTTTAAGCAGACACCAGCACATACACCAGCCAAATTCGCACAAATTCAGAATATTGCAGGAGACGAGAGACACACGACCACCGTCAACCCGATCGTTGATTGATCGATTGATAATGATGATAATGAAGTATTTTTGATCGTTGGAAAGTTCAAGAAATTTTCTTTTCTATCGATATGAAATCATTTAGGTCCCATCAGTAGTTCACTGGCTGCAGATCATTGAGGAAAGGCATATGTTTATAAGCTTACGAACCACAAATTTTGAAAAATGAGTGCGTTTGTGTCAAATATTGTTCATTATCTAGCACATAAATTTGGTGGCAAAATTCAAACAGGAAATGTCTTAGTTAATAATAAAAATAGTTTAAAGAAGTGTCTGGATAATTTTTGATCGGTGTAATTGGAACAACTCATCTGATCAATATAAAAAAAGATAGTGTAAAAATTCGATGAAACAGCCTGGGAATTGGAATCTTGAAATCTGGCCGCCACCCTGTAATTAATAGTTTAGCCATAATAAACTAAATAAAAGTAAAAGCAAAAAAGAAATAAACAGCATATTGTTAGAAATAGTGATAGAAAGCACGAAGTGACTATTGAAAATACTGGGTGAACATAAAAGAATATCCCAACTTCAAACAATTATTATTGAGACCAAAAAACGTACGAGTTTGGCAATAGGCCTATGCCTTTGGAGAGATGACGCTTCAAAGTTTTTTTACATGTTATATTAGCATATTCATTTAATAAGCATTCATTAAGCTAGGCCTAGATTTAAAAGATTCTCCAAGTTTCATCGGTCATAAGTACCAGGTGAAGATTTAATTAGTTTAATCTCATATCACTGGGATTCACCCATGCTGGTGAATAACTTTTAAGCTTTTTACTTGCAAAGCAATATCCGAAAGTTCTTATCACCTATATTATACATGTATAACTCTAAAACACATCGTTGATAATTTTCATATCTCGCTATTATGAATAAACTCATGGTGTCTACGAAGTCCTAAAAGTCCTAAAGCTCGAAAAACCGGTCTAAAAGTAGTAAAAAGTCCTAGATGTCAACAAGTCTTAATTGGCTTCTAGAATTTGAGATTTTAGTGCTGCATTTGGTAAATTTTAACAATGAATCTGCTAGTGCCCGAATTTTTAATCAAGATAATATCTGATTCATTTTCAAGTTGGTGAAGTGATTGAATTTTCAAATTGTAGTCGACATTGTCATAAATCGATGGACTTTCTTGAATATGTATCAGAATAACACTTCAAAAAGACGAAAACAGTCAAGCTTTCGTAAATTCTTTTGTTTCTCATGTAGCTATATTTCAACACTGGATCAAAGTGGAGGTTATTTATTTTTCTATCTTTATCTTATTTTATTTTGAACTTAGAGCACTGAATTTTACCACCAGAATTGTTAATCTCCTTTAATAAATGTTTTTCGCCGGTGCCGACTCCGGTGTGGAATAGAATAGACGTATCCCTGCGTATCGCAGAAGGCGACTGAAATGGCTACTGCAGGGCATTGACAATCTGGGAAAAAGCCGGAAATTCCAATAAACCCGGTAAAATTTATTGAACCCTGAGTAATAACATAGCAAATAGGCTTAGTTGGTAAAGTAAGTAGCAGAAGAACATTGCACTTTTTTAACTAAATTTTTTAGTTAGTAAGTTATTGATAATGACTGAGCGCGAGCATTGAATTTGCTGTCGACTTCTGTCACAAAACTAGCGTGAAGACTTCTACTGGATTTTGTCGCAATTTTGATACTTCATTACTTGAATGTGTGCCCATTGCAACATCTATTTTCGATAGCATTTCTTTCGAAATTTTCACATGCATCAGCAATACTGAACTGTTATTATCTAAATCACTCAAAGATGGAGATTGGACGTTGATTTTCAAAGGCCTATATGTGTTGGTCTGATTCTGGAATCGGAAAACTGTTCTACTCAATTTATTGAAGTGATTGCTTGAATAATTGCCGGTGTAGACAATCTCCTGCAAGTTCCCTTGTCATTGTGGATTATTGTATTAAACCTATTTATTGATATATTGTTTTAACACTTGCAGTATTTTCAGTCTTAGTTACATTACAGTAGTACATGGGCAATTTAAATTTAGCCTTGTTGTATCGCATTGCCGCAATGCATTTATTGTTTGTGCCATTTCAACGTCATGACACCGCTGTGTACGTGAACTTCATTAATAATCATTTGCTTTCTAAGCTAAACACACGACGGCACCTCAATTATCTTGTGCTTCTCGAGGAATTTCACTTGTTCCAACATTTGATCAAGTTGACATCGAGCTGATTCAGTGTATAAGTCGATTTCAATTAACCCTCAAAATCCTTAATTCACTGGATGAAAGTCCTAAATATTGATCAAAAAAGTCCTAAAATTGAAACTCAGATTTTTTGTAGACACCCTGTAAGCTTGATCATTTCATTTTTGTGTTATTTCCGTTTCCCATTTAGACTTATTTGATGAAGTGATGCCGTAGTTTTACAGTATAAATCATCTGTATTCTTCACAAAATGACGTCATGAGTGCTTGTTATGACCTTCTTGAGCAGCGTGAACACCGTCCATTCGATAATCAAACTGATGCCACAAGTTTTGCAGCATTTCTGAATTCACTGATTGGATGGATGTTGTTATTTTTCTTTTGAGTTCTTCTAAATCTGTTGGAAGAGGTGGTAAATATACTGCATTTTTAACTTAACCGTGAAGAAAAAATCGCAAAGGGTTAAATCTGGGCTTCGCGGCGGCCAAGGATGAAGGGATCTATCTTCAGACGAATTGCGCCCAATCCATCGTTGATGCCGATAGACCGTCGGACCGATTGTTATCCCGCTCAATTTGTTTAGGGATGAAGCCGCAATGTTCCACCCTCCGCTCTTTATCATCGCTTGATAAAGCTTGCATATGTTGTGATTTGTACGGTCTCATGCCCAACTGCTTTCTTAAAACTTTCCAAACAGTAGGTTGAGGAAGTTCGAATTCAAAGCTCGCTCGATGAGTGGATTTTTTGCGGGCTTAATACAAAAACTCCTATAATGCATTCCACATTCTCCTCCCGTCACTCGAGGTCGGCTTAGATTCTTACCTTAGCACAGGCATCCAGTCTCAACAAATTGATCGAGTTAACGCAGTATGTTTCCTGTCGGGATGACTAGCTCCAAATTTGAATCGAAAAGCGCGTTGAACGACTGCTGTCGATTCAGATTTGCTGAATTCAATAACACAGAAAGCTTTCTGTTTCTGCTGAACTATGCCAGCGAGCAACGAAAAATGACGTTTAAAATCGCTTAGTAAGAGTCATTTATGATTCAAGATTTTATTTATGTTTTGGGAATCCCAGAGGGTAAGAAAAAGATATTACTCGATGAGGTTATCTACCAGCATGGGAATCTCAGAATTACCAGATCAAACTGATTAAACCTGCACCTCCTGCTTATGACCGGTTAAACTTGTTTAATGAATATACTAATAATAACAATACTATAATATAATGTAAAAACTTTTAGGCGTCATCTCTCAAAAGGTATATTGTCAAACCTCGTACATAACTTTGTCTTACCATAATAATAATAATTTGAAGTTATGTTCTTATATGTTCATCCACCTGCATGTCGCAAAAGAAAGCAAAGGCTGAAAAAACAACCAGATTGGTTGGATGGAAATTCCAGTAAAATAATTCTTAATGATTAGGGATATTCACTTAAAACTCTTAACTCAAAACTCATTAGTCATTACTCACTCATCACACTCAATATCCCTCAAAACACTCAATGTCACTTTCATCATTGGAATCAAATAGGAAGCTGTCATTAAAAACAGTTCTTGAAGTCTGTTGTTACACGCAATCTTCATGAGTTTAGCAACCGTGCTATGGTGATGCTGGTGATAACCAACCTAGCAACGCAATTACACAGTAGTGTCGATTATCGCTGCCTGCGGTTACAGTAAACTGTACTTGCTCTACTAGTATTACAAAAGTACATTGTACATGCACAGAAGGGATTACATCCCCTTCAGAATTGTGGATTGTGTATCGAAGAAAGTAAATACCTTTATGTTAGACGATGTCTCAATTAAAAAAATTCTCAATTGCACATGTTGTCTGCTTTCACATGTGTTGACTAAATAAATCACAAAAATATCTTTCAATGCTATGTTCATTCGAGACAATTTATTTGTTTTGATTCAGATTATCATTCTCAGTGATAAAGAAGAGTAATAATTAACAATCTCAATGAAAACTTAAAATAATAATTTAGATTCGAGCTTATTTTCTGTGGCTGCATTACCAGATTTTTGTGCTGTATTGAGATTTCCGTTGTTCTGGATGAGTGAGCTCTTGAGATGTGTTCAATTGTAGGTGGTGTGGTGTGTACGTCTGGAGGTAGCTTAAATTGTCGTCACCCTGAAAGATGACAGACAATGCCTGTCGAATCCTTTGTCTACTTCAGAGGAAATGAACAATTATCAAAGCATTTTGAATTTAAGTTTTTTATCTGTCCTGATTTTCGAAGTATCAAAACCTCTAGGGATGTAGCCTTGTGGTATGATAGTCATTTTTAAAGCTCATTTGCCTAGTATTCTAACCAGTGTAGAAATTATGTGGTCACTCAATCATTAAAGATTACCGGTATTGGAGACGAAATTCGATGTCTAAGACAACGTGGCCTATGCGATAAACCGCAAACGCATTTGATAATGTGTTTAGATATTATGAAAACATGGAAGAACCATGGGACCCTTAAAATGGCAAATTCACCCTCAAGTTGTTATGTAACTCCTTCTCGTCAAATGAGATTTTCCTTTCGACAGCTATGTGATTTGAAACGGGCTTGATTTCAGGTTTATTCTTTCTTGTGTTGAACAAATCCTTGAGGGTTATTCCTTTAATTTCAGAAATGTCGAGGCTTTATATTGGCCGGATACCTAATAGTGCCAGTCGTCACGATGTTGAGCGTTTTCTTCGTGGATATGGTCGAGTTCAGGAAATTGTAATGATGAAAAATTACGCTTTTGTCGAACTCAATGATTCTCGAGACGTAGAAGATGCCGTCCATGATCTCAATGGCCGTAATCTAGCAGGGTCGCGGGTAATTGTTGAAAGGACTCGTCTACCACCACGATTTCGTCGACAGAGGCATCATTCCCCACCCCGACGTCCACCTCCTTTCAAACAGCAACAGCGGTTCAGGGGACCAAAGTTTGGACCACCACAAAGAACAGATTACAGGATAATAGTAGATAATCTGTCATCAAGGATAAGTTGGCAGGTAAATCCTCAAATTCATTACATGATTTTGCTTTGATTATTCCATTGATTTATGCAACATGTCTGTGCATGCCTGTATCAATAATTGATGACTGATAGGTTGATTTATTTGAATTTTAAATGGGTCAATAAATTCAATGTGAATGAATATGAACTGAGTATTGTAAATAAGTAGGACTGTGGAAATAGAACTCCAGTGCTTGTAATACTGTGTTAGAATTTAACAGGCGGAAAATAAATACTCGTCTTGATGGATTTGAACCACCGACCGCTGGCAATTTAGGGCCAACGCTCTACCAACTGAACTATCGACAGCCGATAGTAAGACAGTCCTCAATTTAAGAATATGCGTATTCCAATCAGACACAGCATTAACCGCCTAGCCATACTACTAATACCAAGATATCACTAATTGAAAGCCAGCATTATACTTTTAAAATAAATATTAATGAATAGCAAATAATACTACCAATAAGCCAAAATGAGCCAGCAATAGATGTTACTGGTAGATTTGGATGAACAAAAAAATGAAGTAAAAATAAAACGCTTTACTATCTTTTGCATGAAGATTTTACTCCTGAATTTTCGCCAGTTACGCCGCATCTGAGGATAAAAGGGAGACAAGCTAATCTATGAACTAAGAGATCTTTTGAATGCTTGTAGCTTCTTGTAAGAAATATAAATTAGAAACTTCTGAATCTTCATGGGGAAAAATCTTTCGCTAATCCAATATCAGTCATGCACGGAAATGATCAGTTAAGCCTGTTCAGGGTTTTTTTCGCTCATCTCCGAAAAATTGTGAAACGGTGCTTTTTAGCCAAAATTTGCTTTTCATGCATACATCACTCACAAGAACCTAACTCGTATCGATGAACACATGTCAGAAGTACTGAGTGCTACAAAAAAATCAGGAGAATTGATATATCCAATTCTGGAAAAAGTCGTGCATGCATGTCTGTGTGTGGCTTCTGGCAATGCGGAAGCTGAGCGAACGCTCAATCAACTCACACATATACCTCACAAAGATAGGAATAATCTGTCTAAGCATGCTGCCAATGGTTTGATGACATAAGCATGGATGAGAAATCCTACCAATCGTACAAGAAGCGTCTAGAGGAGCAAAGATTGGCTACTGAAAGCATGAAAGGCTTCAAGGTCAAGCTCGCTTAGAGAGGGAACTTAGGGATAAATTACAGGAATGTGAAAAAAAATCAAATAAAGAATCCAATTGATCTTTTATCAGTGTCATGCTGCGCTTGCGCTTTCGATGCTAGATCTCTGGCAGCATACCACAGTCACAGTGGAAATTACCGAAAATTGGGGGGGGGGCATAATTGTAGACTGCTTAAAGTGGCTTCTGAAGTTCTGCGATCTGATGCGCCCTGATTAGTGTTAACAGCGTTAGTTTTTGTGAGTTCACTATGAGCTACAAAGGCACATCGAATTAGTGTTGACGTCGAATGGAAGTGAATTGTAGTCACAGAAATATATACAAATTCTACTTCTTTCAAAGATTTTTCACGTTGTCGATTATAATGACGCGCTTCCCATAATGAATGCACTTTACGAGTAAGTTATGAGCGCCGTGAGGTCCAAGCTGCAACTAGTCGTAAAGCTGTTACGAATAGGTCGAGAACGCGTACAGATATCAGAGCCAGCTAGAATGACAAAACGACTGATCCCCTACTTTTTCCTCAATACTTTCTGTGTTGTTCAACAAATCTGCTTAAGTTAATAGAAATCACCTAACAGTTGGAGGCCTTTTTATAAGTAGCACCAAATTGGGTGGGTAGCATGACATTTTGTCGAATAGCCTTTCATGATTCATACTTACCCACAAGTTGTCCGTTTCGTGAATGTTATCCAGGAGAATTAATTAAATGACACTTAAGCTTAAGTGAAATGATGCAGCATGTGCCTTAAGTCAGTGTGGAATCCAATTCTTAAATATTCATCAGCATAGTACTAGTAATTTCGGGTTTGATCATCAATGAATTTCTCTCTGTGAGTATAAGTGCTCAGATCAGGAAACTAGATCTAATTCCTTGAATTCTATCGTGACTATAACATAATTTCGAATCAAATGAAAAATATTCTCTGTGTTATGCTAAACTTCAACAATAGCTATTTTAAGCTTTGGACTTGACATTGGCCTTGTTAGTCGACTTTGTGGAACGTTACTTTTTTTATGATTGACAGGATGAATATTCGACCTTCAACTAAAGTGAAGGCATTCAATATGCCATCAGTTATGAAGCGCTGAAGGAAACGCGAGATTTATTACACCTAGATGCAAATATTGGGTGATGTGTGCAATGTATTTAACTTTTTTATAGTTGAAATAATTGATGCTTGATTGTTCTAAGTACAGAGGAAAGGTGATCCAATGAAGTATATTTTCGACTGTTTGCTTTTCTCTGTACAACTTCGGATTCATGAAAGCATGGAAATCTCTGTATTAAATACATCAACATATGCGACTTGCTCTAGAAATTTTCTCATTAGAACTTCCTATTTGTATGAAAATCTAAACCTGAATAACGTAAAGACGTATTCACAGTCCATAATTTTAGGATACTGAAAGCTACTGAAAAACATATTGTGTTGAAGTGCTGATGGATGAGATGATATGACAATGATCCCTTCGAAAATGTGCAACGATTGAAGCCTGACATACATGTGAATACCACATGGACTGTTCAACAATTACATTATCTTTTTTAAATTAGTGCATAACTTCGAAGCCTCAGCCACTTGATAAAATCAGACTAAAACTTCTAAAAAAAGTTCTACCCTTCACGGTCATCGACTGTGGGATGAAAATCACGAAGCTCAGACGTGTTGTTTGAAGATACACGCAGAAAGCTGTAGGTGTAACATATGAAACGCATTATACCATTTTGTACATCTACAAGTCCTCTTGCACTTTTGAGTATCAATATTTTGATGGAAAGAACTAGGCCTCCATCACACAGAGCCATAAAATCGGCGGTCTTAAATAAAGCAAGGAAGTTGGTCGTCTACATTGTTGATGGCAAGAGAATTCTTCATAAGAAAATTTGATAGCCATTACTAAGAATTCCCGTTCGTGCATGCAAGTTTCAAGTAAGTATTTATTCCTAGAGGTCAATATTTGCGGGGATGGCGTGTATACACAGAGTGGCCCAGAAGTCTTCGACCTGGCTCATCATTTTTACAATTCTCCGGACCGAAGACTTCTGGACCACTCGGTATCATGCTTACTCTGCACTATTTGTAATGTTTCCAGGACATATATCGATTGCGTATTTGTTGAATACCCTCCTACCTCACACTTTAGATTAACAAGCGGATTACTTAACTCTGATCTAGCTTTGCAAAGTTGGGAAAAGTCAAGTACAGAACATGAATTTGTAAATTTTGTGATGCACTATAGCAGCTGAGCACTATCAAGAAAAAGTCAGCTTCGTGTACTTGTAATGTTCACACAATGATAACGTCGGTAAAGAAGAAGATAGTCCTGATGAGGACTAGACAAGCGTTCACGTCTGTCAACGGATATATCTATCGTCTATCTTCAGTACCTGACTTTTTCCAACTTTGTAAGCAAACTTATGCCAAGTCGAGCTCAAAACCAATTTCAAAAATTTCTTAGTTTAATTGTCATACATAGAAGTTAATGTACAAGAATGATGTGATAGTGCTTAATATCATGTCTTATCTTTTAACATCTTTTAACATTAAAGCTGGAAAGTTCTAAGAGAGAAATGGATCATCCATCATAAGTCTTCTCTGGATCACAATATGTAAATCAGTTCGGCTAACGTTGCACTACAATTTACCTACCTATCCGTCATCAGGACGGGTAATCGTTGCGGCGGTTCGCAACTTAAACGGTCGTGAAATATGCGCGCAGACGACGATCGATATCGTGTGAGCGTTTGACGTTGAGACTTAGTCGTTGAAGCTGAAGGTGGTGGTGGAGGAATAAGAGGTGATGATGATGGAGGCGGAAGAGGTGGATCGATATGATGGACGGATCGGTCAAACAGGATCAGATTATTTGGCGTAATGGAAAATAGTTGCGAGGACGAAAATGCAGGGCAGGCATTGTTTGTTTAAACAGGTAAGATTTATTGTAAATATGTTTCGGAAAGTAAGAGTCGGCGGTTGGTAAGTTAAAAGTATTCATGCTAATTATGAATGTAGAAAATTTTATATTTACTCTAGCAAACTATTCATCTTTTCTAGGATCTGAAGGACATAATGCGTAAAGTTGGAGATGTTACGTTCGCGGGTGCCCATATGACCAAACGCAACGAAGGGTGAGTATGAATTTCATGCATTCATTAATGATACATTGATTCTGGCACCAATTGAAACCTAGCCTAATGTAATAAAGATCAATTACTGGGAGGACTTTGCCATCATTACCCATTGAATTTCCTACGAAGTAGATAAATGCATAAATAGTATTTGTGTTTGGAGAGTCCATTACAAGTTTGCTATAACAAATTGCCTTTGACAAGGAACAGAGCGCGTGGTTATCATTTGGAAAACTACTTATTTCGCAGAAACATGCTCAGTGTACTTAGTCCTAATATTCTCAATTGCTGTTTTGCAAAAATTGCGAGCTGAGCAACAGGCGACGTGGTCTAATTAAGGAAATCCGGATGCCAAGTTAGACAAGCTAGATGATTAATCAGTCAGATGAAGTAGAATTCGGAAATTCTGGTTGGAAAGCGATAAACCACAGATGTAGTGAAGCCATAGAGTAGGGCTGTGCGAATTTCGATCAAAATAATATTTTATTGAATAATTTCAATTACAATTCATTCAGTTTATCATTTATCTTTTTCAGAAGAAGTGTCTTAGGTAGAAAGATATTTTGAGCATGCAGTATAATTACTCAAAAAAGAGCATTATTCAATTATATTCATCAGTTCAATTTAAACTTAGAAATTTTGTGTCATTAAAATGAATCCTTATCAAAATCACGGCTAGATCATAAAACAGCCGATGCATCTCCTGATGTATGAAACAAAGAGATGAAAATTAGATACCGGTAATTAAAGTTCGTGATAAAATAATTTAGGCCACGAATTCTCGATTCCCGCGACCTTACAATTTTTGTAGTCTCATCAAGAATCCTGTGAACCATGCTGTTGCTCCTCTTGCTAAGGTATTGGCTATCTTCGCATTCCTTCCGAAGGATTTTCTTTGGCATCCTGTATCATGGTCATCATATCACAGAATGACCGTTTGAAGTCAAGCAATGTCGAGATGGTGACATTCTTGCTTTGTAAGTTGTTGATAATGTTGACATAGATTTGAATCTTTCTACGCTTCCTGATGTGTTCAGGTAGTTAGAGAAAATAATTAAATATAAACCCTTCCTTTGTTTAAGAGAATCAATTAGAAAGCCGACGTCTCCTCTGCCACTGACCTTCAAGACTTGAAGCAATAGTCGACACACGGCAATCTAGAACGCGAAACAAATTACATTTTGCCTATATTGTACTTTAAAGAGGGTTTCAGAGCAACTTTTTAAAATTTCCGGCCCACCGGAGCCAGCAGGTACGGCTAGCGCACAGCCCACCATAGAGTAAGAGGCATTGGATATTTTCTTTAAAAACCTCATAAATTAGGAATCCAAGTACCTGTAAAATGTTCTTATTTTGTTCTAACATTAATATATTTCGACCAGCTCTGGTTATCGTTAGAAGGATTTTACAGAGAGACACAATTTAAATTCATCTGTAGGGAATAACATGGAGAGATAAGCAATATAATATCTCTAGAAATGGTGAAAATCATAGAGCTCGAGGGAGATGGGTCTCTATGATCTCTGTTTCGTAAAATCAGAGATGGTGTTGGCTACACAACATAAATCAGAGGCCCACTCAAGTTAAGTACTAAACGTATAAATGGTCTACGAAGGCTTCGTGTTCTTCTTTATTATTTATGTTTGGGTTGATCATCTTATAAAGATAGCTTCTCTTATTCGGAGGTTGCAATTTTCGTTGTCAGATGCCAGGATTTCCACTGAAATATTCTTGTCATCATTGAAATTATATGTTTGATGATATTTTAACCAATTACTCCTACCGACAATATACGATTCAGTCTGATTTCTAACAGTTTTAATTTTCATGCATTTAATAACGCGGGTGACTTTCATCAAGGCTTTGAAGTATCTTAGAGGTCAAATTAAAATTCTTTGAAATTGAATGAGATTTGCCACAAAGATTTTTAATATGAGGATTATTTAATCTCTCTAAGTGTCCCAACACATTGGGATGGGGCAAAACCATTACAAATAGCGAAATACAATGTCAATAACACCAGTTGATCACGTACATTTGGTCATACATCCAGTATATAATTCTTTTCCATTCCCCTCTGTCCTACGCGATCTTCTTGCACTCGTTGATGTCCTTTCTGTCTTTCACGTCATTAGCTACAAAGTCCTTCCATCGCATCCTTGGGTGCCCGCATTGTCTCCTACCTTCTACTTGCATTGCCTCGGCCTTCTTCGGTAGTCTCTCCTCCATTCTCTGCACATGACCTGCCCATTTTAATCGATTGTCTTTGATCTTCTTTGTTATCGTCGTCTGCAGTTCCACTTTTCGTCTCAAATTACTCATACTTCTCCTCTCGATCTTCCGAACCCCGTATATTCTCCTTGTCCAATTATTTTCGGCCGTTTGAAATTTCGCCATCTACTTCTTCGTTAATTGCATTGTTTCCAATTCATAAGTGCATGCTGTGATAATTCGTTTGGTACTTCTACCGATTCTGCGGTCTTCCAGCACACTTGCTTTCTTATAAGCCCCAATACCCGTTCTGATTCTTCTGTCGCACTCACTATCCACCTTACCATCTTCCTCAATCAGTCCACCCAGATAAATAAATCTGTTCACTTGCTTTAGCTCACTGCCTTAATCGTCACTGGCTCATGTTTTTTTTCGATAATCATCACCTCAAGTTTTTTCTGAATCGTCTTTAAACCATGTTGAACAAAAAAACTTCTAACTGTAGTATATAAAAGATGCAGTACCCGGTATACAATCCGTATATAACAAATCTTTTAAATCGAATAAAAGGCTGTAAGGAAATTAACTAAATATTAGTTATGCTAAAAACCAACCGCCTTAAAATGCAAATGATCTTTCAAAATCGGGAAAATCTGGCTCAGTCAAACAGCGCGTGGGAAAAGTCAAAATGTTTTCAAATCCAAGAACGGGAAGATTTAGTTTCACTTCTCACTGCAACTGCTCACTGTCCATTTCAATAATCTAAAGATTTTTTTGAAAGTATTTTAGTCGATGAATTCAGGAATATGTACATGTATCATTTAATTTTCGGTAATGTTCTGAAACATTAGCATGATTTGATTCTCGGTGATTACATGATGGTTTTTCTTTCTTTCGTAATCACCTTATGAAGGCACCTGACGCTTGCGTAATCGCTGTTGGCATTTTATCATCGTAGTGAAGTGAAGTTTGAGCTACATTTACTCGTGGTTTTCGAGTTCCTTATATTTCCATATCTGTGGGCTTAAATGTAGTAACTTTACTTTATGGTGATGTTTGCAGACCTGCCAACTGTCCCGATTTTATTGCCATTTTCAGCAGTCCCGATTTTCTAGAAAATGTCCCTATCTTTAATTTTTTATGTTGTAAGATTTTTACAAGTCTTTTAAATAAGTCTAGCAAAATAATTCAAAAATTTGCGTTGCGCGCTTTCCATATTCACATGTGTGCTATTAACAACAATGAAATTAAATAAACGATTGATCAAATTGCCACGACCTAGGACCAAGGTTAACTAGACCTGTGCAGTGTGCTCTAACCAACTGAGCTACGAGCCACTTATGCGACTGTGACAATTGGCATGATCAAACCCTCACCATCACACATCAGTTGTCAAGGCAACCATGATCAATGAATAAATAACTCGTCACAAATAGCGGGATCGATTGTCCACCAAAGCATCTTAAACCATGTTGTTAATGCAAATAACAACAATGGAATTATGATATATCTGCGCTATCGTGCTCATAAGATGCCACTCGCTTTTCACAATCATACATATTTTATGATTCCGTTGTCTCAAATAGTCGTATTTTAATGTATTCATGTTCAATAAAATATTCAAAATAATGTAGATTTTTTTAAATATATATGGGTTAGTTTGCATGCCTGATGATAGTGACCATGTCCCGATTTTGCTAATGTGAATGTTGGCAGGTCTGTGTTTGGATGATTGAGTTCAACGTTGAGCATTCATTATTGACTGCGTCCAATTATATTATGTTGAATTATTTTTAATCTATAATCTTGATATTGCAGGGTTGTCGAGTTCGTGAATTCTAGTGATATGCGGCGTGCTATTGAAAAGTACAATGGCTATGTGCTTTACGGTCGTAAACTGCGCGTATTCCAGGATCGGGAAAGAAGAAGGTACGATAAGAATGAATTTAACAATCATCCATTGCTTAGTTTTAATATCTGATGGACATGTATGTGACATAAATAGAGGAATGATAAGTTATTTTGAAAATGAATATCCATATGAAGCTCCATATGTATAATTAATGATCATCCTTCCCTCGATTCCATTTTATGAAGGTCGGTATCATTCGTGCAGCACTCGACGGCTATGAACCGAGCTTCAACGGTCCTAGATAAGAAATGCTCAGTACTTGTAGTTTCACGTGCTGATGCAGGTTTGTGGAGTTGGCGGAACCACCCAGCAGAACCATTATTTAGCTGAACTACCCAACGGGACCATTTTTTAATTACAGCGTGATTGTATTCGAATCAACCTTCACTTCATCAATTTCAGCCTCCTGATTATGAATCTGGACTCAGATTCCACTAATTAGCAGTCGTTACTGAGAAACTCAAATTAAAAGATAAAAGTGGTTCCGCTAACTTCACACACGCTGCTAATGCGTCCTTTTTTCATTTCAAAATACATGCAACATGATTACTATTACTTAAACCCGCGTCTAAGTAGGAGGGATAATGTGTCATCACAATATAGCAATTAGTCTACCCCATACTCCTTTAACGACAACGCATCATGGAGGTCGCATTGGATACGTATTTGCAGAATTTTGTTTGGTTAATGAAAACTCCCAATATATCCATTGGCTGTCCAATGCAATTAAATATATAAGTGGCCTTATCCACGAAATCTTCAAAGCAACTACATTTGTGGATGCACAACATTGTGTGATGTCATCACTTATTCACCCATCAATTTTTAATTTAAGAACTCCCATCTACTTTCAGCTCAAGCAGAAGTCCGTCGGGATCACCACCTCCAAGTAAAAAGCATGATTCACATAAAAGGTCGCGACATTCCCATAAGAATCGAGACAGCCGTTCCCGGTCGCATTCTTCTCGTCGATCAAGTCCACAGGATAAACGAAGGGATTCTCGTTCTCGCACAAGATCACGTTCTCCAGTAAGACGTGAAAGCAAATCCCCAGATTCTGATAAACAATCCAAGCATTCAAGAGATGCATCTCCTTCTGCTGATGTCAGGGACGACGTCAGCGATACCAAGAGTAACGACCGAGGAGGCTCCGTTAAGTCTGATAGAAGTATAAACTTATCCCAATCGCCTCGTTCACACACAGCCAACGATGAAGATCGAGATCAATCCGATCAAGGCAGCCATAGATCAGCGTCACCATGAGTGCACTGAATTCGTTTTATACTTTTGTTAACTAATGCTCTGATCAATCAGAACTTCTTTGTCATCGTATCTCGATTATATATCACTACGTTAAGCATTTTTTTGCTTTCATTGAGTTGGCTTCGTGCGTTGGGTTTAAGATCTGGCTCTGTAGCAACTGCAACTTGAATGGTAGGGAGTAAACAGGAAAATCCTCCATTGCAAACTCTATTTCGGGAAGATGTAGATGTGTATGCATCTCACCGCATGACAGAAGCATAAGGTGGAATCCAGATGGTTCCTGACATTTCATATCGTGACAGCTGGTATTGTTAATGTTCTGGCTGCTATACACCTATACGAGCGGGGTTGTCTCGAATAGTGGCAATCCGTGGACACGCGTCGGTGCGTGAACCCAATAACGGTTTTCTTGATTGTCACTGCGCCTTAACTCATCTAAAATCCTTATGATTAATTAAAAACTAGGAATGTTCACTTTTCTGCAAGAATTTATGCGAATGGCATTTTTCTAGTAGTTTGACTCATATTATCGGTGATGACCAAATTAATTTACTGTACAAGGCTTTTATATCTTGTAGATTAACAAGGGGTAATTTACTGTATACATTTAGGTCAAAATGCGTTCACAGTGCATAGATCTCACAGTACTTGTTCCCAAATTTGACTTGTTCCATGGTCCACAGGACTGGATGTGCCTGATTGGTTCGAGGATGTAGGCCCATATGTCCTCGGAACACGCTAAGGTCTATAATCGACATTTCAGAGATTTAGTATTGTAATAATCATGTGATACATACAGATTTGACATTAAGTTATGCACCACAGGCTTACTCTGTAATCCATTTCATAACAATCTAGTCGGACATTTCTGCTCAATTCATACTTTTTAAATGTGTGCCTGTTCCTTCAGTGTCGCTCGCTAATTAATTGATTTTGAAAACTGGTGAGATAAGCATTTGGTGTGATAGCACGAAAGCATTACTGTTGGCAATCACAGTTTCCTGTTTCTACGATTGCATTGAGAGAAATTTTCTACAAGCAAATCCATGCGTTGAATTTCGATTTTTTAATGAAGCTTGATCATCCATAGACATTTTTATTGTCTTGCAATAGTCGCTGACTCTGTTAATTCGAAAAGCACTAAAAAGTCACGAGGTATGTTCATGTTAGGAGCAGCTTTATTTATTTCTTAGTCACTCATACTCTACGCCTGTGCTCTACGAAATGCTCTGTGCCATATTCCTGTTTGTTGTTTTGCTACTGTAAATCACTTAGAGTAACTACAAATGTATTTATCGAAATATATTCACTTTTCTCTAGGGCTTTAGTAGTGATTACCGACATGCCATATCAACATGACTGGAACCTTCTTCCACATAATGTTTTGGTCAAATTATTTTCTTTTATGAAAAAGGAAGACGCAATATTATCATCCAGCACTTGCATACATTGGAGGCGAGCCGTATATCGTTTGTCACATATTTGGAAACGGTTAAACATAGATGCTGCTCATTTTGAGGTCGATGACGTTGTATACTGCCCAGCGATCTATCAATGTCAATCTGTTAGCATTACGTTCGATCCTTTAGAAGTGGAACAGCTTCATACTGTGCAATTGCTTCTTATTTATTTACAATACAACCGAAAATTGAAGGCACTATCTTTGAAACCGCAAAGTATTAATCTTGACTGGAATTTATCATACTTCCGTTGCAACGAAGACAGCTCAAACGAACAGTTATCTATCAAAAGGTAATTTTTGATGTCTAGGATGGGTATGTAATATCGGCTTTATGATAATATGGGTGCACACAGGTGTGATACACAAATTTTGATGTTTGTCTATTCTTTGACTTCACTTGCATTAGAAATGAATCGATTTGATGCTTTGTCGAACAACGCTCAACCTGTCGTTTTTTCAGATTGGAATGACACATAACTGACAATATTCTCAGGTCAAATCCATTTTTATCCATGGCCCTCCGTGTTCTATTCGAGGAGCCTACCGACAAGTAGGTATGCCGGCACATGCCAACTAGTGCCGTGCCTACACAATTTGAAATATAAGATGATAACCACGTCTTTTCGACGATATCTATTACATTACGTGTCAAAACTGTGCACACTGAACAAATGCTATCGGAGTTTTTCTCAAGCTGGATGATGAGGCATGAAGTGAAATGAAATGATCATTTGTATTGTCAGAAGACACTGAGCTTCTTCCGCGCGTTATCGTGCTATTGGGATGATGGAGGCTCAGCAATAACGACGTGATTGTCAGTGCTTCTAGATTTGAACCGATGGCGAACGCAATGTGCTCAGGAAAGTCGGTTAGAAATGCATGGAGGATCGAGACGTCCACATTACATCTGTACGAACCAAGTGACGTCATATCCGCATGTCCAGGAAAAGCCCCTACCACTCCTCTGATCAAATTGCTAGTTGGGGTGAGCGCGTCCCCTCTCGCACCGTTCACAGCATTCTGATCAAAGCTGATCTGCGTTCTCGACCCCTGACGAGGCGGCCTTCAGCTCACTTCCTAGCATCGACAAGCAACGTTCCTTCAATGGACACTTAAGGCATTAGCTGCCAATCATAATGAAGACGGCAGCGATTGACTCCAAAAATGTATTTACTGCATCGAAGTGTGCGCGATTTGTAATTTGAAATCGATCTTTGTACAATGAGACGAACAAGAAATACATTATTGATATTCCAACTTAAAAATGCAGCATTGTATCGTACAGACTTAAAATCACAAACAATGGAGCGATGATTCATGTTGTGACAATTGGAGGCTCTTTACAATAGTGCTTGCGTCTATTATTACACTGATAATTGATTATACCCGCTATAAGGAATGAGAAATTATGCAAGCTGATGTTCAGGATCTTTCAGCCTACAGTACCGTGCACTCTTACCCAATGTTGATTATTTAAGAAGACTGTCCGGCTTGCTATGGTATTCTTTGGAATTTGCTGAAGTCATTGAGAATGCCATCACTTGCTGGCAGCGGACCCATGATAAGAAAGTGGTGATTGAAACCTTAAAATAATGGCCAGGGGTTGAAAATATATCATAAGTATACTTCATTCAACGACACTCAGCAATTGCGGTGCAAATGGTGGCACAATATCAGCATGCAGGATTGCATAAGTATCCTTATGTAAGAGATAAAAAATAGGTTAGTCGATCACGGACAAATGGCATTTCTAAGATAGTGAAGGTCTTTCAGTTAAGTTCTCTAACGGCTCTGTCTCTCTTGCCCTAGGTATTATGTACGTTGGCTATCGCCCATGCTATCATTTATTTTCATCTTAATCGATAGATGCAAAGTTGTAACATATCTGTTGGTTCTCTCTCGGTGTATTTTTCTATCGCCTTTAGGAATGTCATCCGCTGTCAGCCCCGTGCACGCTTCCCTTCGATCATTCCCGTCAACAATAAGTGCTCTAGCTGCTTCTTCTGCATCACATGTCCTAAGTATTGTAGCTGTCTTCTTCTGATGTATTGGACCAGCTCACGTTCCGCATAGACCATGCGAGGAACCTCGTTAGATTTCTCTCTACCTATGAAATTCGCATCATGGTCCTGTAGCAACAGATCTCGAAACCCCGTAGCCTGTTTATCATTTCATTGGAGATACTCCATCTCTCCGCGCATAAGTGAGTGTTGACCATGCCTAGTTTTTTTACTATGCGTCTCCCTGTGGGAAGAGATGCTCCGGCTTGTTGTAATTTTCCGCATGCTCTCGAAAGCTGCCTTGGCAATGCCTATCTTTTTTTTATTTTATTTCTGATCACCCATCTGATGCCATGAGACTGTCGAGATAGCTGAACGATTCCACATGTCTAATTGCATCATTTCTCACGGTAATCGAACAACGTGGTTGTAGTTGTTTCTTGCTGAATACCATGATAGCTGATTTTCCGATATTGATGGTAAATCCCATTGTTTCACTTTCATTAGATATTTGTATCCATTAGTGCTTGTAGTTTAGTTTGACTATCTACTACAATTTCTGCATCATTGGCGTATCTTAGATTGATCAACTGCACAGCAACGACTAGAAAGCCGTCAAAGTCGTCCAGCTGCCGCATAATGGATTCTGTGTACAGATAAAAAGATGTGGTGAGCAATGCATCCTTGGCTGACACCTCGTTTGATCTCTTACTATTCGCCAATTTCGCTTGTTGTACCTCACTGCGGCCGATTGCCTCCAGTAAAGATCAGCAAATATTTGTTATCTTGAATAATTCCTCGTGCTTGAAAGCTTTAGTCGATGTATCATACGTAAACATATTTTTGTTTTTCGTTGGACCTAGTCTATGCAGTATAAAAATGGCATTTGTTTTGCCTTTGTCTGATGCAAATCCTTAATGATGTTCTGCTACCTCGTTTTTCGTGCGTCCTATTGTACGGTTTCTCACGAGGACCTTTGTCAGATGACTCATAAGGCTAATGATGCGGTGTTCCTCACATTTGAGGGCTCCCGTTTTCCTGGGTCTTATCGTCTAGCGACTATTGCAGCAACTATACAGAGGTTTGCACCTATCAATGCATTGCAACGAGGCCCTTACATCTCGATCACACATCCATCCTAGTCCCCGGATGTAATTGGTTTTTGAGCCATCGGGCAGGCCATTTCAGATTGCTTCCCTAACGAGTTCTACCAAATACGGTAGGTGGCAGGATGGCAGGTTCGTTTACGGAAGTGCAGAATATGTGCAGTCTATGTTTCGATTCTGTGTCGCTTCAGTAGTCACAACTGTTTTCACCCACAGGTTAGTACATTAATTTTATTTACACGAATGTATTAAAGCTGCCACACAACTTTGCCTTCGTGCCTTGTGCGGGGCGTAGCATGGTGGGAGAAAAGCTTGCATGATTCTCAGAAACTTGTACATGACGTGAGAGTTTTAAGATTTTTGAGACTCGCAAATATTTCAACATGCGAACAATACTTAACAGCATGCTAAAAGTGGTGAACGAGTTCTTAGTCAGACTTTCGCTAAGAGTTCACTAAAACAGGGCTGCGGAAGCAATTGATTTTTATTCACTTCCGCTTCCAATTATTGCAGACCGGACATGGGCTACACACCTTCCTATTTCGAGCCCTTTTCCACTTTTTTGCGAGTTATAGATTCTGATGTTAACACTTCGCTATCTCCACGAACTTTCTGTCGTAAACCCTAGCTGATTTGTATGCGTTTTTTGACTTGCCAAAAAAGTCAAATTTATTGAAAATTTCGACCTTTGGGAAATTGTGAAATAAAGACGTCATATTTTCTCTACACGTGTGCAGTAAAAAATATTAAACGACTAAGAGTGTTTGAGAATGCTACAATGAAATTGCCTCAAGACACACCAATCCGCATTGTGTAAGTTTGTCATTGATAAGATGATACTGAGGTTTCCGATTTCGAATGCCTGCATTCTGAGATAATACACCTTCGTTTTCATCATAATAAGAAAATTAGAAGCAGCCAATTTGTAATTAGGTGTAATAGGGTAAGCACTAAATATGACAATCATTACTTAACTCATATCAAGACTCAAGGTCAAAAGTCAGAAGTACCTCGCCTCGCCCTGACACGCGTCACGCGTCATGACTGAATTGCGTCAGTCATTAGTATCATGATACTTTCGTAAGCGGAAGCGATCGTCGGGCATTCGCTTCCGCTTCCAATGAAAACGATCGCTTCCGCTTCCACACCCCTGCACTAAACGTTACGAGAAATGCAATTGTTCAATGAATATCTGTACAAAATTTCTTAATAACACCTTCAGTTATTGTCAACAGATGTGACAAGAAACGAACTTATTGATTTTGATGGACGACTTTAAAACATTTCAAATAAATTCGGCATTCTTCATTAGATTACATTGAATTCTCGTCTAAACTAATTCAAGCGAATTTGAATCATTTTCTATTTTAGCTTCATTATAGGGGTGGTATCAATGCACGCACCCTCCATGCCAATAGATCCGTCATAGCTATTAGAGAATGTCCCACACAGAGTTGATTACTAAGCAAGAAATTCTCTATTCCACAAAAACCGAAAAACAAACTGAACAATGTCTTTTTCCAGCAACGACAGTGTTTCCAATAGTGATCAATTATGCCTGTCTAGAGACTAGTTTAGTCTCTTAATGCATGCATGATGCGCTTTTTAAATATAGACAAAAATGTAGAAAAACCTTTTTTATTTCTGATGTATCTACTTTTCTATGGAAAAAATAAAAGGTCGAAAAGTGCAAGTCTGATCCTCGCATTTTGTGACCATACACATAAAATGATTCCATGAAAAATTTCATCATTTTTTTGTGCCACAATAACCTTGAAATTAGCCAATATTGCGAAGATTGCCTGTTTTCACACCACTTTTAAAATACTACTCACAAGTAACACCCTGGTCCAAATCTCACCGCAACATTTTTTAAAGAGTTGTATGAGCTTAGTACTTCTGAAATTTCAACTCGGTGCAGTAATATTGTCTGGTGTTTCAACAGCCTTGAAGTTAGCTGAAATGTTAAAAACCTTTGCTATGCTTTTTACAGAAGCACAGCGGTGATATTCGTTGCGGAAATTTCCGCATTGCGGGAAAACAGGGAAAAATTAGGGACTGCGGAATGAATTGATCCCCCTTTTGGCCTCCTCCTAAATTAAAAAAAGCGTTTCTGACAAACAAACTCATCCAAGTAATCAACAAATCAACGGAATGTCCCGGTATGTTGCCAAATAGGCTCTCAGAATGAGAGACAAAAGGCGTTTTGTTGTTTGACAATATGTTGTTTTGACTTCCTCCGCGTGGCTGTACTCTTTTCTTACCGAAGTCCAAAAGAACCACATACATGTGAATGAACCGAAGAAAATATGCTTTATCTCAATTGTTCAAGCATTATCTTGTGTAGCCTTGTGATCTAACCGATTCAAATTTATTATGCACCAAATAATTATTGCATGAAAATTACAGACGTAGGCCAAGTACCAAAAAAATGCGTAGAATGTTGCGTTTCTTTTGGACGTCAGTACCTGTAGTACTGTACACATTTTTCTGTACTTCATCATAGGCTTCAAGTGTCCGCCTTTTTCAATCTGACTGCAAGTCCTCGGCAGCCTGGATATCAGTTGTTTTGACCTCCTGCGTATCTGTAGGTACTCTTGATTTTTGAAGCAATATACACTTCGATCAGGCCAATAGATGACTTCAATTTCTCTTTCAAAATTTCATGTATTGATAGCGTGGCAGTTAGCTGTTACAACCAGTTTGATAGACATGTTTGACGAATGGAAGTTTTGATCTACACGTATGATGCTATAAGATAGTCATTTCTAAATAGACAGGCCTACTCTGTAAAAGACTCGCAAAGGGCAGTAGGCCTTCGAGTAACAGCGTAATGGGGACTCACGGATACCTAAACAACATATTATGGTATCCGTGTAGGGACTAAGGGGATATAGTTTGGAATGTCATATCTTCGCAAAAAAACGTAAAAATAGCTTTTTTAATAGCTGCGGCATTTTTTCGGCCTGCGGGAGAAATTTGTTTTTGAGCGATATCACCACTGAGAAGCAGTGTCCATAGGCAGCAGCCCAACTACACGGCCGTTTTACTTATTATTGAATGTCATTTTATAGCGTATAAGCCTAACAAATTTTTACGTCATATTTGCTTCATGGTTATTTGGGGTGAACATTATGATAATAAGACCTGATAATAAGACTATGATATATGTCCAAAGGACTAACAGTTAAGGGCACTGACAGCTCACGGTTTCCTTTTACTGAAGTATCCCTACTGTTAAGCTAGCAATTTATCAAACAAATTAGGCTGATCATTTCCAATACACAGCATTTGAGCGGATGTATTATAAATGGTGTCATTTGGTAGGCCTAGGTTGAAGGGATGTAAAAAATTACTCCCTGATGACATTGACCGGTGGTCAAGTAAACACGTATCGGAGGCTACATAGGCCTATATAGCTTGCATGATTTGTGAACTTTTTATATTTTCTATCGCAATAAATATTTTTTAAATATGCGGCTTCTCTATTGAATGTAAGACATCAGCGTCATCTATTGTCATATCGATTATCATTTACTGTATTCATGGGAATTGTATAGTATCATCTCACATACATCACTTTTTATACTTGTAATGAATAAATCTCGACATTATAGTTTTCAACTAAAAACTAGTTCTTTTTTCAAAATATCAAAATATCAAAACGTTCATTTCTCAAATCGAGAACACGAATATAAAGTATGGCAAACAATGTTACAATTGCGAATATGATTATGTTATGGAAATATTTACAGATGATAATATCATGAAGCAGACAAGCAATTCTTCAACTTTTTTGACTAATTTAGAAATTTTAGGAATAAGAACTTAATATCAATTTCTGTTCGTGAATTTAATCAAATTCAATCAAATAACAGATGACTCGAGGCTTTCATATGTAGCTATGTAGACGATATTCGAACTGGCAGTTAGATGGATCTCTATTTGCCAGTTTTCAGACAATAATAATTCCATTTCTCATAATGAATTCTCATCATACATCCACTTCAATCTCTCCTTTGTACCTGCTTCCATCAAATAACTGGAGATTCAAGGCTTGACTTTGGTTGATATATGCCAATTAATGGTAGATGCGAGGACTGAACAATATTTCGGGTGCCACTGGAGAAAAGCTGCAGACGAAGTTGCACGCCATGTTTATGAAGAATCCAGCCTTCAAAATTATATCCAATGTGGCAAGCATTCTACGAGGAGACTATACTGACGTTCCTGACTGCTCGACCCCCTATGACAATTCAATTTTGCGCTTCTGTCCGGTTGTGTCAGCGGATGTAGAGAGGTCCTTCAGCAACTACAAAATGATGCTATCCGATCAGAGACAGTCTCACACAGGAGAATATTCACCGCATTATGATGACACTGTTATTACAATAATCATTGACTGTCTTCTTGTTGATGCCTTTCTGTCGTTAATTGAGATTGTTTTTTCGAAATAGTTTTACAACATCTTATAAAGGATGTTTTAAGCAAATATAGCTTTAAAATGTTTACCGATCCAACACATAATTGCTTAAAGAAAAAAACTGAAAGCTTTTGCAAATTTTGCCAACTAAATAAGGAAACTTTTCCATCTTGAAAAGTAAACTATTTTGTCAGGCTCTAGTAATGAGCATGAATCGCATGATTATTATCACTTGTCAAAATTCTGATACTAACTTGAATTTTTGTACCTTCGTCTAGAGACATATTGGGCATAACATATGTTTAATTCAGTTTTGTCAAATGTTAGCGACTTATATTCATTTGTAAATGAACATGAATACCATGCATAATTTATAGACTTGACTCTTACTTAAATCTTGAATTTATTTTTGATTTTGTCCTAGCGTTTTTTGTTTGAAAATTATGGAGCACTTTGACCTCTTTCTAAGCTTTCAAATATTTTTTTCTACAATTGAAAGTGTATGGTTTCTTTCGTAACTTATTCATAAATGTATGTGTTGCACTAAGTAATGCATTATTTGTATTTTTCAGCCTTTGTGATGCTCTTTGTGGCCTTATTCAAAACTGTCCAAATCTAGAACATTTAAGTCTTGGACTCAGTAATGGTTTTATTGGTTGGCAAAATCACGTACTTTTCAATCTCAGGGCGTATCAACTTAACAATCTGAAGTCACTGCATATACCATACCTACGATCAAACTTTGACGACGATAACTCAATACCCTACATTGGATGCAGCTTGCTCACTTCATTCAATTTGACTCATCTCACATTCAATTACGATCACATTTCGGAAGAGCTGCTTTTTCGTCTCACTCGGCAAGAAGATCCCGGCAAATTACAATCGCTGACTCTTTTTGTGAATGATACTAATGATTTTCCAGAAATAAGGTGAGACAATTATCAGGATACTGCTAGTGTCGTTTGATTTCCTGATAAAGTCAGTAGACATGTTAAATTTTTAGATCTCGTGCACACAGGAAATTAGGAGCTCATAAATGACAGATCTTGAGAAGCTTTTGAAGTGATTGAATTTGCATTGTTCTCGATTCCATCATTTTGACATAGCAATTTCAAATTAAAGAACAAGTTGCTTGCTCAAGTAATAATTAGGTTTTTGACGGAACTTCCAATAAGAAAAGTTTGATTTTTTTTGCATATTCTTAAAACAAAAGAAATATATGTGATGAGTGGAATTGTGGATAAGCCTTCTGATATTTTAGTCGTGTGATTTAGCCCAAGAATTGAAGTCGGCAGAATGGCATTCCGACTGAAAAAGTCGCAATTATTCAGATAGCATAGACTATTATCATTAGCATGTGAGAACACAAGTAATAACAGAAAACGGTTTTTTGTCAATGAAATTCATAGAAAAGTTAGAATAAGTGTACCAATACATTAAAAGGTGATGCATGGTCGATGAAATAGTGACAAACCTTTGAATGTGGAAACCTTTTAGTGAAATTGGTTATCCTAAAGGTTTTCAGTCATTTACGAACCTTCTTGTGCAACAGATATGCAATAGCATTTTACAAGTAAACGTACATTCTGTTGTTCATTTGCATTGTATTTTTCAAGGTTGTTTCTGTTTGCGTGATCCATTGTGATGTGCTCACCGAATCAAGCATGTGAAACAATGAAGAAATATATATTTTACTATTATGTCAAGTAGCCTGATTCTGAACCAGAATCTTTCCCTCAATGTTAGTAACTATTCTATGTATCGAACACAATCAGAGTTAGAATAAAAGAAAATTTCCTAATTATAAATCAAACATATATAATATACATGATGTTTAGAATTTCCTAACCCAAACATTTTAGGTTATGCGCATAGGTCGTACTCAATAACATAATACACCACAATTTTATGATTTGTCATTGTATAGTTTCATCTTTCACGACTTTTCTTATCTAGCTTATAGATGTTCTTGAGTAAGATGACAATATACTAAAGAAATCATAGAAATCATAGAATCATTAGAATCATAGAAACCTAAGCAAGAACTGATTTTCGCAGTACTAGGAACCAACCAATATTAGAGTCTAATATCTTTTGTCATTTTCGCAAAATATGCAACGAATGTTCGATTATCGTTCTTCAAAACAAATAAATAAGCACATTGTAATTAGAGAAGGTTAGTCAAAAACCAATGGACACATTTGTTGAAACGTGTTAGAGATATGCATATGTTCGGTTCAATAGAAACAGGCTATTTTGCATAACAAATCAGCAAGCTAATGCTATTGAATGCGCAAAATATGAATACTGCTATTATGGAGAACTAAGGAAGCAAGAATTGTCTATTTTCCTTCTTTCATCGTGCTTTAGAAGTTGAACTAATACGACGATCATTTTTTTTCACCTTGGCAGCACGTTGCATGCCGCGTTGGCTCCGACACCTACATTGCAAAGATCCGTAGAGAAAAGTCACGCCTCATTGATGCAGAAAATTATTAAATATTTTCTGAAACGCCTCAACTACTTCCAGTACAGCATCCGGTTAGCTGTCCATATCCCACACTCACACTTTTAAGTAGCACATTATATTTTTGATATAAGTAGTCGGAGGTATGTTAACCAAATGCCCAAGACACTAAAATCCAACCCAGTAAAATTCATGGGTTTGTTGTATTGACCAACCCTTGGCACAATTTATATATTATTCGATTATGAAGCTGCACTGTAGATCAGCACGTGTAGAGGGATCGTGCTCAGGCATAGACAAAATTAATGAGCGTGAAGGACATTCTTACGATTGACGTGCGATGTGATGCAGTTTCTCTGTTGTCTATTTTTGTATTGTTTTCTCATATGATTCAAAATGAAGGAAAAAAGATAGGACTTTGTCAGTGTACTTTAGTGCGGTGATTTTATCTCATTCTTCGCTTTCTAATCCTACTTTTCAACATGATGTTTCCGCTTCTGTTTCTCTATCACCCTGCATGATCAACAATTTTATGGAGGAACATGATCTCATGGCTTCTTTAGAGCTCCTTAGCCAAAATAAAATGCGAATACTTGTCTTTCACGTAAAAAACATTTCGATGCACAGGGAGTCCAAAATTAGCGCAGTTTTTGATTTTGCCATGAGAACGGGAATTTACGTTAAAAATGATATTCATGCCGAGAAACGGAAAGAATTAACAAGAGGTTTTAGTATTTGAAGAAATAATTCAAACATTCATTCTGGTTCGGACAGTGATATCGCCTATATCAATAGGCCTATAACAAGCATGAACTTGTAATAAAAGTATCAAACGCACATCTAATGAACCCAATGTTGCGTTATGCGTGCCACGAATAACACGGCTTCTGTTATTGGTCAGATATTACATAGTGCACCAGATACTTTAACAATATGGTTCTGACTCTCTGAGCATTCATCGCATAGATAATTTTTGGCTGTCATCAAAAACTTCATGGACGGTTAATTGCAAGTTATCATTGAGTCAAGAATCAGGAAAAAGTTATCAACTCGCTTAGAAATTGTTCAGCTGCTTTATGCAAATGAAAGACCAAACTTTATGTACATGTAAGATAAAGAGATCCACTTGGATCGTCACTGTAACATCATACGTCTGATTTCAAAATTTGAAAAGACTTGCAGTCTTCTCGATGCACTTGGAAAAGGCAGAAAGCTTGAAGTGGAAAATCGTGTGCCTTGAAAAGGAGGAGAGTGATCTCGCTCAATCTTCAAGCTCATTGAACTTGTCCAGCTGCTTTTCTGCCTGATATTCCAAGATCAATTTCTATAGAAAACTGAAGACAAATTAGGACTCATCTTGATCTCATTTCTTTGCATCATCTGGGACGTCTATTAATAGTATATATGGCCATATATATGGCAAAATATATACCATATATACTATTAATAGACGTCCCTGGCATCATATCAGGCAATCACTGCAGAAGACGAAGATAACTGAATAAGATTCGGTCAATGGTAAATAAGCAATGCAGATCTAGTAGCTAGGATTATTTGAAGTGATGAAGCAATGTTTTCAATAAATGGCTCAGGAAATTGCATCACATGTGCAACTGAAAAGCCTACCGTGACTTTGACTCGTTCTCTCCATTCATCACGTGTTGTGATATGGGCAGCCTTTTCTCAGTAACACAAATTTGAGATGTTCTTTTCCTCCAACACCGTCAACGGCAATAATTACAACTAAATGCTGAAGAATGACTTCATTCCACAATGTCAATCGAAAGAATGCTTGCTACTCCACAGCAACTTTAAGAGAGCCCAAATTTCTTCACGGACGTTTTTGGACGCGGCTTTGAAACAGCTTGGCCGGTATGATCCCTTGATCTGATGCTATGAGATTGCCGACTTTGGATGGTATTGAAGGACAGGTTACAGTGGCGGCCCGTCCATACGGCCGCCTGGGGCGCAGCCCTCCATTAGATACATCAAAAAAATTAACATAAATCATCATCAAGTTAAATGAACGCTAACTGAACGGTCAATGGCTCAACTTGTCCAATAACCAAGAATGCCCAAACACATCAACCAAAGCGCGTTTCAAGTGGCTCAGATGTCACCGTCCCTATGTCCTGTGGATGGGGCGCACAGCAAATCCGCCTCGTTTCATACAGGCTTTGTTGATCATACATTTGATCAAATATTTCCGGCTGCATCACACGCGAAAATCGTGCTGAGATGGGGCGCTCTCACGCTGTCCCTCTGGTACAGTTTCGCGCATTCATATTAGTTCGAACGCTGCAGCGTGTGTTGGGAAGTCAAGCTTGCGTCAATTTTTTTAAACATGTGCAAGCATTGTAGACTGCAGTCGAAACGCATTTGGTCACTATTCATTGATGTCTCTCGTGTAGATTCCATTGAAATTCAATCGAATTACTTTTCTCAAGAGGGACTTTATCTCAGCATTTCATAAAAAGAAAAATTCGTATTAAGAAGTATTGACTTGCCAAGGTTGCGAATAATCAGGAATCACGTTAACGTTTCACATAACCTTGTCTGTAGAATTCCGAATTTCAAATGAAGAAGTTACTCAATAGTTCTTGACATATTTTTACCTTGAAACCGATTTGGCTTTAAAAATTGTGAATAATTTGAAATTAAATTGAATGAAAGAACTAAATAATGATTTTTATTATTTCAATTACCTGTTGCGAATTCAAACATATTTTCTATTTTTACTTGAATGAGAGTCCTCACTATAAAAATAATTCTTTATTATAAAGGGATCGCATTTAGTTAAATCAAATGGAACAATTCAATTAACCATGTTATAACTAGACAAATTCATGTAAGTCTAGGCTTAGGTATAACTAATTGTAGCATGTATAGCTAGGTGTAACTATGAGACCACATTTGCTTGCTAGTTTGAATAATTAAGATTGGACTGCGCCCCACTTGAGCTGAACTGCACCAGCCGCCACTGACAGGTTTTATCATAATCGAAAATCAAAACTATTGACGAACCAAAGAGAAAATCGGTACAAAGTTTGATGAAACCTATAATGAAGAAATCACAAATACTGTTGACAACATCTAAGAAGAGCGAACGTTTTATTTTCCGAAGATGTACATTATTTTGAACATTCGACCCAAATGCTAAATCCTCATGATATTCTCATGTTATTTTTCATTAAGAAAATGATTTTCGAGCGCAAGAAGTTGTTCTTACATGGAAATAAAAAGCTGCGCCAATTTTGGGACACCCTGTGTATTCGGTTATCCTCATTATTGCCAAGACTTTTCTCGCAATCATTACGAAATTTGAAAATCAGGAAATTTTTCACAAGACCCTCAACATAACAAGAATCCATGAATGAGGCTAAGGGTAACTCAACAAAATAGAGAAATTGGGTACCGGTAACTTATGACGGAATAAAGGAAAATGTCAGATATTCTATGCTTACTATTAAATTGTCCCCATCAGAAACCTGTTCGTACACCTCTTGAAATTGGTTAGGAGAAGTGGGCTGGGGAAGGTAATTCCAGGGTCGTGCAGTGCGAACAAATATGCTTTTCGAGCGACTCATTGTAGTTGTGCGTACTAAGCTCACATGATACCACGTGAGTGCGTCAGCTGAGCTGTGTGTGGTTCTTGAGAAGATTTCAAGTTTACTCTAATCACTAGCTGTTCCTGCCAAAATAATGTCAGTTGTAGAGACTTAAGTGAGGCTCTATCCCATATGATTATCAGTTATGAGAGAAGGACGTCTGCGATGACGTGAGTGCGTACTGCTTATGACCTGGATTCTCGATGTAGTGGATCGAGGTGTGAGGTTAGGACCACGAAAGACCGAGATCAACGCCGTGAAGAACTATGTGCGCGAACTCCACATCAAGGAAGAGGACATGAAGTCCGACAGAAGTGGAAGACCTTAGAAATGCTGCCATAAGTAGAAGACCGTCGAATTTAGCGGAGTCTGGAAGACGGCCATTTGAGTGATTAGTTAGTGAGTAGCAAAATGTATATTAAGAAAAGATCAACATATCTAAGGGTCCTGAAAGCTAATTCATTTTCAAGTTATAAATGTTGTCGGATGTGTTCTGGTGGACTGACATTTGACAGACGCTTTCGAATATTCTAAGTAGGGTGATTTGGGAGAAATGCGACAAGGTTCGAAACAAATTATGCCCAATTTTCAAAAACTTTCAGATCTTTGATTAAGTGCCACGGTACACTTCGCAATACTTTTGCGAAACAAAATATATTAGAGATCAGCTATCGATGTAGGCACATATGGATGCAAAATGAAAGACCAACGATTTTTTGGCTATTAGTTATCGAACCTTGTCGCATTTCCCCCAAACCACCCTATTTAGATAATTCGAGAGCGTCTGTCAATGTCAGTCCAACTAAAACGTTGGTCAGGGGTCAATCAGTATTGAAGAAAGCATAGGGAATAATTTTGCATATGCTTCAGTCAATAGACTTTTGGTCTAATCTAGACGAGTTGTTAAATTCAAGTATGGGAAATACTTTGTCACATGTTTCAGTTGGTAACTTTATCGTCCATACTCGATACCCCTGGCCTGGCACATGCTCTATATGGCATTTTGTTTATTGCACTACCTTTTACTACGAAGTCTGAATGAATTATTTTACTTGGAAGGAAAAAGCAACTATTTGACGCTTTGTTTGGAAAATCGGCACTGGAAATAGTATCATGACATACTGTTGCGAAAATCCTGTTGTATTTGCTTGTGCATTTGTCTTTACTCCCCTCATCTTTTTCAACGTTATTTTACTCCCACCTGCTTTTGAAAAGGTTTAATAACGTGACATAATTTACTGTTCCAAAGATTTAGTAAATACTTGGAAAGAGCAATGAAATACACACTCAGTAAATTTAAAAATCACCGCGAAGTCTTTTACTGATCAAAGTATGAACGAATTAGAATTACTTCACATACTTACACTTCTTAAAATTGAATTGACGTCATTTTGCGTGTTATGAGCATTACAATCAATAGCACATTTTCTCCAACAAATCTGGCAACTACTGCTATTGTTTCTGTTGAAGTTGTAGTTCCTTTCATTCGACCATGCAACCTATTATATACTTGAAGTGGACACCAGTAGTGAAAACTGTGCCCTACTTGCGAGGGATAGGTACATGGATAGGTACATGTAAAAAATTTAGTGTTATCAATAGGTACATGGATAGGTACATGTAAAGTTTAGTGTTATCAATAGGAACATGGATAGGTACATGGATAGGTACATGTATACTTTAGTTATCGATAGGCACACGGATAGGTACATGTATAATTCAGTGTTATCAATAGGAACTTGTATGAGATCTGTTTTACTGGATAGGTACATGTGTTTGGTACACTGTGTTTCGGAACGTCTATGATCGAACTTGTGTGGTTTGGTTCTGAGCACTTGGGTACGTACCGATAGACGTCCGTTGTTTGATTTTGAATGGGTTTGCTCAATTGCGACTATTGTGACTATTGCAACCATTGTAATCAAGATGACACATTGATTTTCCTTTTACGTAGACAAACTATGCTATAAATATGAGATAGTTTTTGATAACATACATAATGATGACTAGTATCCCAACGTCGTGGGTTGTCGCAAGAGACCTTGGATATTCGTTCAAAGTCATAGAAACTGTAACAAATCTCAGTGAAAATATCAACGCTGGTGATTTAGTTGATCGACTAATGGATCTAGATGAGCATGCTATGAATCACAATTGGGATCGTAGGTGGATAGAGGATTTCTCCATGCTACACTGCAATGATAGTGAAATTAGGAGGATCAAATTGGAACGATATGGAAAGAAGGAGACATCTGACAGTGTTTTAATAAAAAGTTCTCCCAATAAAAGTGACTTCAGAAGGAAATTAGAACAAGAGACATTTAAATTATTATGTGAACGGAACTGCGTTAAATGTTTTAAACAGGAACGATCACTTCTCTTTTTGCCATGTTCTCATAGCGTTATGTGTTCTACATGTTATGTACCCTTTGAAACTTCATCTTGTCCCCTTTGCGATGAAGAAATATCTTCAACAGTTAATGTATATCGTTCATGATGATCATCATGCAGGTCTGTGATTGGTCACTATTGTGTCTTTGTGTGACTTTTCTATATAAGGAGGACATTGTACCGTTTCTATTTCAAGCATAATTTGAGGCTAATACAATGTCAATCAGCATGTCGTTCACTACCAACATTCCCATTTCAATAATTTACCGAAGTCAACTCTTCACGGGCAATATATTTTTTTCTGCCGTGAATATAACTGGCTATAAAGCGGATTTGGTGGATCTGATGGAGGAAATAGTGAAGTATTTCCGCTGCGGAGAGGACGTTGTGGTGCAGAGAATGCTAATGAGAGTCGTGAACAACGCTCTTACACGAGTTGCAAGATTCTGGCTCAACGAAGTATTTCGCCCACTATCTCAAACGGAGATTGTACCGGAATACTCTCGCTGTTGGTGCAGCAGTATCCAACGGAAACTCAACACATGTCTCCATGACATTATCACCTCCAGCTACTATGATGAGAAGGGTGAGAAGTGCAAACTGGACTTGTTCAGTGGACCGCCATCAGTAAGCATCAATGTGGCTGCTCAAGGACATTCTGAGGTGATCAGTTTGCGGGCATACTATGCCAATATTTTAAAGACTTTCCATTTAAAGCCTTGCTGTATGTGCTGTCCTATTTCAAAACATCTAATGAAAGACATTGAGCAGCTCATAACTGCTACAAATGAGACTCTAGCCGATGTGAGTGTATATCAGTTTCCCTCTACAACTTGCTAAGTGTTTTATGTAATTTTATACGTACCAGCAACAAACTCTGTGAATGCTTGTAAACTTTTGTATATAATGTTGTAAGTACTAAGCAAAAATTGTAATTGTATTATCTATTTCCATATTAGAATAAAAATGTCTGTAAAACGGAAGGCATCTTCTCGTCAATCGAAACGGTCCTTCAAAACCTTCAAGTCAGTTTAAAAAGGCGTTGCGAAAGTTAAACAGGATACATGATAATAAGAAGAAGTGTAAATTGATTCAAAATTCAAGTGATGATTTCATTCGTGATTTAGCTTTTGCAATACACAAATGTCTACCTATTTACAAGCCTATGTTGAATGCTGGCTCTTTGAATAGCATAAAAAAGTTTTCAAATCCAAGGAGTAGTGATAAGAAAAGGCGAAACTTAATTCAGCGCGGTGGTGGTGGGTTTCTAAGTATGTTAAATGATATTGGAAACAGTATTAATGGTGTAATCAATAGTCCGCTTGGAAGGATTGCAGCAACTGCTGCAATGTTAATATAAGGTTAGCGAATCATAAAGTGACACGTCATCACTTTGATTGATGAGTCATATATAGGTGTATATAAGGAAGACGCTTTAATGATATTTTACCACTTTCAAGTGACAATTCATTTGCGCTGGTTGAAAGCTCCGAATTAGTACTTGTTGAAACATGACTCAGAAAATGTATACAATCAGAGAGGAAGGTGACGCTTTTGAGCAAGATCTCTTGAAGCTTCGTCCGACACGAAAGGTGCAAGGGATTGGAAATACGTTCTACTTTCAAACCTTGAATTATGGTGATGATGGCTTTTATCTTCAAGTTCCATTCTTCCACAGTAATGGTATGTCTACATCAGGGTATAGCAATATGAGACAAATGCGAGTGACTTTTCCAAAATGGCAACAGGTGATTCTTAAAACTATTGACTCTTTCGCGAAAGAATGTGTTGAGCTGCCTGAAAGTGCTCCCACTCATTGGAGAAAGGCATTAGAGGAAGGAGTTGGTTATAAGGAATTGCCGGAATTCGATACACTGTTTTTAAAACTATCTGATCATTTTCAAGCATTCGATCTCTTTACAAACGCGATGGAATGTGAGGATCTCAACGGGGCCGCTATATGGGCTTAGTTCACGTTACCGGACTTTATATTGGCTCACATGGTTCGACTGGTAAAGTCGCATCTTTACAAATGAAGGTTCTTCAACTAGTCTATGAACCACTACCAATTGATAAATGTTTAATTAACATTGATAAGACTGCTTCAAGTGATGGGAAGGAAGAGAGCAAAAAGCGAGGTCGGAAATCTAAAGATGGGAATCCTAAATTGAAGTTGAAGCGCCAAGATGCTGACTTGAAAACTTTCTATAATCCTAATTGTGATGAGGAAACACAAATGTTTTAATTTGTAAATGTTTTAATTTGTAAATGTAACTTGAAAGTTTCTATTCTGAATGTAAATAAACTTGATCTGGAACATGTGTCTGTTTTGTTGTTCTAAGCAAAATTAGCGGGATGATGAGTTTAATGTTAATGGAATTATAAGATGACAGATTTTCGTCTATTCACTGATCGCACAATGTGTGTCGCTGGACCAAGTCAGTCCGGTAAAACTACATTTGTAACTGAATTGCTACAATATAGAAATGAAATGTTTAACAAGGAAATTAAGAGAGTCAAATGGTATTATGGAATATTTCAACCACAACTACATTCTGCACTTCGCCAGAAAGGTTATGAGGTGAAGCAAGGGTTGCCATCAACTGAGGATATCAAGCAGGTGACTTACTAGTATTAGATGATCTATTACGAGAAAGCAAATCTTCAAAGGATGTAACTGAAATGTTCATTCAAACTGCACATCATAGGGAAGCTTTTATTATCTACATCACCCAAAACATCTTCGATGGAGGGAAAGAGCAAAGAACTAGAAGTTTGAATACACATTATTTGGCAATATTTAAAAATCCAAGAGATAGCAGTCAGATACATCATCTCAGTAGACAGATATTACCTCAACAACCTAAAGTACTTTCAAAAATATATGAAGATGTAACAAAGAAACCACATGGTTATCTATTTATTGATCTAACCCAGGAATGTCCGGAACGACTTCGATTTCGAACAAATATCATACCTAATTCCGCTGAACCAATGACAGTTTTCTCGGTTCACAGTTAGTTTTAAGCAATGTACTTTGTTGCCTTATTATTTTCAAACATGTCGTATTCAAAGATGGTAGTCATATCTCAAGAGGAGTATGTACAATTGACTACATTACAAAGTGCACAGGAAGTCAAAAATATAGATCAACCTATTACGAATCAACTTAAGGAACTAACACAAAAGGATATGGAAATTCAGAAGATTAAGGATCCTATCGACGAATGCAGTTAGCAGCTGAAAACATTGACGAGAGGCGACAGATTCGTGACAAGTTGCGACGATTTATAACCTTGTCAACACCTCGACCATATCGTGTGCGCGCTGAGCGATTATTTGACTTCATTGATCCACATGTGAAGTTCAATGAGAGAGGGGAGATAATAGATGAAACAACTGGTGATGTTATTAGAAATAGTCACATAGATGACCTTCTACAATATGCTGTCAGAGATGTAAGGCGAAAAACTAGGTGCACCACAAGGGTGGTCATATTTTCAGAAAATTTTATCTGATCAAAATGTACCTCACAATATTATTGGAGGACCGACTGTGAATGAATTGGATAAGGGTCACTTACAAGATGGATCAAAGAGTAAAACACCCACGATGGCGGTCAAGCGAGAGCTTGCAGAATCCGATGATCTGCAACCAAAAAGAGCTACTAGGCGCTCAATGCGTGTGCGAAGGAGTATAGTAAATATTAAGCAAATATGAATTAAGCCTTGCCTCTCTCATATTATGTCGTTACAAAAATTTTGCTGTTGTTTGAAATCTGCGCTCGAAGGCAAAGGAGAAGAGGGCATAGAGGTTGATATCAATTGTGTTAGCAGTTGCTGTGCGAGTAATACGCGTGCAAATCAGAACAAAGACGATGAGTACAGCAGTGAAACTCAGAAAGATTTATTACGACTTAAATCATCCCGCAAGTTTCAGTCGTCCGGAGGTTCTAGCTCGTGCAGCAGGTGTGGGAATAGAGAAAGTCAAGAAGTGGTTGAGGAGTCAACCGACTTACACTCTTCACAAAAATGCGAGAAAGCGGTTTCCAACAAGAAAATATGTTGTTAACAATATAGATAGTCAATGGCAAGCGGACTTGGCTGACATGCAACAGATATCACAGTACAATGATGGCTATAAATACATCTTAACCGTAATAGATATTTTATCTCGCTATGCTTGGGCACGTGCGCTGAAATCTAAACGAGGACCAGAAGTTGAAGCGGCTTTTCAGAGCATTTTCGATGAGGGGCGTGTTCCGCAAAGAATACAGACCGATCAAGGGAAGGAATTCGAAAACTCTCATGTTCGAAGTCTCCTTAAAAGTCATAATGTGGAATTGTTTAGTGTCAAAAGTGCTTATAAAGCTGCCATGGTTGAGAGGTTCAATCGCACACTGAAGACAAAATATGGCGCTATTTCACTGCAAAAAATACACATGTTTGGGTAGGTGAGCTGCAGAAATTTGTTAAGAATTACAATGAAAGCTACCATCGAATCATTAAGATGAAACCAGTTGATGTTACCCCAGATAATGCGATGGATGTATGGCTTCGATTGTATGATAAGAAAGCGAAAAACATTTCCAATGAAAAGAAAATTAATGTTGGTGATAGAGTTCGGATTTCAAAGGTTAAGTCTACATTTGAGAAGGGGTATCTACCTAATTGGACTGAAGAAGAGTTTTTTGTGGATGAAGTAAATACAAAATTTAGACCCACCTCCATATATAAATTAATAGATTACCATGGCAATCCAATTGAAGGAAAATTTTACTCTTATGAATTGCAAGTAGTAGACAGAAGTGAAGAGGTGTATATGATTGATAAAATAAATAGGAGGAAAGGTCATGGCAATCAAAGGAAATATCTAGTTAAATGGAAAGGATATCCTGATTCATTCAATAGCTGGATAACGCACCAGGATCTACAAAATGTGGAGATGGTAGACACTCGTAACTTTTAAGCTAATATAGCATGTGACTTCTTCCATATATGACTTTAACATGTCTACTAACTTCAATATCATTCTTCCAAGCAATAGCAACCCCAAGATATTCCCAAGTAACAAACCATCTCTATACTCTGTTGAATTCGCTAATCCAATTACTCTGCATGGACCCCATGAAGTTGCTCTAACTGAATTACTTATTACAACGATATCAGTTTGCTAAAGAACAACTATTTTGAATTACATAAAGAAGTGCGAGAGAAGGATGATTGCTTTCGCATATTTCAAAATAGTCTACATGGTACATGGGCTTTTCATCATCTAACTTTTCATCCTTTTTCAACATCTTTACCATCTGTTCAAAACATGATTAAAATTCAAAAGGCATTTGCAACGTCAACTTTTGATTCTAAGGTTCCCACAATGAGCTTGCAAGATACAGAAAAGGAAATCGGTAGAATGTTTGAACGAATAAATGATCTCTTCAAGCTGACTTTGAATAAATTCTACAAACCAGTCATAAAGGGGTCAACAAAATTGATGAAGGAAGGGAAGCATGTTCTTCTTGTATTAGGTAAGGATTTGAGTCATACTTTTGGGTATTCCAGAACAACTTTCTCATCAAGGTATTGGTACAATGGACGTGGGTGGAATTCGGAGAGGAAAGTCACTGATTTTAATATGTAGAATTGTGCCATTGTATGCATTTACAAAAAAGGAGCATCCGAGTAAAAAATAAATTTGAGGTCATTAGAAGTGTTGAAGACTTTGCAAGAAAGTTTCAAGGATCAGTGCCAGAAACGTTAATGACTTGTGAATATAAGAAAGAGAAAGTAACTTTATTTACTGTTGAAACGGAGGCAGAATTTATTGTTTTTACTAAAAAGACACCATTGGAAAAGTCTGAGTCCGCTGTTATTGAATTTGGATCTGAAATGATTGGGATGTTTAAGGGCCTTGAAAGCGCACCTTGGTTGACAGAATTAAATGATACATTCAAGGTTCAATTGTCCACTTCTAAAACTCAAAGCATCAAACAAATGCTTCATGGGATATCCACGTATACAGCGAAGACATATCGGGTGATGAATTGTCTACTTCCAGTGAACTTGTAAAAAGAGTTAATTTGAACATTGAAAGCTTGAAAACGCCATCTGAATTGTGTACAAAGTTAAATGAGTTTGGTGTAGATTACCTTGATGCAGATGAATATCACTTTTCTTATGACCCACATAAGAAACGCATGATTCTAAAGGTAGGGAAGTAACTTCTTATCAAGCTGGATAGCGTGTTAACGACCACATTGGGATTCTCAAAATCAACTATTTATGAAGGTACATCAATAGGCGATACAGCCCCATCACTAGAGCGTGATATAAGTAACTTATACGTCTATTGTAACATTATTGAATATACAAGGGTTGGCGACATTGAGGCCCCACTTCTGCGCACATTTCCTCTCTCATCCGTAAGGAAGCAACTAATCAATCGAGAATTTTTTAACACAATGTATCTACCAATCAGCCGAAATTTCATCAATAGAATTGACATATCAATTCATGATGATGCAGGAGAAGTAGTACCGTTCTGTGGTGGTGTTACTGTTTTAACCCTACATATTAGGTCACGAGAATAAGGCTTTACGCTATTGTGACTTCCATAGTTATTCAATAGTCATAATGACAGGCATTTACAGTAGACCATCATATCAGAGCGGTTATCCCGTGTTTGTTGGAGGTAGACGACAAGTTGGAGGAGGCATATTTGGTGCACTAAGACGTATGGTTCTTCCAACACTCAAAAAGTATGGCGTACCAATCATGAAGCGTGTTGGAAGCAGGGCTTTAGATTTTGGTGCAAATGTTGCAGCTGATGCGCTTCAAGGTGAGGATATCGGTGAATCTATGAAAATGCGCGCGCAGCAATCTGCCATAGACGCATTAGATGATTTAACAAAGACGAGACGTACAGTTCGGAAGAAGCGTAGGAAGTCAAGACAAGTTGGATCAGGCCGAGTTACTAAGCAAAGACGCAGGAAAAGTAAAAAGCCGACTAGAGCAGCACGTTCTAAATCTAGACGTCGAGTGAAAACAAGAAAGCGCAAACGAAATTCCACAGCTACTAGAAACAAGTCAAACGAAGGAAGACAACATATTTTGTAGAAGCTAATACGATGCAGAGTATCAATTCGGCTTTGTGTTTCTTCGATTCTCCCCCTCATCAGACAGACATCATCTCCTCAACAATTGTAGACATAGTCCCCACAACAAATATCGATGGAACCAGCAGCCTATTCAGTTTGATATACCTGCCAATCCTCAAGATTATATTGACTGTCAATCCATTGATTTAGAGTTGTGTATACAAATTAAGAAGACTGATGGTACAAATATCGATTCATCGAAGGATAAAGTGGGATTAGCAAATCTTCCTATTGCAGTCTGTTCTCAGATGTGTATCTAATATTGAATGACAAACAGATTGAAGGAGGGGATCGAGCATATCCATATGGAGCATATATACATACAATGACTCAATTTCAAAAGCAAGCTAAACAGTCACACTTGCAAGTTTCTGGGTGGTATGATGATCAGCAAGGGAAATTTGATGATGTCTCAAATACAGGGTTGAAAAGACGAATGGATTTAACAGCGGATTCAAAGGAATTATACTTGAAAGGACCCGTCTATCTTGATTTCCTTCGTCAATCTAGATATCTGCTATCACAGGTTAAAATGCAAATAAAATTTATTCGTGCAAATCCTGAGTTCGCGTTAATGGCTTTTGGAGTCTACAAACTATCAAGTCAACATAAGTAATGCCGTGCTCAATGTAAGGCGAGTAACAATGAACCCGTCAGTCATCAACGAGCATGCGACAGGATTGAGGAAAAACAATGCAATATATCCAGTTAATCACAGTGTGTTGACAAACTTCACAATTGGTGCGGGGATCATCCTCACATGCCTACCCAAATCTTTTTCCCACTGCAATGCCAAAGGCGGTGTATATCACATTTGTGGAAAATGAGGCATTCATTGGTGCTTTTGAAAAGAATCCATTCAATTTCCAACACTTTAATGTTAGCAAACTAGCACTCTATCAGGATGGGAAATTTGTATCTTGCAAAGCATATGAGCCTAATTTCAAAGATGGTAAATTCGCACGTGAATATGGTTCTATTTTCACCGCCCTCAACATGTTTAATACAGACGATTCAAATGGAATTACAATGGATATGTACAAGAATGGCTACTTCTTCATTATGTACAACCTCACAGCAGATGCAGATCTAGGTGGTGAAAGCGTAGGAGTTACAAAGCCTGGAAATCTACGACTGGAGGTATCATTTGAGTCACCTTTGAAGAAAACAATTACTTGTCTCATTTATGCTATCTATGATAGCAAAGTTGAGATAACAAGAATGAGAGACGTGACTGTCAGCTATCAGAGATGAGTAACTTAAGCAACATAGAAATCTTGAGGAAAATGAGGAAAGCTCATCCCTACTCCAAGACAATATTTCTCAATGTCTTTTCTAGAGATAATTTACCTGATTCAATTCCTTTCTATCCTTGTTCGCTTATCATCAATACGGATACCAACAATCTTCCCGGAAAACATTGGATTGCTGTATACATCAATCGTTATAAAGTTGCCGAATATTTTGACTCTCTTAATCAACCTCGTTTACATGATATCGCATTATGGATGAACAGGTTTTCCTGGACTGTTAGGAAAGTGACATCGTTCCCACTTCAAAGTAATACATCTCTAATGTGCGGTGGCTATGTACTCTATTTTGTCAACGAGAGACCATTGAAAAATAACTGTAAAAGTGCTTTAGAACTATTTTCAAAAAACTGTGATAAAAATGATGTAATTCTTACTAAATATGTTGAAACAGTTTTGAAATAAAGTTTTATGTTGTATCATTAACTTGCTCTCTTTTTTCCAAAACAAGGGTTTATAAGGAAAACAAAAACATGCTCATATTTCATTATCTATTCACATATATACAAAAAACATGTTCACATTTCATTATCTATCCACATATATACAAAATCTACAATTTGGTTTTCATGAAACATTTTTTCAAATCACATATGATGGGAGGCACATCACTTATGTCTTTAATGCCGGTTATCACAATCTTTCCATTATGGAACACATGAACATGATATGGATGCCAGTTAGTCAATTGAGCTGCTGGAAATAACTCCACTTCATAAGTTAGATTATGTGATGATGTAACTTTACGGAAATCATAGTGATAGTGTAATTCACATAACACGGTCATTGTCTTCACTTTCCAATCAGATAATGAATCACCAAGTAAATGTTCCAAAGTTAAGTGTAAATATGAGAGATCACCCTCCATGACCCTTCCAATACATTGGATTGTTCCATTTGGAAAGAATAGGATAGTGAGAGATCTATCCTTCCTCTGAATCCTCCATGTTAACATTGAGGGTCTTCCAAGATGTAAGCTCGTTGTCGGCTTCAATTTGCGTTTTATCAGTACCATTGTTTTCGGTTGGGTATATTCCTCTCGATCTCTTGTAGATTGAGTTTTGACTTTGCTTTTGTAGTTAACATCCGATTTACAACTTCCAACCGTTTGATGTCCTCCATCTTTAATGAATGACGTTATCTGTGGTAGTATCTCCCTTGTAAAGGTTTCCCATGTGACGTCACTGAAACGAAAAAATCGATATTCAACATCTTCACGTTTTGGTGAACAGACGTATAGTTTGACTGATGAATCACACTTTATCCATACCTTGTCATCGAGAGGAATCTTGATCCGAGTCTTATGGTTGTCAATGAGATCCGCAAAGTCTTTCAGTGAAGGCAATGAGTCAATACTAATGCAAACGCCACGATGTTTTCGATCACTATTTGCTATTGAATGACGAAATGCTATTCTTTTAGAATTTGTTATGTGAACGTTTTGAACGTCACTAAGTTTCCATGTTCTAATGTAATGAGGCATGTTCCGAAAGCTATGTTTCAAATTTAAGTTTAATGTTTGCCTAAAGTTTGTTATTTTATTAGCTCAACATATCGGAATGATGTTGAGTACAAATTCTTCACATATTCATTTACATTAGGACTACCTATTTATTAGTAATCATTTCTACATATCGGAAAGATGTAGAAATTTCAATTTTAGTAAGACTACTTATGTATTAGTAAGTGTTGCTACATGTCGGAAGATGCAGCAATCGCAAGATCTATTACAAGTGGAATATTATATTGTTTTTATTTAGACTCATTCTACATCACCTGTGACAGGAAGGCATCTCCTTCTCTTCGACGGTGGGGGTACAGGGTCGACTTCATCCTCACGTTGACTCAATGCTCTAAACACTTCAAATATGTCTGCCAACAATAAAACATCTAACTTCAGATATGCCAGCATGTAATCACCAAATGTGCTACAATTAAATTCAATCCACGCCTTGTTAGCGTGTTCATATTCACTATCGGAACAGTGCTCACGAGTAAGATCATTATAGAATTCAAATTGTGGTGGTAGACAGTCTTCCGTCAACGTGTTTAAGTTTTTGAAGTATGAATATGGAAACACTCCCTTCTGATATAAAACATTATCACTTAATTGTGGAAATTCTACCCTTAATGTCTCTACATGCTCATACGTTTGCAAGCCCTTGGCTAATTCACTCAAGGATGCACTTAGAAATTGATATGAGTCTAAGAATTTTAGTTTAAAGTATACTGTCTTCCCTTTGTATTCATTTACAGGGACACTGGCGGATAAAGTTATATATTTTTCAGCAGTTGCTGCTACAACATCTAATTTCCAAGACTTCATTCTTCCAATCGCTTTATAGCAAACGATGTGGCTATCATAATTTTTAAAATTGTGGAAAAATATGGGGAGCTCCCGTCTGTTAAGTCTTAACCGGAGATTGCATTTCCTACATAATGTTTGCCTATATCGTCCGGTGATATGATCATGATCACGAACTTTTATGACTTCATCGCTGAATTTTGATTTACATTTGTTGCAACATTCTGCATTCTCATGGCGTGCTTTTTCATCCGCTGACAGTGTCATTGGCTGCCTAGTTGTTGCACATTGGTTGTCATATAAGTCTTGGGCTACAGTTTCTAAGTGGTGCAAGAAACCAATAATGCAATTTTCACCTTCAAAGAGGTAATACTTGTTTTCAAATTTTGATTGAAGGGCATTATGCCAGACATGATAAGCTCCAATGGCCGCAGGTTTATGTATTTTATTATCAATGTAGCACTCTATATCTGCATAAATTACTAAAGGAGGACTTAGTTGATATTCCATGCTACTTGTTAGTACTTTTAGATCTGTCGGCATTTTTTCTATTTGTGCTTTTCCTCGAATGCAAAACTGGAAATGTCGTTCTAGTGTTGTCTTATATGTGAATGACTGAGTGCATCTTTCGCAGAAGTATTTATGTCTTTTTAAAGTTCTCCTATACAATCTTGACAGCTTTGGAATTCCACAATAGTGTGCTGCTCCATTGTTTAGAATTAGCAAATATTAACCGTTTGCTTGCCAGTAAAGTTACTATTGTAACGAACACCTTTGAGTCCATTTTCATAAAAGTGAATGTTAATTTTAATATCATTATTTTTCTCAAATTTTGGAATATCTTTGATTGATACTGGTGTGGAAATGCCTTCCATATTTAGCTCAGATGTCCACTCACTATATGATTTTACTTCATTCCTTGAATAAGGTACTTCATTATAATGCAATATTGATAAAACTGCATATAGGAAGCAATCATTTGCATTTGAATTAACATTAATGACAGCTTTAGAGTTTTTTAACTTCTTTGGTAGAGGAAATGATTGTCCACCTGACAGTATTGGACTTGTTATTACATTGAACTCTATATTTTGTACATCATCTATAATCCAATTGCTACCCTTTTTTGTGAAGGCTTCAATATGATTTATTAGACTATTTAGATGATCCTGAAACCAAGCATCATAGTCATAAATATAGTTTGAGGATGATGAGGTAAAGTGTGCGAGAAAAGTTTCTTCTTCTTGAGGATTAGAACGGACATAACGAATTTGTGCAATCAGACGACCGCGCAATTGATAGCTCCTTAGTAAGTCAGACACTAAATTCCCTAACATGGAACGCATGCTTTCTAAAAATGATGTTATGTCCACAGTAGGTGTTGTTGGCGTGATATCATACACACGTGCATGGCCATTGAGTGCGCTTTCACTGAGACTAACAGTTCCATAGTTATTATGCATATTCATCTCACTATTTGTGTTATGTACATTCATATGCTGTCGAAATCTACTTATAGAGTTATACGTTTTGCCACACCGAGAGCAGTATTGCATAAAGTTTTGTATGTTAGTTGAAGCGCTGGTTGTTGGCTTAGAAGTAGATCTATTTTGATTATTTGAATTTGACTCTGTTATGCTATCATTCGGTTTATTATTGCATACAAGTTTATGCCTCTTAAGATTATCCATCCTATTCGTCTTATATGGACACTTGCTACATTGATACGTTTTTCCTAACTTACAAAATTTTTCATGTCGTTGCAAATTGCCTATGAGAGTGAACACTTTTCCACACTTGGTACAGACAACCATGATTATTGATGAGGATTGAAATTAGCAAGCCCTTATATACATCTACCAGCTAATGACGTCAGCGTCATCACCAGCCAATACCGTATGTTCCGATCTGTTGTAAAGACAAAACATATAATTTCAACAATTATTTTTTTTCAAAAAAGAAGAAAATAAAAGTTAAAGTAATAAAGTTACAGTCTGACACATTTAACAATACCACTATGGTAGAGTTTTAGGTGACTGCAGCTGTCACTACAGCCACCCAAATCGTCCATCCTCGTAAGGCGCACTCTTCTGATGCCATTTTGGGAGCATTCCAGGTGCACAAGCGTTTCTTTGTTATGCTGTTGGCTGGTGGTAACTTGGGAGGCCAACAGAGGTTTGATTGAGTAATATTTCTTAGAGACTCAATCAAACCTCTATTGTCCTCCTCCAACTTAGCCTCGCGGGCCTCAGCCTCCTTTAGGCGCTCTTGGCAACGACGGAGTTGCACCTCAACGTCTTGTACCTCTGCTGTCGCGTCGAGATCCACATCATACTGCCGGACAGGGAGAGCAGCTGGAGGTGCGGGCGCAGCAGCGTGAGGGGAAGGATCTGCGGCTGGGATCGGACAGGAAGGAGCTGCGGCTGGGATCGGAGAGGAAGGAGCTGCGGCTGGGATCGAAGAGGAAGGAGCCAGTGTCATCATCGGCGATAATGGAAGGCGCACACTCCAGCTCGGAGAAGCCCGGATGTGGCTGAACGAGACTTCCTCCTGAGATGCACACATCGCGGAGTCCTGTAATCGAAAGAAACAATTGTTTATCATCTATTTAGCATTTTACCATTGATGAGATACAAAAGTGAATTTCTCTTACCTCCGGCTGGATTGTGACCTTCTGATCGGTTCCAACCTCCGTCTCACGGGGCAACGAGTCATTCTAAAAGATAAATCAATCTATTACAAACAAAAAACATATTTTAATAGAAAATTCTGTACTCATGCAGTTGACCAACTTTGATACTTACATTTGTAACAGGATCATCATCCTCATCGGAAGAAGATGTCGGGGAAGAAGTCGCTGACGACGTTTCCTCATCAGATGAAGTCGCTGATGAGGTTTCATCGTCCTCTGATGAGGACTCCCGAATAGGATACGGCTTTTCCTCATTCTCTTCCACCGATGTACTGGTCGCTGGCGTCGAAAGGAAACTTCGATGCTTCCTGAGGGACAGCGATCGCGTAACCTGCAGAGAAAAATAATATAACATGTTCGCAACTCATTGAGAAGCATACATGTTCTTGGAAATACTTCATGCATTGAGAAATATTATTGACAAATAACTAAACAATGACACTTACGGGACTAGGAAGACACATCTTCTCCGGTGTAGGCAAACGGGGTATACTGTTCACACCTGTAAACAGCTGAAGAAAAGAACATATTCAATTTCGCATAAAGAGCTAATGAATAACTTTAATACTTACATTTCTCAAGCATTCAGCCGCTTTCTCCTCTTCAAAACTGATACAATTCTGTTGAGGCAACTCACTCTGAAATGTTGTGACAATGTTGAAATACTTTTTACATGATAGAATAATTAATGGAGTAAATGTATTCTCACATTTTTAGTGACGATCTTTTTCTGAATTAAGACCTTGGTCTTCTTAGGAGGAGGCATCTCATCATTATCCTGAAATGATTAAACGATATATGTTTTTATGTATAATGGACCAATAATTAATTTATTCGGATTTAAGAAGCTATCCTATGAAGGTTTTATGTATGATTGGCAGAACTCACCTCAAAATCGCTTAAGGTGTCATCGATGAACTGTCGTGACTTGGGGGCTTTCTTTGGGGCTCGGGACTTGATAGGTTTCTTTATTGCTGTAGGCTCATCAACCTGTGAAAGGACACCTTCCATCGGCCTCTCCTTTTGAAATAACCGCTCCAACCTCCTCTTTTCAGCCTTTGAGGTGAGGTTGATTCCTTCCTCCCATTTTGTTGAGCACATGGTGTATGTTTCTCAATGAATGCCTTAGAGGCTTCGGTATTAACCTTTTCAGTACTCCGTTTATATGACTTGCAGGTTAGGCAGTACAGATACGTGCATTCACTTTTGAAGATACAGTTCTTGTGGCCGCTCTTATTAGCATGTCGAACGGGTATTTTGCACGTTTCACAGAAATGAAAAATTAGGCGCTGTCGTGCAAGACTCTCTTGTCGGACCATCTCTGTGGAGGAAAAAAATTTGATTATAATTTTATCTCTTATTAAATGAGAACTCATTTATATATCACCAACAAAACATTATGAAGTACTAACTTGATATTGAATAAATCTTAGAAAGATTTGAAATCTGAAGTTGAAATTGAAACCGAAAGTCGAAAGTTTAATTTTCATTCGAAAACGGTTTGCTCATAGAAAGAGTTGAAATTTACAAGTAGCTGTCTTGAAATTATTTAATTTCGAAATTAATTTGATGAAATGAAAGTGAAATTTCGAAAATTTCAACCAATTCTCAATTTGTTTAATTAAACAAGTTTGAATTTTATACATCTGTTAGCAGATGACAGACTGAATATTTAAAATGGATGAAGGCTTTATTTAGGTATCTTTTATTTATAAACAAACTGTGAAAATCTTGTTGATTCAAATACACTTACATTTAAACTGATATATTCATGTCTCTCGCTCAGTGACTTAATATAGGATGAAAAATTAAAAAAAAACATGGTTAATAATATAACATAAAGTGTTCCTATCCTAAAAACCCAAGCTTCTATATTTAAAGCTATTTGGTTATAAAAACTTAATAAAGTTCCTACTCCCGAATATCCTATAAAGTAGCACAACATGACAATGAAACTCACTTCAGAATTGTAATAAGAACCGGAGAACGGAGGAACGAAGAACGACGTCTGTTATGGACACTAAATAATTTGAAAATGAGTGAAAATTCGTTGTGTGCAACTTCTTTATATATGAAATTGACAAAGCAACTATGAACAAAGACCTTATGACATCACATCTTGGAATTGGTACGGTTAAACAAAATTGATAACTCAAACAAGAATTGGAACAGCTGGTTTATTTTTAACCTTAGAAATGGGAGTGCCATCATATGTGTTGAAAGATTTCTACATGTAAACAGTAGAGTGAATTCAAAGTAATATGAACTGATGGACTGATGTATTATTTGATATACATGTTATTATTAATAGTCATATAATGATTCATATTTGAAGTTATAAAACGTGTGGTTTGAATAGAACATTAAAATTTGAATTAAGCGCTAAATTTCGAAAATTCAAATTTCGCGCCAAAATTCGAATAATCAAATTTAAAGATTTTTTCGAAAATTTGAATTTCGCGCCAAAATTCAAATAATCAAATTAAAATACTAGGTTAGGGTTAAGGGTTAGGGTTAAGGTTAAGGTTAAGGTTAGGGTTAGGGTTAAGGTTAAGGTTAGGGTTAGGGTTAAGGTTAGGGTTAGGGTTAAGGTTAGGGTTAGGGAAGCAAGAAGAGTATCTATGGCACCCGGAACCCGTGGGTAAATAAATTTTCGAGTGCGCGAAGCGCACTCGAAAATTTAATTAGCCTATAATCCGAAAAATTTCGAGGGCGCGAAGCGCCCGAGAAATTTTGAGGCCCCCCCCCGCCGTGTATGAAGGTCAAAGGTCAAGGTCAAGTGTAGAGGTTTGTATATTATGGTCATTTTTAGTTGTAAAACTTTAACTTTGAAAATTTGTAAACTTAGTCATTTTTGTAAAAAAACTTGGAATTTTTCAAGTTGCATACAGATGCATACAACTAGGATTTTTTCATCAAATGGGTACATACAATATATCATTCGAATGCTCTTTTCATGCTGATTCTAATGGTGTATTGTATGACACATGTATGACATATAACTAGAGAGCTACATGTCTTTAAAGAATGGGCTAAAAACTTAGTGAATTTAAAAATCTAACATTTGTCTGCTTGCATACAGTTGCATACAACTAGGATTTTCCCATCGAATAGGTACATACCTTATATCATTCTAAAGGTCTTTTCATTCTCATTCTTATGGTGTCGTGTATGACACATGTATGATATCATCCTGGACTGCTACAAGCATTTTAAAATTAACAACATAACTGTTTCTTTAAAAGTTATATGTTCCTATTTATTTCAAGTTGAAGTCTTCATACTTGATTTTTTTGTTTCAATTCAGTTATTGAACATCATTAATTGTAGATAGTTATTCCCCTTTCCCATTCAGACCTTAATTGAAGACCGATTTGTGAAATGATAAAACAAGTCTGTTCATATATACAAATAAATATTAAATAAAGAGATTAAGAAAAAACACACTAAATGTCATCAAGGTAAGGAAAGGGTACAAGTTTTTTCAAGTCCACTTGCACATGGATCCTGGTCTTCTTGGGCGCACAGGGACAGCGACGTGGTGTGTCAAGGTCGATGACCGAAAATTCGAGAGCGGTTGTGAGGTTCCGCTCGTTCGGCTCCATCCTCATGAACACCCGTTTGGTGTGATACTTTTTCGGGGCGTTCTTGACTTTGACCGTGACCCGTCCATAAAGTGGCGTTCGCATGGACTTCTTATTCATGTGACGCATCGTCTCAATTGATACGTCACTATCCTCATCACTCGAGTAGTCGGGCGATGCAGGGGCTTGGGTGAACACCACCGGCTCCTCGTTTGGTGTTGTCGATCGCTCCATCGGAGATTGGGGAGGTGTACTGGTACGTTCCACTGGCGAAGTGGTACGATCAGCAGTACCGTTCTCAACTGCGGCTTTCTGTTTGCGATCCATTATGACTTGTAGATTTAAAATAATTGTAACTTGTAAACGTGAGGATTAGAACCTTTGATAAGAATTGGTACAAACCTCGGACTTATATACTTTTTAAACAAAGGAAATCCTAACAGCCAATCAGAGAGGTACCGAACTTCCCTAAAGAATATATATAACTATATAAAGGATGACATTGTTCCAAACTGTTAAGTACTTATCCTCAACGTTCCATAACAAGAAGCATGTCCTCAAAACCACTATTTTATTTTCAAAATGACAGCCAAGTCATTATGGGAGGTCAGTTGGACATGACCATGCATCTGTCTTGCGGCTGCAAAGTGGCCCTATGGAAGACCTTGACTGTCTCTGCACTTCAAAGGCGGAATGGACTACCGGTGAAGTGTCCGGTACACGAATGTGACCATGACTTTAGTAAAAATCCGACATTCCATGAGTGGTGTGATGACTTCTTGAAGATCATGGAGTCGCCTGAGGGACGTGATTTGCACCCTCATTTATTTTTCACGCTTAAATTAAACTTACATTGTAAATCTCTTGTCTTTTCATTTTAAACATAGTTCTGGAATTGGTTTTCTTATTGGGGAGCAACTAAATCATAACTGCACAGTAAAGTTTCACATCTAAATAGTGCTACATTAAAAATAATTGTCACAATAGTCGCAATTGAGCAAACCCATTCAAAATCAAACAACGGACGTCTATCGGTACGTACCCAAGTGCTCAGAACCAAACCACACAAGTTCGATCATAGACGTTCCGAAACACAGTGTACCAAACACATGTACCTATCCAGTAAAACAGATCTCATACAAGTTCCTATTGATAACACTGAATTATACATGTACCTATCCATGTGCCTATCGATAACTAAAGTATACATGTACCTATCCATGTACCTATCCATGTTCCTATTGATAACACTAAACTTTACATGTACCTATCCATGTACCTATCCGTCGCAAGTAGGGCACAGTTTTCACTACTGACACCCTCAAGCCGTCATTTTTACAGAACAGATTGATTAGTCTACTTTCGATATATCAAAGCATTTCACACTGAATTGTCGTTTCTATCTAATCATTCTGCTCTATTGAGTTACATGCCACAACCTGGTGCTTGAAATAGATGTTGCCACAATAAAACAGAGAAATTTTTTGACGTATTTAACATGAATGATGATGCTTTATTCAGAAATCCTAAAGATAGAAATCAGCATAGACAAGAAAGGCGTAAGTGAAAGTAGACCCCGTACGGAGGGAAGCTGCAGTACTCCATCAAAATGTGTTGGGTATGTCTGCGGATCTCAGGGATTGGAAGAGGACTAAATAGGCTGATGTTTCGCATACGCTTTCGCTTTGGGCACCTAAGACTTCGACCGCAAGGGGTACAATAACGGAGGAGCTGGCTCTGTTCGCAAAAGTCAGGAGGTAACACATTTCATATCCAAATCGTTCGCAACAAGCGATAACAAAAGATGATGGGATGCCAATTCCATGAAATGGGAGAAAATTGGATAAAGTTTCGTCATCAAAACAACCACTACATCTACAGATATCACTTTTTGAATTAGTGATTGTATTTATGCATATCTTACAGATAATGTGATATGGACCGAAGCAGGGTGTCGAGTTTATTCCTCCTATTCATAAATTTCTTGCAGTGTCGCTCTTAAATTCTTAAAAAATGCAATAAAGCATAAGCTAAATTTCCTCTTTCTACCTGGACGCATCACAAAAAATCAGATAAATTCTAAATGTTCAAAGCAGTATGGATGCTGCTGCAGATGTTTGGCGTAATTTGTACGATGCATTGACTCATATGGGGAACATGGCTGACATCAGGGTTGCAGTGCACTCCGGATGAGCGAGAGAAAAATCAAGAAAATCAAAAAGCATTTCCAACACATCCTTCAGGAAGCAGACTAGGATAACCCTGAGCCTATACCCCGAAGGGCCTAGCTGTGCGGAATTTTGGGAACCTTTACTATAGACAACTAGTTGGATTAGTTGACAGATAATAAAATGAATTCACTCAAATAGCTATAACAAACAATATCTCTCAATCATTTAAGAGGATTAACTAAATCAACTACAAACATAGACAACAAACAAAGTAAAATGCGAAAGGATAAAGCCCAGATGTAATTGCTAACAAGACGAAGTAATATATAAAGTATATACAGTAAAACTTTAAGCGTCAGTGAGTGAATGCTTGTTAATCGCTTGTTTAAACTTTTGCAAATCATGCAATGCTGGAAAGCAAGTTGACGGAAGTGCATTCCAAAGTCGAGCAGTGCGTATGAAGAAAGAGACGCCGTGGTGCAAAACGCTATGGCAAAGAGGTAGAGTTTTTGCAAGTCTCCGCTCAAGCGCGAGAATGTTTTTGCATTTTTAATCATTTAGCTATTTTTTGTGGATAACTGAATCTGAACTTCTCTGCATTTAGTGATTTTCGCTATGTTTCAACCAAAACAGTATTTGTGTCCTTACCACTTATTGTCTTTATGCACTGTGGCAGTGCAGCGTCACAAAAAAATTAGTCCCTGCTCCAAGAGACGGCCGTATCGGATCAGAAGGAAGACGATTTTATAATTGAACCTCCGTTTTGTTTTTGGTCGCTAAGAAGCAGTCTAATGCATATTTTTTACAAGCAATTTCTGTCCATCTATTTATGTAGAATTCCTAAGAATTCATTTATACATCAGTTCACAGCGCAGTGTGTCAACGAGCCAACACGCGCTCTGTTTTGAGAAGGCTAACCTCATCAGGGCTTCTGAAATCCCCCAAATAGCGAAAGATGAAATGAATAAACACAAGTAAGCAATTTGTAAAGTGAGAAAAATCAACAATTTATTTCGCATGGTATTTAGATCAAATTTTCATTGTTTATGAAATTTGAGTGAAACAAAAATTATGTTTTTCACATGAAGTATCACAACAGTGAAATAGAGATCAAGCGCAAATACAAGTGTCTATTTGATAGATATCAATGTCAGTTGGTGCGGATGTGAGCTCTGCAATATTGTGCATGCGCCGATACCACCGTGAAGATAGAATCAACCAATTAAAGCGGTAGGCCTACATTGTCAGTATTGTTATCAGCTTTCTCAAGCTACATGTTTTTCAATTCTCTTTGTCATAAATATTTACAAATCATTAAAAGTTCAATCGACATTTAAATGATATGATGACAGCTATGTTTTGAGGGCGTCAATGGCAAATTAGAGGGCCGCGTTAGCGGCCCGACAATTTGCCATTGACAGCCCGAAAAATGTAGATGTCATAATCATTGTATGCCATGTTGCGAAATATTTCTATGGTTTCATTTCCAGGCCATGAATTTTCCGGGCCGTTAATGAATTTCTGGGCATTATCAAAGATATCAGTCTTATATACATGGTATACAATGGCACATGATCGTACACATGTGAGCGTATTTATTAGCTTCGACAATAATTCAATGTGCTGTATAGCAGTTGTTTTGCCGTCTGTTGACTGATAATTGTTTCCGAGAGAGAAGGATGATTACTTTCAAGTGTGCAATCTTACTATTTCAAACGCCTGATATCAGTTCATTAGAATCCATGTAATAAGCTCTCAATGTGAATGATCGTTAACTTGCAATTCATTCCTGTGACTTTCAGAAACCCAGTGTGGCGTCATGTGACTAATTGTTGCCAAAAGCTGACGGTAACGCTAAATCTGGTTCATGCTAGTGACGCAAGTCAACGCTTAGAGGAAGTGCTCTGTCCTGCTTTGCCTCTTGCTAACTTGCGTCTCTATTTCTGTGGAGGACTGAATGCTGATATCATTAGACTTATCAGCGAGTGGTATCCAGATAGCTTCAAAGGTCTTCATGTAGTCGATTGCTTCAATCCTGAGACGAGTGAACCATATCATTATAACACGGATGATCAGGATGAAGATCGATTGGAACCAGATCCATTGGTGATATTGGCGTGGAAATGTTCGCATTTGAGAGAAATCGTATATGTTGGTAAGTTTTGTCACAATTTCACATTGATTGTATGTTTCGATGATGAACATTATCTCTGGACGGGTGAGAGATAACATGTTTAAGTAATTGTTGGTCAACTTCGCAGAAGCCTATCAAATTCAAGTTGGTCTGTCAGCGATGGTCAATGTGCATTGATTGAAATAATTTTCATTTGCCATAAATTGAATGATTAATTTTATCATCAGAACTCTTACTTGACTTTTTCCTCCACTCGCATCCATCATGAACAAAAACCTGGATTTTATCAACTTACTAATTCCACGATTTTCAGTGGAGACACAATGTAATGCACAGTTAACGAAGTTGGCCTGCTAGTACAAGTATAAAATTAATGGTGTAACATGAATATTTAAAGGTACCGGTTGTGACATTCTCCCTCCCCCCTCCCCCTCCAATATAAATTGCTGACAGGAGCCGCTATTACTTAATTTCCACCTCCGAAAAGAGAGGCAAATAGATTCTTCTAGAAGCTGTAGTTAAAATCTTTAAAGTAGTTTAAATCTTACCAGAGATGTTAGATGCAAACTCAATAAAGTCTCCAAGAAGCGACAAGCGTCGATATCTCAGTATTGCATATTTACTTTGAATCTTGTTAAACAGCTCTTTTTAGATAGCCGGGAGACACGGAAACTGAGAGTCAACTTCCAAAGATATCAGCTGATTTTCTCTCGGAAATTCTAAGCTGCATTTCACTTTCCTTCAGGAAAATGAGAGCAATGGAAAGTAAGAAGAGTTATTAACACATTGATAGTACCTACAAAAATGAATATCCTTGATAGATTGCACGAGTATATGTATTTCGTAGCATCTTCATTTCAGTGCTCTTTCAAGTTTCGATATCCTCCCTGTCTATTAACTTCGTCATCCGTTATTTCCTAAGATCACCATCCGTTATTTTTTAGTTGGCCAAATAAAGCTAATTATCATGTACCCTTTGTACAGCTACCACAGACAAACCAGCTTGAAGCATTTACTTATCTGCATCAAAAATAGTGGTTTGCGTTTGGGTAGTCAGCTGATTCGTGCGGTTACATCATGTAACTATGAAGCGGTAAAGTGATTAATGTATCATCCATCCTCAAAACTTATTTGCGAAAATGTTGGTGATTCGCGCGCGAATTTTGAATTCCTCTATTGATTCGAGTGTTTCGTGTTCTAGTGCATTTGCCTTATTGCAGCGAATATTCGTGCATTTTATCGTAGGAGATCCATTTTACATACGAGTTTCAGTTACATTTACACTAACTTCTACATCTGTAGTTGTAGTCAACGTTTCTCCGTTGATTCGGGCGGCTTTTGATCAGTTTTTTTCTGTCAAAAATCAGATAAAATGATTCATTCGGATACCGACACGTGCATGTATATTTGCCTACAGGCGCATTTTCTAGAAGTGTATCAATCATACTTAGACTGTTTCTTGGATAATACATGAGTAGGCTTATGCTGAATACGAGATATTTCCAAGTGCCTAATATGCAAACTATACACATGTAGTTGTACACGCAGATGTAACATGTAGTAATACACTTTTACTAGCTTAATTGTATATACATGCTGAAATGCAGTTCGGTTTCATTCAGCCTTCGGATCACGACCATCCGCCGTATTGCGTCTTTCATGGCGAGCATAAGATCGTTATAAATGTCAATAACTATTCACAATTTTAATTGACACAATCGAATAATTTCATGAATGTAGCATCGCCGAAGTTGTATTCTTTGTTCGAGTTATAGTACCTTAATGAAGTCGACTGTGAAAAGCATTCTTGCATTCATGCTCGAATCATAGCTGACACTTGGTGGCATTTGTATCAGCTCCCCGTGAAAAAACAAACAGTAATTTTTACATTTAAAGGAAATCATTTTTTTCTCGAAGAAAATTTGCAACAACGCGATTTATTGATCACGTTTCAATGCGTTGATTTCTACAAGTGTAAATGATCCAACTGTCGTGTTTGTCAGGATGATGCGACGACCCCCCCCCTATGCTCGTGCAAGGAGGGTCACAAAAGTTACTTTTTAAGACAAGATAGGCATTTCTACACAATTCCTTCTTGCAGGTCAGTGGATCTCTGCCATCAACGTTATTGGTATTTCCGCATTACGGGGAGACACACTCCGTCGTCTGGAAATACCAGAATGCTGTTTGGAGTTAGATGGATATTTTGATGCTATGAGCTTGAACAAGACTGTATCTTCGAACCTGGGATGGCCATGGCGCTCTCTCTCAGTCGAGGAGCTGGAATGGCCATTGTTCGCTCCTGAAGATGATAACACAGAAATGGTGTTTCTGCCTCAATTTCTCGATGACATGGATTGGATAGGCGACAAGAACTAAAACTGTTGGTCAGATGGACAAACGGATTTTGCTGGGCTTTCGTACTTTTATTTCGTGTGTCAGTGATCAATTCTTTCCTATTGTCGGTAATTCTCTACTTCAGTCTAGTGTTGAACTCTCTACACTTTTGGTGGCCCGGTCTTGCAACTTTTTCATGTCATTCAATTTCATCAGCATTCATGCCTCTTTTATTTTTTTAGCTTAACTAGATCTGATTCTCCCATCACTAACGCAGTTAATACTTGTTAGCTTTTCTAATTTTATGTGTGAGAACGTACTATATTGTATATATTCATTCAAGAATTTTACATGCGCTCATTAATTTCATGACTTGTCATCCAAGCTAATTTGAGATTTTATCAAACGAAACTTTGTTTGATTAATCATTTTGTGATGTAATAGTTTATTTCCAAAAGTAACCTATCATTTTATGTCCTCCAATGGTATTTTGCAAGATGCTCTTTTACCCTAAATTCATTTTCCTGGAGATTTCACTTCTCCTTTTCAGTTGTCTTTGTACGATTGTACCAGAATGACAAATTATAATCTACTGTCAGATTTTATGTGTAATTTGATTATGTTTTTTTAATCTCAACTAGGTCATGCATATCACTCATTCAACCAAAATTTATTTTTCATTGTTTATCTCATTCATACGTAGAAAACAAAATTCATATTGTCATTGTCTTCAAGTCGTTAGATATTCATCTGCAAATTCTATATCATATTTTGCATTTTTGGTCGATCATGGCGCACGGGTATCGTGTCGAATTTTCTTTATAAACCAAGCGATATCGATATTTACCGGAGGCCACAGTGACCACCGTACTGACACTCAATCATGAATCTGTATTGCTCTCACTCCCTCTTGCTGCTATAACATTGCAAACCTTTCAGCATGTGGAACTCGATTATGTCCTTCCATTTTCTCTTTTCATACGAAACTCACCTTGAAAGATCTTCAAGCCACTCGACAAAAACACGAGTTTTATCTAAAAATGGTAAATTCTTCAAAATCTTCTGTCTTCTTGGAATCCGTTTATTGACAATGCAACCAATTGCTTTAAACGAACTTTCCGATTATCCTACGTTGCTATCGAAGTAAAAATACAAAAACAAAGAACTTAAGAATCGGAACTTTTTTACTCAGAACAACCGACAGCGTAATCAGTTGCATTTGATGAACAGTTTTACTGTAACTGTTTGCATAATGGTTTATCTGCATTGTATTATTCTTTCGTGGTGCATATCAAGGTTGATATGAACTTTTATCAGGTGTTCTACGATTCGATACCCTTGTAAATCAGCATTTATTTTTCTATCAGTTTTCCTGTAGTCATCAGGGAATATATTGTTTTATTGATTTAACAACCTTCTATGTACCACATTTATGCAGTCATAGGAAACGTTGTCGGACTGTAGATCTCATCATGCCAAACTTTTCACTATTCATTGGCATTCCTGTGATAATCTGATATTGTTTTTCTGATTTTCTCACTTGTAGTAATGATTTGACAAACCTGATCCATGATCAGAAATGTTGTAGCTACATTTTGCCACATCTTGTATTATGATTTTGATCTGACCAATGCAATTCTGCTTATATACAAGCTTAACATGATTTAACCAGACTTTTTTGGTTTTGTAAATATAAGCTTTGTCATGGAATTCTGTCGTTGAGTCAATGGTTTTCTTAGTGGTCATTTTGTAAGATAATTTCATCTTTGATGGTCATCATGGGGATTATGTATTGACAATTGTTTAACATCGTACATTTGTTTCCTAAGAACTCCAATGTTTCCCCGAAAGCTGTACATTGCATTTCTTGTATCTGGGTTGTATTATTGTATAATAATTCGCTGAAACCTAATAGTATGCTTCAAGAGTGATGTTAACGAGATGGATGACCACTTTTTGTTATCGGAAAATAGCTTCTTATGGTGAAGAAGCGACTCATGACAAGTGCCACAGTATCAGAATATTTTTGTAGTCCACTCGAAACTTTGTATTGTGTGGATTGAGCGAATCAGCAGGCATTGTATTTTATTTATAAAAGCGATATTGATCTGAAGAGAAATCGATAGTTTTTCAAAAACGGATTTGATCTGACTTTTTTTGTAACGGTTGATCTCTTGTACCATGATATGATTTTCATGTGACAGAAGCGCTTTTGTCACATTCTATTCAGCTATGATAAAGCTGAGATGTTATGTTTTGATAAAAAGGTGAGAGAACTGTTTCAGGCCTCAAATCTCCCCACTGTTACGTGTAATATCAAAAATGTGCGCAGTTATATTACATGGAAGACAGTCTTTTCTGTTTGAGAATAAACATGTTTTCATCTATGCTTGTTTTTACTCAATTCGATATAGGCATTAACGAGTGTGCACGGGTGGCTGCACCAGTATGCGGAACACGCTGACTTTTGACAACATTCACAATTCCTTGCTTAGCAGTTGAAGATTTTACCAGATTATATTATTCAGTGGAGTGCTTATAATGCTAGTGAGTGGACTTCATGCAGTCCCATGGAAATCAGGTGATTTAATGTACCTGTGGGCCTAATTATGCTATCGATTGTCGCTAATATTTCCAACGTTACATTACTGAGTCTTATGAATATCTTTTTTGTATTGTAGACCTAATTGTAATTGCAATTACAACTACGTTAGCAATTAATTACCAGTTCATTCGAAATACAAAAAAATATAGTAGCATTAACCCTTTCACGACGGCTAATTTTTTTAAAAACCCAGAAATCCTAGAAAATTCAAACGTTACAAAATATTCTTTTCTTATTTATATTAGTCATAATTTTTACTGGATATTATTCAGACGGTTTACTTTTTACATTTCCATGAATTTATTTTGAAATTTTCACGAATATACTCGTTTTAGGCAGTGTGGTGTATAAATGATGCCGTTTTTTCTTTAACATAATTTAAAGCAATTTTTAGTAGGACTGTTGTATATTCATTTTCTTTAGGACTAGTTTTTTTACCAGTGGTGGGCAGCGATAAATTTTCCGATGGGTCCGATAACGATAAAGCGATATTTTTTTTTGCTAAGTCCGATAACGATAAAGCGATAAATTTTACGCAAAGGTTAAAGCGATAACGATAAAGTCCGATAACGATAAATCCTGAAATTGTCTCTACTAACGTCTATAATTGTCTCATTTTTTGCTACTAAACCTCTACACTGAATTCACTAAAATAAATGCTGTTCTACATGATGATTTGTTACACGACGGCCATGCACAAGCATGCACTCCTTCGATTCCATGTCTTCTAACAACATCGAGTGCTAGAGCTCGAGGACATGAAATCGAAGTCGTGCCTGCATGCATATACAAGGCCATGTGTAACAATTAATTATGTTGATGCACTCTTCATTGGTCTGGGCCTTTGGCCTCGATAATATCATGCAGAAACCTACAAGTACATGCCTAAAATATAACATCGGCTGGTATTGAATAAATAGGAGCATTGATGAAAGACACGAATTGAGAACTTTATTGTTAACATAAAAACCATAAAAACAACAAGCTACATGTATCGGGTACCACGACAGACTTCACCGCACCACAAAGTACAATCAGAGCAGAGAGGAATCATACAAATACTACACATCATCATCATCATCCTCATCGGCCCCTCTTGGCTGCAGCCTCTTGCTGAGGTGGAGGTTTCCCTTCAGAAACACGAGGTGTTCAAAATTGTCATCACTGAGACAAGCCCTCTTCGGCCTCAGTACGTCTCCAGCCACGCTGAAGAGACGCTCTACTCCTGCAGAGCTAGGGATCCCGGTATTGTACTTTATGAAAAGTGTTATCCAGTGGGCCCTATGCTTCGCAGGGAAGTGCGACTTCTTCACAGTTGCCTGAAAAAAAAACACACACATCATTGCAATCTTACATGTACACATTCGGTAATTACACATTACAATGCACCGAATTATCAGTTGCTTGTACACGGTATGCTCATGGTGCATGAAAGAACATGGCAAGACTTTAAACACATTGTTAGGCCTACCTCCTTGCTCCTCTTCCACCCTTGCAGCTCCTTTTTGAGGTCTTCCTGCAGGTTATTGTCGCGGTTTTCCTCGGTTGCATCCTCACACTCGCAGAGCTCGGCAAAGGGGTCGTCGCCGACCTCCTGATTCTCCTTCATCGTAACTTGGTTTCCCCCCTCTCTGGCCTCCTCCTGTCTGATGAGCGCCGTCATCTCTTTTAGGATCCTCATGGATATCTCATCCTTCATATGCGGAGCCATGAAGCCGAACGTCGACATCCCGTAGTTTGGATGAAGGGCAGATGCCATGAGGAGATCCATGTTTCTAAACATGAAGCTGAATCTGTAAAGCAAAGTAATTAGCTTAAACACGTAGCGGGACATGTGCATGTACTTATTACCTATACCAGGGATCGGCAGGCAATTTAGGCCACCATATAGGCCGTGTCAGGGCCAGGGATCAAGAAGGTAAACTAGGACAGAGAAAACAGGGAGTAGACTACAATGCTCCTGTGAGGAAAATATTGATTTACTAACCATCAAAACAAATCAATCGGAAGCATAATGCTTCTTTGAGACAGAGTCAACGTCCATTGATGATGAATTTGGCTCCTAAATTTGCGAGCACCTGTATAGTAAAGAAAGGGAACAAAACTACACAGCACAAGAAATATACATGTGTACATTTAAAGCTGACATTATTAGCACCAGCTAGGCCTGACAGGCTAGTACTTAACAAGGCCGAACTGGAACACTGAATAGGCCATTTATGCCGGAGTCTGCGCGACCCCTGGCTTATAGAAAAAGGTAAGCACCGCAAACATTAAACAGAGAATAAAATACCGGTACCCCTTTATGTTACAGAATATAGGTGAAGTTGTTGAATTTGTAGGCCTACTTGTTGTCAAATCCTCCTTTGTTGCCCTCTTGTCGGAGGAGGGTGCGCACCAAGGGCTCTGCGTAGCTGAGGGCCTGGTCCCTTTGCGATTCGTCCATGCGCTCCAGCGCCACTTTCATGAGAGTGAGGTTGGGAAGCAGTGCACCAAGGTAAGCGTTCTGCTCCGCCTGTAGCCGGTCCAGACAGTTGGCGACTGGCCTCATGACTTTGCAGAACTCATGCAGTACCTGGTGATAACGTAAAAAACTCATTAAATTGATAGCATAACAGGCACTAAAACTTGTAAACCAAAAGCAAGAGCAAAAACATAATTATCTACATGTAGGCTCATCTTAGCTAAAACGGAATTTGCATCAGACTACTTTGGTACTTTACCTGTCTGTCCTTGGTCGTCGAAGCCGCTGAAGGACTTCCTGCTCCGGTTGGCGCCCCCCTCGTTCCGTAGAACTTCATTGACGGCCTCCAGGCGAGCGTCGTCGTTCATGACGCACTGTAGCAGCACGCTGCACGCGTCATACAGAGAGTTCCATCTGTTGGTAAAGTGAATATTGTTTAAGAGATGGTGTTGTTAAACAATAAAAATCACTTTGGCAAGCCCACCTTGTAGCCACCGGTGTTGGCAGCTTTCTTCCAACTACTTGTTTGATGGCATTGGCTGATGTTGAAGACCTATTTTGTAGGTTCCATAGGCCCTGGGCCTTGGCTAGGGTCTTAATGAAGGGAGCACCTTTCCCGTAGTTCCAATGGTAAACTTGTGAAACATCTGTACTCGCCAGCAGGTTGACCGTGTGTGCACTGAAGGCAAAAGAAAAGTAAGCTTAGTCTAACTAATACGCAATAACTGTCTTTCAGTTTGCTATGGGTACTCTAAAAACATCTACGGCCGTATTCACGAGCGATGTTGAGCGCGAAACACTGTTTAAGCATATTTTTATGGCTGTCAGTTAGAGCCCAAGGGTATATATTTAGATACTAATAGACACAAAAAGCAAATTGTGAGACGATAAAGAGAGATGAATAAGTAGAAAAGAAACATATGCCTTAGAGGAAATTTAAGGTGTTTAGTGCTAAACATCGCTCGTCGTGAATACGGTCTAATTTATGTCTAATTTAAGTTTAAATACCGATATAAGTCTTAATATTAAACCAGCACTTGTTAGTACAAAACTGCCTAAACCTTTTAGCTGCATTCTTTAGTCCTTGCCTTCACTTGCCTGCATCTTTGATGCTTAGGCAGCCTGGGTAAATCCTGCACTTCAGCTGCTGCAGCAAGGGCCGTGGTGACACTGATGATGTTAAGGCCTTTTCTCTCCTCTTCCTCCTCCTGGTCCTCTGGGCTGTTGATCACCTCGACGTGCAGATTGCTGATGGTGTCCTCCTCTGTCTGGGTGATTCCCGGTCCATAGTTGCTGAAGGCAGCGACGTAGTTCGCCCCGTTGTCCGTTGTGGTAAGGACAATCTTCCGTGAAATGTTGAAGGCACGGTTGACCTGGTCCAGCTTGGTGGCGATGATGCCCTTGGTCTGGCTCACCTGATAAATCACAATGCATAAAGCATCATTATTCCATTATCCCTATCACAACAGTATACACTACAGGGCAAATCCATTTTAAATGACTGTTTTCAGGATGAGAAATATTTCTCACTAAAACCGTTCCTGTCGCCGCTGTAATTATCCAAATCATTAGCGATTTTTTTTCAGCGAGAGCCTGACCATCCACCACCACAAGAAAACTTTCAGAATCATCCTATGATTTATTGTTTTATATAATTGCGATTCGAATTTCTCATACCTCAAAAATGCGGTTGTTTTTTTTGTATCTATGCTCTTCTTGTTCATTATCCATACACCAGGAAAATCGTATTCATAAACTGAAATTTGCACTGGAGGATGTAGAATTAAATCAGCTATCCATACATGTATAACTTGATGATATATAAATCATTTGCTGACCTCAGGCGCGCATTTTGTCAATTTTCCCTACTATGTTCACAAGTACATTTTTTCAAGGGTCCAGTACACATTATCAAATCTCAAGACAATAAGGACAAGTTTGAACTGTACCCTACACCACCTATAGATGCAGAATTTTTCACTGATTAAGAATATCCTATTTGTTAAGGCATCCTGAAATTGTTTAAGCCCAATAAATCAACTTTAACATTCGAAAAAACTATTGTCCAACCACAAATTTCGCTATGATCTACGGCCTTATATTTCAAATTGACAAAAAAGTACTTCAAATGCATAAAGTTTGATAGCTCTATCGAAAAATATGAAAAAATCCAATACTTTTTCAACAGTTAATCACAACAATTTTCAACAGCCTAAATCACAGCAATTTCTTAAGTATTATCTTTTCTAAGATACGACCACAATTTCGTTATGATCTACTTCGTTATGATCTACGTAGATCATAACCAAAATTGTGTAGATCATAACGAAGAAAATGTAGATCATAACGAAATATTAGCTGAAAGTTTAATATCCCTTTACTCCACGCGGAGAGAATAAGCGACGCAACTTCAGCACATCATGCAATGAGCGAACAATGAACACGTTATCTCTACTATCACATTGATTTCTTCATCTCGAGTCTAAAGAATGTATGAGAGGTGTGAACAGACTCCAAATCCAATTAGTCAATCACTTGGGCCCTGGTGGCAGCACAATAGAATATTCTCTGCTAGTTACACACGAGTTGTAGGTTCCCCAAGTTTCATTATGCAATATATTTTAGAGAAGGATGGTTCCTCAATAATCTTAGCCACGCGAACCACGACATGGCCTCCCGCCTCGGTCCACTGTCACTTTGTAAGATTGTATGAACACACGTGCGTCTGTCACAAGGGGTCCACGTGGGTCCGCATGGTTGGAAAGGCGAGCGCGATTCCCGCTGTCTCAGCCCCTTCTAGTGTCCATGGTCGAACGCGCATCTCAGCAATAATGCCAGCCAGCCTCGGACAACCTATGTACACGTAAAATTACATAACCTATTCATCCTCCCAAGAGCCTTTCTCACCATTCGCAGAAAAGCTAGCTGCCATTGCGTTCGCGCGCGTGACATCCCATTCCATATGGAAGCCACTCACGCTGGGACCAAGGTATTGCGTGGTCAACATTCCATCACCTGTGTGTTCATTGTCTTGTCTCGTATCGTCGAAATTGCGTACGAATCGATACTACATTGCGCTGCTGCCTTCGCTTTCATCATATGAGGTAAGTGGAAGCTACATGTACGCAGCTTTTGGTTTTCATACACAAAAACTAGTAGCAATAAGAATAATCTTTAGTACGTACATGTAAATGTCACGAAATATAGATGAATATCACGTACTGAAATGTGTAGATATATAAGTATATCATATGCAGTATGCAGCAAAAGTTTAAATAAGTAACCGATAATGAAAATACAAAATTTATCTGGCTCTTGTGCAGTTCCCCCCCCTACATTTTCATTGATGCCATAGGGCTTTAACTTTACCCTAGCCCTAACCTTTTTGATTTTTGAATTATTTTTAATAATTGATACTCGCTACAACTCATGCAATTACCCGTTAAAAGTTCATTATCCTTTATCGCCAAACAGATAAGATAACCTACATATAGGCTTACCTTCAGTTCAATAACAATTTTGATCTTTTCATGAAAATTGCAAATCGCATCAAATATTAACATCATCCTGAGGTGCAGTGCCAATATCTTTTCTAACAAAAATGATGATAATGGCATCATGCACCAGTAAATTGCTGTATCCAAAAGTATCCAAAAAATCATACTTACTTGTTTTACAATCGCAAGCACTATTGTGCGCATATCTGCCGTAATTATACCATCATCACTTTTCTATTCTGCGATATATAACTTCCCACCGAAGCCCTGAATCATTTTGATTTCAGGTGACAAACATGCCCAAGAAAACTCAGAAAGAACGCTCCGATAAGTATATTTCAAAAATGAAAAATCTGCACAGTGAAACATATGCCGAACGACGAAAGACTGCAGCAAAAAGATATTATGAAAAAAAGAAGCAGAATATGTCAGCAAGAGAAAAGCGTGCTATGAACAGAAACAGAAGAAATGCATATCGCTTAAAGAAGAGTGACCCTAGTCCATCGGGACATGAATGTCCAGAAGACATCGTTCACCACACGACAGATGGAGATAGGAGAATGGTTGATGCTGAGCAACAATCGGAAAACGCGCATATTGAGGAGAGATTTAATCCAAATCATGAGATTGGCGTACTTGAAATTTCCACAGCCAGCTCCAAGAGTACAGCAGCAGCGGCAAGAGAACAGAAAAAAAGAAAATATACCTTAAAAATTTTGCGGAGAAGAAACAAATACCTGGAGGAGCGAGTCCATCTTTTGAAATTTGACAACATCAAATTGAGAAGGAGAGTTACTATACTACAGAGAAAGCTTGAGAAAATCAAAGATTCCACTGCGGTGTCATCTCCGGATAGATATGTGAAGAAGATCGTGAAATCTGGCTACCCAACAATGTCAACGCATTGAAATTGCAGTATGGCATGATGAAAGCTTTGAAAACTTCAAAAGATAAGAATGTCCTCAAGAAGGCTTGCGAAGAAGTAAGAGGAGGAAAGACACTCTTGCAACAAGCAGTTCATATGTCTGATCGCGCAGTCAGAATGGCCGATGACAAAACACCGCGCTCAACAAAGTTGGATCCACAGAAAATTGAAGAGTTCTTATGTAGAGATGACAACTACAGAATGACATCCGGCAAAAAGGAAATTGCGAAGAAAGGGGACCGCACCGAACAGAAAAGGTATTTGAACTTCTCTCTGGACATTTTGTATTCGATGTTTTGCAGCGAACATGGCAACATTATCGGAAGATCAACATTCTACACCTACGCAAACAAAGTTTTCTACCTGAAGAAGCCCGACATGCACAATCGCGATCTATGTCTTTGCATGCGTTGCGAAAACCTACAACTCCTAATCGACGCACTCTACGCCAACCGCGTTGTATCAAGTAGAGAGAGAAGTGTTCTTCTCCAAAGCATCATATGTACAGAAAATGATTATCAATGTGCCATCAGAAAATGCGAACAGTGCATCAACAAAATAGCTTATGATGCCAGCAAAGTGAAGTCAGCTATTATTCGCTTTCACAGATGGGAAAGAAAGTCTGATGACCTCGGTCATGTTTCAACAAAGCCATATGAGCATTATCAGTCGGCGGTCGAAGTTGTCAACATGTTTCAAGAAAGTCTCAACGAATTTGCCGGACACGCTTTCAGAATCAAACATCAATATGCAGCTATTCAAAAAGCCAGAGAAAACCTGAGCGAGATGGATCTATTGATTCATTTCGATTTTTCCGAAAACTATTCAACGGCATTCGGGGAAGAGGTGCAAGCTGCCCATTTCGGGTCAAGGAGCCAGGTGGTCATCCACCAAGTGTTGTTTACGAAAAGGACGTGGAACCAAGATCGTTTGTTACGTTATCAGACGACACACGGAAAACTGCAGAAGCTGTAGCAGCTCACGTTGAAAGCATTCTGGAGGAAATCGTTGTCGGAGAATATGAAAACATCATCTTTGTGAGTGATTCACCTTCATCTCAATACAGAAACAGGTTTACTTTGAACCTAATCAGGCACGTTTGCCACACAAAAGGAATACGAACCTTTCAATGGTTATTCACGGAAAGCAGTCATGGTAAGGGAACCCCTGATGGGGTCGGCGCAGCAGTGAAACGTCGCTGTGATAACTTCATTTCGAATGGAGGAAAAATTGACAGCGCACTAGATATTCAACAATTATTGTACAGCTCAGAGACAGTCATTACAAGCAAAATCGTCAGCAAAGAAGAAATTGATCGCAAGAAAGAAACAAGGGAGCATATGAATACAAAGGCAATGAAAGGAATCGCTAGTGCACATCAAGTCATATGTGAAGATACAAATGTCTCACGAATGTTGATCAGGGACCTGGCATGCCAGCGTGGTGACCCAATTTGCTTCTCCACAATGGAATGGATAGGCTCCGATGATGCTGATGTCGATCGTGGCGAAGAGAAGATGGATAGAAATATTGAGGTGAACAGCTATGTCGTTGTCCTCTGCGAACGATGGTATCTGGCGCAGGTGAAGGAAACAGTGAGAGCTATGGAAACGTGGTGTTCATGAAAGAAAAGAGCCGAAATAGGTAAGTCAAGGGCAAAAAGTATCCCAATTTCAACATTTGTATTAATAGGAATTGCATGAAGACATATAAAGCCATCATATTTGCATCCCAGTAATACATTATGACTCAGGTATACAGTAAGTGTTGCTGGTTTAACGAATGAAAAGCATGCATTTGAGATTGGAAATAAGCATGCACGCATATGCATTAGCTCAGCTTATGCTCCATGACGAAATGTCACAAATATGATTATTTGCATTATTAAGCGGTTATGAAGCATTATTATACAGTCATGTAGGCTGTCTCAAAACCTTGAAGATTTGAGAAAAGGTTCGAACAAGAAATTCGTGTGATCATAATTACTAATTAGCCTACATGTAGGGATTCAAAATTGCATTTTGGATTGCAGGTTTCTGTGGAAAGATCCCCCTGAGGAGGACAATGTCCACTTGGACACAATCATCTGGAAACTAACAGGTGCACCCTCCATTGTTGCCAGTTCATCGACGTCTCGGATCACCCACGTTCTACCTGAGGAAGAATATGACAACATAATGAAGATCTATGAAGAACTTTAAAATAGCATCTTAACCATCAACATCAGTGTGGTTGACTTGACTTTCATAGTGCACCGGTACCTTTTAGAAAGTAGTATATAGATTGCATATATTTGTGCTGTATAAACCTGGAGTTTGGTTTTTTGCATTCGAATCAGCTGTTGGTATCACGCACAATCGACTTACAGTAGACTTATCTATCAATTATGGGATTTTCGACCATTGGAAATCATGAAGGGAAGTAGCCAAACGAGTTTATAACAAAGATATCCTTGCCCATAGGTCCGCTCGTAGTTTGTCTGAATTGCAAAATACGCATGATATGAATTGGCTACACGTACACGTACATGACTCTGGTGAATTACTGACTTACTAATATCGATACAGTTAACAAAGTATTGTCAATATCTACATTAAAACAATGCACAAACATGAGTAATCCAGAATACAACCTACGTGCATATCCATGTAAATGGTCATTCTCATCCGAAAAGAAACACAAAAACTAAAGTGATGCTTCATGTGGCAGCTTCAATATCGATCATAAATGTATAGGCCTACCGCAGTATGTGTAGCAACATGATAATATCATGATCTGTGTTCTTTCTTGTGGTCGACATATATTCCGTTATGATCTACGTTAATTTTCGTCATGATCTATGCGGCGTTCGTTATGATCTACGAAATTTTCGTTATGATCTACATAGTGATCGTTATGATCTACGCAATTTTCGTTATGATCTACGAGCATTTTCTAAATTTTTTTGCTACCGAAAAATATTTAAGTTTGGTGTGGTTTTCAATACGATATTCGTTTCTAGCATGCTGAAGTGGTCCAGAAAAAATGTAACTTAAATTGATTGGACGAATTTTATTTTATCATTTTTTTCCATCGTGAAAACAGTCATTTAAAATGGATTTGCCCTACAGTATATAATGCATATCGTCATTGTCATTTAATGTGTGGGAGAGGCTTCTAGGCATCGGCCTACATGTATGATAGTGGATAGTGCATATGTAGCCTACATGTAAGAAATGTAGGCTCCTATGCGGTAGTATGCACTTGATAACAGGTAAGCTTAAATGTAGGCTATACAGCAGTTAATCGTAAAATATTCATAAAAATACGTCCTAAGCTTATGACAGTACAATAGCGTTAACATAATAGAGTAATACCCATAGGCCTATAATTACATTATTTACATTAATTATGAATATACATTATAATCGGTTGCAATGCAGGCTTCGAACTCAATGCATTTACAATTTAGGTATCTGTAGTGCATATTGACTCACCTTAATTTCCTTGATCGCTAGGGTACCCATCTTCCTTGACAGATCCGCGGGATCGATCCAATGGACTGTCGACCCAATGAAGGACCTGCACAGAAATATGTAGAGCTATGTTTGTAATGACTGTCATGTATAATTAGATATAAGCTCATGTACATGCATAGTCCAATTGTGCAATAGGCTTACTAAAGACAACTCTACATGTAGCTACACTAACACTGCTAGGTATTTAACAAACATAAAATCAAACTTTCAACCGGCGCAATTTTCCAAATGAATTTGTATGCATAAATCAGAACGACATTTTCTTCCATAGGTCTCGCTTGTTTTCTGAAGATGAATACAACAAGTGATAAAGCATAAACGATGTAATTGTTTATTTTATTTACATTTATCTATTAGCTTTTCAATTTTAAAATTTTCGCTCATTGCATGTACCAGAATTGTTTACACATATGCATGTATTATTTTATTATATCGTCGTTGGTTTACGATATGTATGTAGATATCAATAGTATAGCTGAAAGTCATATGTTTCATGTCTATGTTATCGCCAGTTCGCTACCGTAGCTACGTCATAAATGTTATTCACTACCTGAAACAATTGCATCGTTTATGTTTTATCACTTGTTGTATCCATCTTCAGAGAACAAGCGAGGCCCATGGAAGAATATGTCATTTTGATTTATGCATACAAAAACATGAAATTGATAAGACATACAAGCAAATCTACAGCCTCAAAGGTCATATCTGGTGTCGAACGTAAAATACTCGTATGTTATGTCAAATATCATATTGGTGTATATAATCTTCCAACAGTGTATTGATTGCTACGTGCATACCGGTAGGCTAATACATGCAAACTGCAAATTGATCAATAGGCATCTCATATTTAATTTTACATACCTGTTGTGTGCCGTCCAGCTGTCTGCCGTTGTCGCAACGTGCGACAGGTCCTTGAGAATGCTCTTTAACTCCTCTCTTGTCTTATCCCCCATGGCCTTGATGTCGCGAGTCAGTGTGCGGCGGCTGGGGACCCTGAATTCAGGCTGGAGGACTCGGAACATCTCCCTGGTGGCTGGGTAGTCTGTGATGCTGAGTGGGATGAGGCACTGGCGAACCACTTGGTCACTGCCTCCCTGCCATTAGCCTGCACCAAACAGGAAAAAATGAAATATTACTTCTCCTATAAGCAGTTGGCAGAGGTAGGACTACACAGGGTTTTATAAAATTCCAGACAAATCTAATACAAAACTATCAAAACTTATCGAATGAAATTATAATGATTAATACGAAAAATTTAAATTGTGCATATACTTTTATCTGATGTGAAAGCATTATCAAACATTTCTCATGAAAGGTTTACCTGTGTAAATTGTGTACCCTGGTCAACAGATTCCTTTAAGGAGAGCTGGTGGAGTTGCACTTGGTTATCTCCGCTTGGGTGCCTGACACCTCGCCTGCTAGTCCTGCTGATGGCTGCTTTCAGTTGAGACAAGTCCTGAGCGTGCTGAAAAGAAATAAATAAAAAGTGCATGCCTTAGTTTACATGAAAATAATAAGCTTGAGTATGAGTGACATGTAATTTCATCATCTATGAAAACAGAGTGATGTTGAGCTATAGAACCTTACCTTGGTCTTGTAATGTGAGACCAGGTTGCCAGTTATATTGTTCCAGAAAGACACTTCCGCGAAGCACTTATGACACTTGGCTTTCAAGTTGTAAACTGTGGTTGTCTTTTCCTGGACATTGGAAGAAGTAGGCCTATCTGGGGCGTTCTTGCACTTGAGCACTTGAGATAATTCGTAATAGCTTGTCAAAGCTGCCATCTTGTCTTTGATGGTCTGCAGCTCCTGGCTGGAAATACCACATCCAGGCGCAATCACAAGGTGTTGCTGGTCGACGTCAATGGCTTGACTACCTGAGCGGCTGTGGGCCTCTAACTCACTACCCAGGGACATGAGGGAATTCGAGTGGGAGACGGGGGGAACGTCTGCAGATCCAGAACCTACGGAAATGTTCCGCTTCTTCTCTTGAGTCACACCACTACTCCTGTTCTCAACACGGAAGAAGTCCTCCATACATGTAGTCCTCTTGCGTGACATATTGCAGTCCTCTTGACGCTGAAACTGAAACAAAAAAATCAGTGATTTTATTTTGATAAATCCTCGGCTATGACAAAATAAATAATACACATGCTTGTATACAGCAGATGTAGGTACAATGATATAACCTTAAAATTCTTGCAGTCCCGAAATTTACAAGACAGCTAAATATAACGCATATATACATGTAGTTTCATTGTTACAGCGTCTTATAAGCACATGTACGTGTATGTATTTTACTAGACTCTGCAGGATGATGGTAAACATGTTGGCAGACAATGAAAAAAATGATGATCGTCAACTTTATCAGCTTAATTGAAAAGTGCGCGCTCAAAAAACGCAATCTATAAATAAGTATTTACATGTAGCCTACTTAGTGTGGCCCATAGTCTCAGTATACCACCATGGTAAAGGATGCCGATCGGATTGCACTTGTCTCTTAGACGTAAATAACATGTAGCAATTTGCAACTCCCAACTCATGTCCAAGCCTGACAAGCAAAGTCCAAAATTATAATGTAGCTATCTGTGGGACCTCACTCGTAACGTATGAACATCGAGGAACAATACACTCATCATTGTACCTAGCTAGCTACTGGATAAGGCCTATATAGCTTTGATAATTTTGCCAGCCTTATCAATAATCATATCAATAGACTAAACAACAATTCAATGTTCTTCTTGTTCTGCGTCCTTGGATGATGAAGTTCTAGCGGCGTCGCTCTTAGAAATACCAATTAGCCCTACCGGTAATTATTAAATTGCACCCTAACTATGCTACGGTATGCCTACATTGCACGTAGGTACATGCGTAAGATGAAATAAAAATTTAATAATGTATTTGCAACGTAAACAATAGATATCAATTGGGCTATTCCATCAACCCCATCCAGTGGGTACGTCGATTTATCGACAAGCTAATGCGGTATACTGCAGCATAATAGAGCGTGTAGTGTTCATTAAAGATGCTAAAATATTGAAAAAAATTAATGTAGTGCTCATTGCAGTTGCTAAAATACTGAAGGGAATTAATATGTTCACGGCACCGCAATTAGAAAGTTAAGGAAATCATATTGTTGTATAAACTTACGATACATACGTATATCTACACGGCTGGAAATAAATGTCTATAAACGTAGGGTAGGCCAAGTGCCAAGTGATCTACATGTAGGCATATGTACGTGCAATGCCTACGTACAATGTAGGCTACATTATCAGTCTACTCTAGAAACTATGAAAGATAGTTATCTACAAGTATGTCATCGTCGCTTTATATTGTTCAGCCTGCGCTAGCCTTATGATGTGACTGACACTGACTGTGTTACAGTGGCGTAGCGTGAGTTTCTTGCGCCCGGATGCGAGATACTCATTTGGCGCCCTCAGCCTGTGTTAACCATCTTTGAATCCTCCCAAATTTGAGCAGGGGTTCGTTCCCCTATCAGGGAGACCAATTCCCTGGCGTTCATCTCATTAGAAATGAGAATGGTTAATCAAAATTGCTAAAATAAAACAATCATCTCATTGGAAATCAGAATGGTCATTGGTCAATCCAAATTGATAATCATTAACAAGAGATTTAAAAAATTGTGCGACTAGTTGTCCTAGTTGTTTACCACAGAGAGTGGGCCTGGCCTACACATAAGTTAAATATAGGAACTATATTTTCCTTTTTTTATGCATATGCGACGTATTTTTCTACTCTTATAGACGATGAGGATTTAAAAACACTACTCGACTGCTTGGAGTCTAAAAAGGTACGATTTTGGAAAACACTGTGTTAAATGAATGTTGGTAGTTTCTCATGAATATGCGCATACATAGTATGAATTAATAGATTATAAAAACGTTGCATGATGAGCTGATTGAACGTTCGATGGTAGAAGACAAATGCACTTTATCACTTGATGAGCAGTATAGACACCGACTGCCGTCTAGACGCGAAGAAAAAATGATTCTCATTGAAACGTTCAAATACGGCTGTCAGGGGCCAATCCTCTTTAAATCTTATTCGACAACTTACCTCAGTGAGGTCGACGTCATAGTTGCTGTCCATGGATGACGACTATTTCGAAGCTAATCGATGCGAAAGGCTTTGTGTGAATGCACGCGCACACACGCAGGATCAGAAGTCGAGGCACAGACTGCGATGAGTGAAAATGAAACAATCTCATGATTTTATTAACGAGTACTAATTCAGTAGAAATGTACCAACTCGCTGTTCAACTTACCTTCATCTAACCCTTTAAATCGTAGATGACCTCAACGAGGAATCAGAACGGGATCGCGCATTGATATTCTACATGCAAGAGTTGTGAACTATCAAGCACTGTGTGGTGTCAAGGTGTGATCCCCTTAATAGAGCTTAGTAATACCCGATGCAATTCCAATTGACGCTTTTAAGAGTCACATTCGAGCAGTTAATTCAAATCGTAGAATGTTAGTCTAATAAGCCAAAGAAATTTTTGTTTTCAAAAAAAATTATCGCTTTATCGTTATCGCAGGAAAATTTAAAGCGATAACGATAAACGATAATTTTTTCGATTCTTTGCGATAAACGATAAACGATAATTTTTCGGCCAGTCCGATATTATCGCTTTATCGCTTCATTTATCGGAACGCCCACCACTGTTTTTTACCCAGATTTAATTTGTAGAGATGCCTTCAAGTCATAAAATACATAATGTAGATGAAAAAACTGAATTTATTACTACAAAACATATATTTGCATGATTATATATTGCTTCACTGAATATTGTTATGGCATGAACTATCATAATAATGAAAGATACGTTAAAAATTGCTACAAATTAGGTCCAGGGCATTTAGGAGAGTATTATAAACTTTCACGCCGACGTTTGTTTCCGAATTGGAAGCAGTACCGACACTGACGAGTTGGTCTCGCTTTCTTTTGTGTTGGAGGAATCCTGAGTAGATCGTGTTGCTCTTGTAGTGTACATATATGATCATCAGCAGTTGCTGGAGGATCAATAGACCGAGTTCTTTTTCTTGGTCGTCGAACAACCTCTCCTTCAGGTGGTGGACTCCCTCGACAGTGAATGTATGCATTTATATATTTCTTGAGAAATTCTTGAAAGCTGATCACTTTGACGGAAGATGGCAAAGGCCGAGGAAGACTGTTGCAGTACACTTTGTATCCATTGAGTATCATACGCTGCAGCAAATGAAGTCCAATTTTGACAAATCATTTATAGGATTTTCGTATACATTCGTACGGTTTTAGCTGCTGGTCTTGCTTATCGGTTCCATTCATGTGAAAATTATAGTCCTCAATAGGAATCTTACTGAATTTTACTGTATTTCTACCACGTTGTATTCACTGTTTCTCTACTTTAGAGGCCTTGTAGATTACAAAATGGCGATATCTTTTGCACAACGAGTTGGTCTGGAGTCTCTTCAATAGTGAAAGTGAGAAATCTTTCACCCAGTTTAACGGAAATGCGTCATTACAATCGAGCTTTGTTATTCATTCACACTTATGCAGACGTGCCATGCTCGATAATGATTGGTCGACAAATTTCGTAGACGTCATTGAGAGACTGAATCAGTGGTAATGAGCTAAGAATAGCATAGTATTAATGAAATCATCGACAAACTCACGAAAATAACTGTATTAGCGCCAATATTGAGGCCCGAGTATACTCGTGATAGTGCATAGCGCATCACGAGTATGGTCGTTTTAGACGCGAAGGGGTTAAAACAGCATAATCTGTCACAGTATAGAAGTCCTACATTCCCAACCGCAAGCGATTTTTTTCTTGTGATTAAGTAAATATTTTGACATAATTAAGCATCCACATCATTTCATGTCATCAACATAAGAAAAAATCCCATTCTTTATTCGTCCATATCACATTATCTCATAGATGCCTTCGGCCAAAATCGATCATCAGAACACATACACATCGCAAACTCAAAGAATGAGCGTAGCCTACGTCTTGATACAGATGTGTCGAAACGCGCTGCGCAATTATTTTGTGCTGTATCTCTTTATCATCAGAATACATGCATATTCCAATTAGCGACATGCAAATTCCATGGAATTCCCTTGTTAAAAGCCGATTTTTTAACAAAAATGGCGCTAAAAATATTCGCATGTATGCTAGCTGCAACGTCGTAGGTGTCTGCACAATTCACTAGAAACTCGATACAGCACGTGACATGCCACACTCAATTAGCCTACGCGTAAACCACATCCGCGTGACATTATACTGCATGTATCAGAGGAATGTGATAGGACCTAAATTTCATGCTCAGAGGGCAGACAGACAGAACATGTTAAGCGGTTCTCCGTGGTTCAAACGGCAACGCGCAGACAACCGACGTAGACGACGCGTGTAAACGCTCACCTTGTATTCATAAACATATAATGTTTTGACAGCATCAGATCACGTGATTGCCGATTCTGTGCAGCTGCACGTAGAAATATAAACTGCCCTTAACCACGGATGTTTGGGTGCTCCGCAATCACGCGTGGCAATGTTACCTAGTGAGATAACGTGCATTTTTCCTGCGTAGAATTGTGATTCGCTCACAGTAACTCAAATGCTCGTTTCGGGTCTATGACACCAGGAAAAACCACCAGGGTTGTCTACTCAATTTATTATGCTGAACGACGCAATGAACTTAATTGAGGAAACTGTAAATTGGACTATACTGTTCAAAGGCATCATTTTTTATTGTGATTTTGTTAAAATAAACAAATTATTCGAAAAAAATACTTTTCTAAAATAAGCAGAAGAATTAGGGTTGTGTTTTAATACCGCCTACACAAATCAATTTTCCTCATGATGGTAGCTTGTGTCGCATGCACCCGAAGGCACGTACGAGTTCTGATATTGTCAATTACTGCATGCATGTAGACCCCATGATTTATCATATGTTTAAATGACAGGAAGAACACGTCTCACTTCCTGTCGCATTTGTCACAGTCGGCTAGCAATTCTGATTAAGTTGAATAAAGAAGTTGATGATTCCGGTGATGAATCATTAAAATTACTAAGCTTACTTAAACGCACATCACATCAGGTTTTCAATCGTGATCCCCTAGACAAGGGTCAGTGGAAAATTAATAAAGAATTAAGTATTGATTTTGTTCCTTCCCGGCTGAAGAGCAGCCGGGTTAAATATGTATGTCTCGTGAATTGAGGTGTGGACACTGCATGGGTATGTGAGAAATGTCATCTACTCCGAATATGTGAAACTAGATCAAACATCAAATTTGTGATTGTGAAAAACTATATCGCTTGAGCGAAGAAGACAGAAGCGCAGGGATTGCAATTCACCCAAGAAAAAATCCCCGGAAAATCGGGAAAAACCAGGGTTTGAATGCATAAATTTGAAATATATACATAAGATTAATTTCGCAAAAAACCCCGGAAAATTGCGATACCTGCAGAAGCGACTTGTTGCCACAGTAAAAATGAATATAGGCCTGAACTTTTCTCTGCCACGGCCGATTTCCGCCCAAGACGAAATAACTCTGCGATTCCTAAGGCTTCTGTTCAGTCTGCTAATGGGGTAGATGTGAATCAAGGTGACCATGAATCAGGCCAATACCAGTGGGTAGATTTCGAAATTTCGCCAATTTCGCGTATCGGCTCTGATTTCGCGTATAGGTCTGATTTCGCGTATCAGCACTGATTTCGTTTACTTTTGTTTTATGTACCCTACGAGCAAGTATATATTATATTGGTAACACAATACGTACTATAAGTTTACAGGAACAAGTCCACTTACAGCGAACAAAAATAGATGATAGAGAGAATTTCGTCTTCTATCAGATGACATACATCTTATGGAGGACGCAGATAGGCATTTCAGTGATTTTCATGCTTTGTCAATACATCACACACAGAACAATTTTATATAAATTTTGTAATCTCACTTAGCTAATTTGTATGTGCAGTCTTTTTATCGTGTAAACAAACTTCTTTCATTCAAACAGGAAAATCAAGAAAGTTAATTCCTTTTGTTCATTTCAAAGGACAAGGACTGTGTGTGATGTATTGACAAAGCATGAAAATCACTGAACATTTGCATCGTGCACCTGATGAAGTCTGTGACAAACATTTGTCAATAAACTGATGCATTTTGAGACTACGTTAATTTTTCTTTATCATTTCCTAAGTCTCATGGCGATTACTTTTGAATAATAATAACATGTAGCCTATAAATGGACAGTGACAGTGAAATACAGGATTTGATATGTAGTTACGTATCTGTAAAATTACTGATTGCGTTTTAACTGGAGATTTTATTAGCTTAATTTGTATTCGCGATATCCACGTGTCATTTGTTTGGCGTGCTCCGTTCATTCTTATGGAAAGGAAAATTTTCAGGAAAATAGAAACACCCAACTTTACTTGATAAAATAAAATAGCATACAAAACCATATAATAAGAACATGTAAGATATTGTAGAATATAGAACATGTTTTTCCCACCATACTTGACTGTGATCATGGATCTTCCATAATTAGAATTTTATTGTTTACATGCACGATCTAGGTAAGAAAACTTACGACTTCAACTTATGCGTCATCTACTTTATAACTTTATGCAAATAGTAACACACACAGAAGTTTGCTTTATACGCCTATGTAACTCATAATGGCAAGCAATCCATTGAATTACACAGATTAGTCTTTTTTGTCGAAGCGCGAATATTTGTTACTCGGCATAGAAGAATCTGAGAATTGGTGTACATGTCTTTTTTGAATCACATCGAGTGCTATACTGCGCGCGGCTTCTTTTTTCATTTCTAATGCATTCTTTTCTTGTCGAAGATCCATCAGGTCTTTCTCGGCTTTTCTGGCCTGCTGTAGTGCATTCTCTGCAAAAGATGTTAGTCGCCGTTGCTCATCTTCCTTTTTCTTAAGAGAAGTTGCGATGTCTTCCATCTCAGTCGCGTGCTTTCGAATACTTTCGTTTCTGTTCATTTCCTCGTTCAATTCTTTTCGTAAACGTTCAAAATTTCTGTTTTTCTTTTTCTTCCCGTTCTTTTCGTTGCTCCTGCTTCCATGCTTCATATTTCGAGTGCGATGCCGTGCACGAATCTCTGAGTTGACGATCTATTTTCAATGTAGAGCTGTCCAATTTTTTGCTGTTGAGAACAGACTTACTGACGGACAACGCCTTTATGATTTCAGAACCCAGAGATCGACGTTTCTTAGTTATTACATCGGATAGACCCGAAAAAATACGTTCGACCTCCGCGTTTCCATGTGGTAATATAAAAATCGCTTTGGCGACTTTTACGAGGGTTGGTGTCTTTCCCACCTTGTCGACTTTCGACCAAGATTCTCCTACATCGTTTTCATAGGCGTTTTTTACCAGACTTTGATGAAGCTTAATCTCGACTTGCAATGTCGTTGGTCGCAATCTCCTAAAATGTTAGGGATGGCTTTAACGAATTTAAAAACCAATTTCTCATAATGGTCACTCTGTTGGTACAGAGGACTTAAAAATCGTGAAGCCCTCAGTAGCTCGTTCCCGAAAGGCAAATAGTCACTCAATCTTTTTGTAATTTCCATGAAAAAGGCTTTCATGATCTTGAAGGCGATTGCCTGGTTGGGCCTGATAAATCTGAGAAGATTTTTCGAGCTTTTTCACCAATGATGTTGTAGGCGTTGTGCCAATGATCGAAGTTGGATACATCAATTGTCCAGCATCGGGAAGGGATCTGATCAATTGATATATTTCTGAAAATCATATTCTCAGAATGAAGTACTAACATAATTATTATGTTAACCTCAGCACATTCACAAGCAACATACATTCGTGTGTAAAATGGATCTGGAAAAGGTAAAAATATTAATAAATCCATCGCATATCATATGGAACATCGCAGTTCAAACTTAATTCAGATGGAGTTACAAACTTAATAATAAAATGTTAAATAATGCCTAGTTAGTCACAAGTATAAAACACATAAAGCTCATAAACTCTATCGAAGATTGATATTATGAATGAGAATATCAATATCAAGTTATCCAGTGACAAGAGCATTAGCTCGCGGTATATATTATAACATATCTAAGTGCATAATTTCGTTCGCGTATAAATCCTCAATTTCGCGTATTTCCAGTCAAATTCGCGTAATACGCGTCAGAATCCGACCACTGCAATACAATTATATCATGAGATAGTAGCAGCTCTTGACCACTTTCGTGGCAGAAATATTCAGTAGGCCATAAATTGTAATTGCCATTTTTTCAGAAATAGAATTACCCCAGCATTAAAAAGAGCATCTCACCCAAACTACCTGAAACAACGTCTATTTCACAACACATTTTTACACACCATGCCCTTGCGCACGTGGCGAACACAAGCGCGAATAAAATTCACAAGAACAATAAATCGTAAATATACATGTTTATTTTAAAACGACCTATTTTCACATGATATCGAGTACAAGAAAGCTAAGCCTATCTGTATGAGAGTCACAGCTTATGACTGAAAGCTGGATGCAAACTTCATAACAGTAGTATTAATCCAGGAATTATCATGACTCATATGAATATATTGAGAAGAATGGCTAAAAGCCAGACCAAATATATATATCATGTATTATACATCTTAACATAACAAGACAGACAGCAGTTGTTGCAGGAAATTGACAATTTCGAAAGCTGTATGCCAAAGTACGCTCACATTTGACTGAAGGGCCATTGAGCATAATACACAGATTATGATGAGGAAAGTGTATTATCTTAACAAACATAACAATTAGGGATAACAGCATAATCAAACACTCATTCATACATACAAAATTACTGACTGCCTCTTTAATATAAGGATAAAAATCAATCTTTGTAATGATAGACATGCACTCATTTTCACAGGTAAATCGATAAAGCATTTAATAAAATGAACTAGTCTTCTCTGTTCATTGAAAGTGAAGTATGGACAGGAATGTGATATCCGTAGAAGGACATGGTAGCAATGGATTATGATATCATTAGTCATATTTCTCAATGAAAGTAACAATTCAATAATAATAGAGATATCAAGTATTGCCACACGAAATGGCCGATCATCAAGTGAACTTTTTGGTCTTCATTTGAATTAAAACGTGGTCCTGAAAAGGATGAGCAAAAACCGCCGTTCAGTTTTGGTCGAAATGGTCCTGAAAATGTTGAACGTTATTTTTTTTACATTCTCATCATTACTGGGATTAAGACGTATTACAAGAATATTGACGACGGTTCATTTTGCTATCCTTTTTTCAAGACCACGAGTATTTGATATTCCCATTAATACCAGAGTAACTCATATTGGCACGCTGGTATAGTGAGTGTCAGCCTATCGGAATGACTGAATAAATACATTTGGGGCACACACACACAGTGACAATCACATCGACCTGGCAACCAAGGTAAGATAATGCCATGAGTAAGACACAAGAACATGTGATGAAACGAAAGAGAAAAAAGAACCAGACCGGCCAAACGGCTGAGGGGAAGCAAGAGTGCATCGATTGATGAGGAAACAGAGCAGGAGGATATGGCATGCCCCAAAATGCTGTAGGGAACGGCTGTGTAAATATGAATCATCCGAAAGAATAGGTAAATATATAGAAATCGGCACGCAGAGGTGTGCACCAGGAGTTGACAAGGTTATAAAACCGAGCGAAAGTCTTCGAAATTGCGGGTACACAGGCCGTTGGCGGCATCAAAAGACCAAAATGAAATTGAACTGAATTTTCATGTGCAAACATGTAAAAAAAACCGAGCACATGCGTGATTCCCCTCGACGAGCAAGGCGAGCACGCGAAACGCAAATGGAAACTCAATCCATCGGAAGATCTAAATGAAAGTGTCTCAAACCAGTTTAAGAAACGTGTCGAAGATGTGCATGAAAGAAGATACCGATCATAACAGGCCGTTGAGATGTCAACTGCTGGTGCGCACGGGAATGACGACATAAAGGGACAAAGATGACGATCATGATATAGTTTCAGTCTTATTTCTTGGATGAACGACCAAGAGTGAAGAATTTCTTCTTCTCTTTGCTTGCAGCAGCCCCGCTACTTGGCGTTCCTCCACCTTGCTGCGATGTACCGGCGACAAGCTGTTCAGGTCTGGAACTGGCAGGCATTGTTGCTGATCTCTGGACTGGTGTTCCACTGATAGAGGCGCGTGGGGTTCCAGCACGTGATAACGATGTGTTTCGGTTGATATATTGGCACCATTTATTCATTTCGTCTGCAGTATTGGTTTGGAATAGATATTCACCACCATTTACCAATTTAAGACGGAACACATTCGGTCGTTTAGCATAGTCAGTAGCTGGACCAGCACTGGCACCTGCGAGATCGAGACCAGTTTCGTGATGAAACATTTCATTTGGTCGCTCTCTGGAAGAAAGCAATATCCACATTTATATATAATAAATGAAAAATATTCATTGCATATTCAGTAGCTTAGGGTCACAGAAAAGATAGTTAATAATCAATGATGAAGCAGACAAGAGGTGGTTGTGTCTTGTAGTGTCAAAATACATCAAAAACGTCCCTGGAAGAGAGCACTTTCAGAAGCTTTGTAGGTTAAACCCATGGTCATGTTTCATTTTATCTACCGCAGTAGACTGACTTGCCATTTTTTATATTTCATCGAAGGCTAAAACTTAAAAGACAGAATTTCCAATGCACTATGTAGTGTAAATAGACGAGATAGCTTTCGTGTCTACCTGGTTTTATCAAACACCATTGTCTAAACTCTGGCATTGCGAGAAATCGCTAATCGAACAATGTTATTGCCATGCACATGCATTCGTATTCAATGAGAAACAACAGTTTAACGATGAACTGTTAATGACTTTGAAAATTATGTCAGTTAAGTATATTCTGGCAGAATGTAGATGCTTACCAAGTGCTGTTGTAGTAGGGGAGAATGGGGGTGACATGGCAGCTTTTTTGACAATGAAATAATTAACAATGAAAGTAAATCAAAAATAATACTTTACTCGTATTATACAGCGTATTTTCCAACTTTTTAATATTAGGCAAAATTCTGTGAGAGTTGCTCTTGACCTTCTAATTTGAATCTCAAAAAAAGTTCAAAACTGCCGTGTCGCCCCATCGATGGGGGTGACATGGCGGTACTACGTCAAGCTTCGTATGTCTGTTAGTCATTACTCAAATATCAACCAGAGCTAAACTACCTCTCAATTTGACCACAATCAGTTCATATTTGCCAGTAGGCCTAGCAATGTAATTTCCTAGTTTCTCAAGATTTGAAGCCTGTCGAAAATTATTCCAAAACAAAGTGTTATGAAAACGTCATTCAGCCTATAGCAATGCATCTAGGCGAATAGATGAAAGATAGATAGAGGCAATCAGAGCTTGTGCGCCTTCCTAAAATATAAATCTACTGTTAAGAGCCTTCTGATATGAAATCAAGGCACATCACTAACGTCTTTAAGGGGACGGAAGCTACCGCGCTCGCCACTCCTTTCCACCAGAGAATAAGAAACATTTTAAATTTCATGCAATTATTAGAGGTATTTTTTTGCTGAATTCTTGCATTTATTAGTGGATTTTAGCAAACAGCCCCGAGAAGCAGAGAGGCACTCCGGGAGAAAATTTTCTGGATGAGGCACTGAAGCACATGCTCCAATAGGTATGAATGAGAAATCCGTGCCTCATATATTGCTATGTCCGGTTGGACAATAATAGTGACGGTAGTCAATATGATTTCAATGGATCCTAATATTTACTGAATGGTTGCTACGGATTGAGTTATTTTCATCAATGTGACCAGGAATCACTAAAACGCTGAAATCGAAATGCTGCCATGTCACCCATTGACTTTTTGAAATAAAATGGCTGTCATCTCAAAGTAATAGTTCTAAATTTACATCAACAAATCCACATAATCTATGAAGTTATTCAGTTATCTTCGTGCAAATGAGTCGTAGTGTTTGATATTGATAACAGGCTAAGAAAAATACAGTAATTTTCAAAAATGCTTAACATTTTTTTGAAATGCAAAAATTTCATTGATCTATGCTGATCAGGAAAAACGAGCTAGGCGAAAGACCTTCATAATAGACCTTCATTTCGAATACTTCGGATTTTCTTTCTAATGGACTGATACTGTTGTAGAGGGTTGCTGCCATTCATCCCTAGATGTTGAATTACAGGTAGTTTTCTAGACTATCCAAAAGAAAGAAGTTTTTCTAGACTACTTTTGATTACTTCGCCGATCATTCGAATTTCGCTTAATTCTTCTTGGCAAACAGATGATTTCGACTGACTGATTTGCCACTTTTAGAAAAGTTGATACAGGTACATTTACATGCGATGAGATATCAACCTTTCAAGAGTCAACTTTTGCTCTATGGATTGGAAATGCATTAATTTAGCAATGAGTTTTCTACAATGAGGAACTGATGATTTTATTTATTACATGATAGTTCTAGTTCCTAAGCAACTTTATTTCACTTTGCAATGGCCGCAATCCTGAGCTCATTCCAAAAATCTATCCAAATGCAATAGCAAGGAGAAACAAAGCACATCGGTAGCTAAGCTAATAGATACACAGGTCGTTGTTATAATAAAAGTAAAGGACGTTCACATAACTATTTTAGGATTATGGAGGAAAAAAGAATAGTAGTTTCCCGTATCGGAAGGGTTGGGAGTAAACCATCTCACAGTAACTCATTGTTTTAACTCATTCAATGATAGAAACACGTGTCTTGCTGAGTCTTCGAAGTTACAGGATTTGAACGTCACCGGAGGCTCAACATCAAATTTTCATCGCCTGACCTGTCTCGTGCTCAAATTGAAGAAGATAAAGTATTGTACGAAGACTTTAAAATGTGAAGAGAAGATGCAGGCGAAGGTGCATTTCTAAGACTGGGAAAATTGATAAGACGTGTGAGTCCTCCAATATATTTCAGGATTGACGGAGCTCTAGTTCTCCACCTCTACCGTCGATGCGCATGACAGACGCACGCTCGCTGAAAATAATTTGTCAACACCGTTAGCTTATTAGGAGAAGGAACCCGGTCTGATGCATTTCGACAACGAATGCTGAGGAAATTATGAATCGACTTAGAGCTTGGTCAGCAATTCTAAAACTTGTCGGTAAATGGCAACTAACAGCACATCGTCTTATCAAAGGATTCCGGGGAGCAGTCATACTGTGACTAATTTTTCTTCTATTTTCTTTCTTCACTTTTGTCTATATTTCTATTCTTCATACTACTATACCAGTGTGCATTATATAGTAGCAAGACATCACTAGAGTTTGTGACTTCAGTCGAAATTCACTATGCACGTAACAATTTCCCTGCATGTACTAATATCTACTCGTAAACAAAGAAAAGTTCGAGTAAATATATTTATTTGGGAAACACTATTTTTGTATTATCCAAGACGGCTTAGATTTTCTGTAGATAGTATCAATAATTACTAAATTTCGTCTCATTGGTAGAAAATTTATGCAGTTAAAAGTTGCCTCTGCTCAAACATGGGACAAGGAGGTGTAGGATGCGTAACACGGGATGTGAGGTGAAGTGACGGACTGACAGACAGTAGTTCATAGAATGAATTATCAACAGAAAGTTAATGGAAACGTTTGCAGTTGGAATATTTAACTATCAGCATAATTTGACAAAAATATTTATGCACTGATGTATAAGACACTGAAATATTATGAAATATAAAACCCACCGAGTAATTTGGAATCGTGAAAATTTACATCCATGGTTGAATATTATCTAAAAATTGCTTTCCATTTATTTTTGGTCTACAAGACAACAAACACCTGACATATTCTAGCCACGCATTAGTTATGTGACACAAGTTTTCTTGGATGTCATTAGGACAAATATATAACAGCAAGAGTTCGATGCGAATTTAACCTATAAATCGTCTTTTTCACATACAAATCAATTATTTGTAAAAACTTGTATGTGGCGCTGTTGTAGCTCTTCAAAAATACAATAGATTTGTTGTAATTAAAGTAGTAGGTGAGCATTTCTATCATTTCATATGAAGTCTATCGTGAAATACCAATTTGCCCCACAATATCATTATGAAATAAACATCTCCACATAAAATCCAACATTGACAGGCTACATTTCTCATATCACTCTCAATCGTGAGAACCAAAGATGTTGACTTTGGTGGTTCTGTACTTTCATCCAGCTATAACACAGCTATCCAGCTGTCAGGTCAGATGGATAAATAAATTTGATAAGAAGTGTGTATTACACGAATGACACTGAAAAGTCTAAGAAGCTTACTAATAGCATACTACGAAAACTCATGCAATATATGATGCTCGACTGACCTTGATGATTCGATTAGTATGCAAGTCATGTGTAGAGAAAAACTCATGAATCTGCCATTTTTAACTTTCCCTGCCTTTTTATTCTTCAATTATAATCAATTTTGCATTAAATCTACGAACAAAATGATGAACGAGAAGCATTATGACTGATTTATGAACACAACATGAACGGCAGTGCGTTGTTAAAGGTTAAATTGCTGAGGTCAAAAACGTCATGTAAATTTCAATTGTAGAATGTTATTTGATTGACAATGCTAATCAGCATATGGCAATGATTTTATCATAGGTCATTAATATCTAATGGCTTTAAAATTCTAAGAAAAAACACCTTATACCTCCCAATCTTCTAAGTCAGACATCACTAGGTGACATGCCACGCGTAATCACGGAACACCCCAAACATCCGTGGTTAAGGACATTCTATTCTTCTACCCACGTACATACGCGCTGCACTAAGAGTCAGAAATCACTTGATCTGATGCTGTTAAAACGGGGAGTGTTTATTATACGCGCGGGCGAGCATTTATAGTTTGCGCGTCGTCTACGGTTGTCTGCGTTGCCGCTGAACCATGAATGAACCGCTAAGCATGTTCTGTCTTCCCTGAGCATGAAATTGAGGTCCTATCACATTGTTTAGCCTCTGATACATGCAGACACATGAGACGCAAAGTCTATATAACAGGACTGCCAACTATACTAACTTATATAGCAGATGTTGCAGCAATGCCCTGCATAGCCACGGATGTTTAGAGTCATGTGTAATTACGCGTGGCATGTCACCTAGTGATATCAGTGTTTTTACATGATAAAATCAAATCAAATTCTGAGAGATAAGAACACGTGCCACGTAAACGACGAAAACCTATGAGATAAAATATCATATTCGAAGCAGTTATACATTCACAGTGCTAGATTATCGACTTGAGCCCCAACACAGAGATGGTTATGTTTTGTTAAAATATACACATTACTTTGTCAACAGTTAAAGTTGGCCCTCGGGTCATCCAACATACCTTTCAAGTGTTCTGTAAATCAAACATATGAGATTACAAATAGAAGGATAGAAAAGGCTGAAAATATGTACTAAAGTCAAACTTCAAGCTGCCACTTAATGAGCATTACATTCGACGTTCTTCTCATAACATGCAACAAATACCGAAGAACTTATCTCCTCCCATGTCATTTTTCTAATCAAATAATATATCAGTCATCTATGTTTTCAAATCATTTTCACACGTTTTGCTCCAATTAGAAAGCATTGATAGTCACAGGGTGACGTCAATAGAACAATATTGGTGATGATCTCTGAATTGCGTCGTTTGAATGAGGAAAGCTGTGCTAAAAATGATGCATCCAAGGAAATTGGTTAGTATTCCAATCATCGTTATGTTTGGTAGGAAAGTTATCATTCTTCATTAACATGCAAAATGCTTTATAGAATTAATATGCAGAAATATCAAATGATAGCTCACCTGTGATGCCGTTCGTCTTTGAATGCTGATAGCTGACCATCTTCAAGGACCATGTAGAGAGAATGCCACGCTCTGGAGGAAGCCTTTTTGTGACCATTCTCCCACTCGTGTTTACGTTGAAGAGCACCTTTCAATCGCCAGTCATTGGGTTCATCCTGTGGAGTTTTTTCTTGTAGCGACGTTCGCCTCCTAACACCTTCAGCAGCCTATAAATATTGAATCATTTTTGAATAAACATGACTGATGGCTTCATCACTCGCAGTACTTACCTCTTCTTGAGATCTGGGGAGGTAGCGAGGAGGTTTACTAGGAGAGGATTCCGCTTGACTTTCGGACACAGGAGTAACGGCCTTCTCCTCTGCAACAGGAGTTCTTTGCACAGGTGGTGTAGGGGGAGGATGAAATTCTTTGGTCGCTTCGTGTATGCGGGCGGCCTTCTCCCGCTTTTTCGCTTCTTCTGCCTCTGGGGTTCGCTGACTTTCTTTGATTTCAAACTGTTGAGATGAGAAAATCATTGATGTTTATTAATGATTCATAATTGAAGAGAAACGATGATTAACACGTACATTGTGAATAATACCGCACATATTCATTTAATCATGCAACAGACGCTGATGATTGAATAGAAATTTTGGAAAATGGAGTTTCCGTCTCTACCACATCTAGGAAGCAATTTCAGATAGCTACGTTTTTAATCTTCTGTTAATGGTCTGGGTTATCCTGATAGATCAACCGACAATAGAATAATGTACCGACTATTTACTCGAATCCAACAATGGATTTTATCTTGCTTGACTTCCCCAAACCATTGATCATAATGAAATGATGTAGAATGAATTTATTCATCACAGGAGGATCAGTTGCAGTCAGAGAAATGATTTGCGTTTCTTGACGCATAATCTAAGGCGAGATCCACCGAAAACAACGCATTATATATAGATTTAGTAAATCAGGGATTGGTGGTAGGCCTAATTAGTATGTGTGGTTTGTTATATGATTTCTAGTCAATGATGTCAATTCATATATATTTTACTATAAATTGAAAGATATACAACACAGAATGGCTGTAAGCCCGCCAAGGCTTGCAGTAAAAGTCGAAGCTAGGATAGCGTCCGGAACAGAAACATGGACCAGACTTATGATCGGGTTTGAATCCTGGAATATCTTCACATATGATAATTTGATTTCCTGTCTTAAAATGCAAAATTGATTCATTCAGTAATATGATTGCGTCATGTCATGACATGATACATGCACCGGAATAGGACCTCCCTTTAGAGCCGGCTTCAGAAGAAAGCTTCTCTTTTTCGCACGAATGAACGTAATTTACATTTCGCTACTTATCCTCGAAGATAAAATGGCCCCAAAGCTCACTCCTCACTCTCCAAGTCGCAATACCCGTTTCATGCGAAGCAACAAAAGCGATTTTTACGAAAGACATGGCAACCACCAATCATGTAGTGGTCATCACCACATCAACGTCAACGCTTTCCTCACAAGTTTTATCAGAACTACTTCATCATTGAGGTGAATGAGGCTAGGATTTCTATGTGTGCATACTAGCATTACTTCCAGGATTCTAGGATATCCTAAATGAGTATGTAGGCCTACTATGCAGTATGCAATTTGTGGCTAGTCGCATTCCGATAGCTGAGCAGAGATGATGCTCATTATTTTACCTGCAAGAGTTATCTTGTTTACCGATACTGAAAGCGAAATGTCAAAAAGTTTTCGTTATCGCTTTCGTCAACGAAAACAACACTACTACTGAGTTTTTGCTACAAGGAAGATCATGTCCCATCCGAAAGCAGATAGCAGAAAGCTTACCTACATTTTAAGAGATCATGATCTCGATTAGGTCTATGTTGAAAGAATCATAAGTTTACAAGTTTAAACAACAGAAGGATTCTGAGACAGATATGAAGCAATTAAATGTTAAAACCTTTTACTTAATTTAGTCTCTCTGCTGATCACACCATCGTTGATAAAGTCTAATTCACAACAGACTGTGTGTGTCGACTTCGAAGTTCGCTGCTCATGGTCATACAGTGCTTGAGTCATTTTAAGTCAATAAATTCTTCGACAACTGTAAAATTATTGCAAAATTTATGTAAAAGCGATTAGGTTTGGAACCGGAAGACTATTGAATCCATAATCCTGAGATAAAATTCTATTTTTCGGTTGTCAGGGTTTCTTCTTGTGCTGAGATTGAAGTCTTACTCCTTACTCAACAGATCATACTTTTAAATCTTCTGATAGACAGTTAGCAGAAGGACAGACAAAATAATTGCGCATTCTCAGTGCTGTTGGATTATTGATTAACTTAAATCGTCTCCCAAGAAAAGTCAGTAGAAACTATTAATCTTAAACAGAAATGCAGCATCTCACTCTTGCAGATCAGTTAGACATCTTTAAGAACCTAATAATTTTGAACTTTATCATCTTAAGTGTCAAAGTAGAGAACGGTGTTACAAACCGCTGTTTGATGTGTTTTGATGTCGGAAAATGGAATTGCGGAACAGTTTACTTCCTTACTTGTGAAATAATGAACAAATGCTCTCCATAGCACCAGCAAATTAACATAGCATCAGCTCTGTCGTACAGGATCAAATCAGTTGGGAAATGAATTTTTAATACTAAACAGGACATTGAACATGATCAGCCGGTGCTGCTTTGCTTTCAATATACCGTCATCTCATGTTCAAACACAATATCACTTAGTGTGAGCTCAGTGACTCATCAATCGGAATTACATTGTGAATCACATTATCGTCCGTGTCCGCATGACAGCGTAATAGAACATAATGGTTGGGATCAACTCATGTCTGCAATACACCACGAATGCCGTAAAAGTTGCGGGACGAGCGCTCAAAAAAAACCCCAGAGATACAAACATTCAATATACCGGTGCACTATGATAGAGAATATGTGCGTGATGCAACGAGATATGAATTCAATATTCTATACCCACAAATACACCATCATTCATTTACTTATCTATCACGAGCGCACATTCTGCTTATCTCAAACTTACAACGTCAATAGTAGAGTTGCATTAAGTTCTTGCTGAGGTTACGCCAACGTGCCGCACTGATTTTGTGTCACTAGCTGTCGTTGCTCAATAAAGTTAATATCTGTGATGAGGTGACAGACAGCACAAGCGTAACAGCTCTGGGAAATACTTTATAGTTGACTAAGATAAAACTCGTGTATCGATCAAATTTGGCAGAATTCGAGGTACCTAGACTTTCAACACAAAATTCATTTTAGAATGTAATTCTGAGCTCGTTCCTTAAATATTGAACATCCAAATGTCATGACAGATATAGATTTATATCTAATAATCGACCCCTTTGATAAACATCGGGTGAATTTTGATGTAGTGAGTTCTGCTTTGTTTTATCATTCACATTCATTATTATCACTTCGGAACATCCGTTAACTCCAGACGCTCGAGTTGTTGGACTAGTGTAGGATGCTGCTATTGAGCAGGTGATTGAGGCCACCAACAATATGAATGGAAAAGTCACAGGCCCGAGTGGAATCACTGGCAAAGTTGTCTAAGTTGCCTGGCTCCTCCGATGTCAAAGAGCTTCGCAAAGCATTTCAGCGAATTCTGACCGTAAGCGAATGCCTGTGACATTGGAAGTCAAACCTTACAGTGGCACTATGCAAAGGTTGTAAAGGAGACCCACTCCAGTACAGCCTAAGAGGCCTAAGACTATTCGATCACAGAATGAATGTTTTTGGATAGGTACTAGACGAACGACTCAGAGCACTGTTAAGAGTTGACGAAATCAAGTTCGTTTATAGAGACATTTGACAATGACACTCTTCATCGCGAGAAGAATAAAAGAGAAATTCATTCTGACAGGATCATGAGAAAAGTTCACGAGGAACTTGTTCCACATATTTGTCGACATCAAAAGGCCTTCGATCGAGTATCATACGCGCCATCAAATGGGTCCGGAAAGGCAACTGACAGGTTGGATCTAAATCAAAACAAGCAATGGAGTCTCTGAAGAATTTCCAATTAACGTCAGTGTACATCAGGGTAATCTCTCAATCCTATTTTTGTCTTGGTGATGGACGAAGCAAACAAAGTCTGTCGAAGTAGTGGCGTTGGGACTTGTTATACACGAACCATTCGGTTTTAACATGGGAAGCAGCACTCACAGATGTCTGAAAACCGAGGAGAATCAATTGTAAGGGGTTAAAATAAATGTCAGGAAGGCGAAGCTTCTTCCCAGTGGCAAGGAGTCCACAGAACCAAGCACCCATGTAGTCTGTGCAGCAGGGGGGTAATGGAACCAAATGAATCACGCACAAATTGTGCAACAAGCGGTGTCATAGATAAGCGTTGATAACGTCTTTGATTTCCGTTGGCCAACGTGTGTAGGAGACGAAATGGAGATGATGGAACGGAAAGAGAGAATCGGAGCATCTAATTGGTTGAGGTCAGTGAAGTCTGTTTTCTAGGGGGGGGTATCATGTACAGGGTACTGAGCTCGCAGGCCAAGCAAGGATATGAAAAAGAAGAGAGTAGCACGAGTCCTTGTAAATATTTAGTCGCAGGGTCAATAGGTCAATTCTTTCATAAATAAAAGTTAAGTAAAGTTTTGATACTTAGTCTGGTTCTCTAAGAATTAAAACCTAAAATTTAGGTCTTGATTTTGTTACAAGAAGTTCTTCCATTGAATAAAACTCACGCTGAAGCTTTCATGATGAACGCTGAAACTTATGTTAGACTCAGTATTCTATTTTTCTATTTACACACACGAGCCATGAAGCATTAGCACGCAAGAAAAGTTAAGAATGTGGCAATTTTGCTATTAACAACCTTACCGTTGTCAGTTTATGTAGAGCAGAAAATCTTTCCTCTTGAGTAGCAGCAGTCTTTTCGAAGTCTTCGTGCTTCTTCAAAAGCGCTAATGTTTCCGTAAGACTTTCCTGGAAGTGAAGAAATCAGTTCAGTAGCACATAGCTGCAAAATCATTTTCAATTAGAAAGCTGATTTACAGCGGTAATAAAATTGCATACGGCATACGTTTTGTCATTGAATGGAGGGGAATGGACTTGGCAGATCGACTAGCGAGGCCTCCTGAACTCCGAGAATGTAAGAATGGACGACGGGTTAAAACTAGCCGCCTGAAAGCCAGCTTCAGATGAAACGATTTTTACAATTCAAAGATTTAAACACGCCAGAATTTCCGAACGAAAGCTGCCAGCGACTTCGATCAGCAATTTGCGAGGATGAAGTCACCGACATCAGAAAGCTCTTTATCTCCCTTTATCATTGAAAACAAAGCATTGCAGAAAGGAAGAAGAACAATAGCTGTACATATTATTGACTAATCAGACTATCATAAATATTTCAGAAACAGTAAAGAAATCCTTCAGAAGAGCTAAAAATCACCGGGTATTTTTTCTGTGGAAGCTTACAGCTGCTTGCAACAAAGCAATCATTTATAGATGATTTGTCAATCCTGACTTTAATTTAAATAATCATTTTTAATTGATAATTTGAAAGCTATGTTTTCTCTAATGTGCGTAATGTATGTACTATTATTGACTTTTCATTACTTCAGTTTTCAACTCTACTGGAACTTCCTGGCCCACTACAGGAACAATCCATGCTAGCAAGTAGTGAGTGAGGCACTCTTTATACTCTGGCAACGTCTCAATGTTAGGGCTAGCATCATCTAGTGAGAACGATAGTCAGTTGCCTGGCTCAATTACAATTGTGAATTGCTACTTTATAATTATTCTACTTCATCATCCCCGTATTTCTATCTTCACTTTTTCCAAACTGCTGAGAAACTATTTGGATGTAGAAGCCCTAAGCGTTGATTAAAATAAGTTCGATTCATTAATATCAAACTTCTGATATTTCTAAAGCAATGTCAACTTTTCACTCTTCTGGATGAAATGCGTCAGTATTATTACAAATACTAATACTATCGTGACGGTTTTCACAATGACAATATCTAGGAATCATTCACATAAATTATCGTAAGCCTGCATCAATTCGATTGTTTGATATTTTTCGTTATCTTCCACTGACACAATTATTAGTTTCACATTATACTACGTGATGAAACCTGAGAGAATGCGATTGTGTTGCGCAGTGACTTACTACGGACGAATCATAGTTATCTCTTTACTAAACTTTTGATGACTCTAACTGCAATAAGTGTCTGACTTGAAAATACTTGACAATCAACTGATTATTGCCTGGCGGAGAGATAGATGGCATTTCAAGAGGTGACAGACAGTAAATATGCTGGCGACAAATTGTGCTTAGGCCATACCTTGTTACAGAACGTGCAGACTTGCATTATCAAATAACGACACACCTTTTCTTAAGGAACAAATAAAAGTCACAAAACAGTTCATCTCAAATATCTGACTGAAGATATTACACTTGCCAAAATTCTTGCGAAGAAATCATGCTTTGTTTTTGCATGAAGAACTACTTGTGATTTGAAAAACAAATCAATGAATGAAACACATATGTGTGTTCTGGTGACTTACGGTTGAATGTAAATTGATCGAGATGCATGTGAGATGAATGTGAACTGACTACATGTGATTGATTATATTTACATGCACGAGAAAGCGGGGTTACAAAAAATACGAAGGGACCTATGGGTAATATCAATTGTGGTGACTTGTGATCAGAGTGGTCTTATGCAACGCATCATGATATTTTGTCTTAAGACGGGAGCATGCGTTGCTTCTTAAGATGTCGTTTCATCAAAGGGGCCCACATACCTCACCCCCTACCACTCCTTCTTTTATTGCATTTTCATGTGAATCTCAGAAATGACCCAGATGGCCGTCAAAAAATCCGGAATTCCGGATAAATGCGGAAAATTCTCTTCCCTTGTATCCATCAAGAGTATTAGTACCAAGCTCTTTACTACACATTTATGTATGCTTTGAGGCACTCCAGATGTCTTGTATAACACAAAAAATATGTGCAATGAAGTTCGCTACAGTAGAGCACTAGCAAGTTCAGTAGTCGATTCCACGAATATAAATTTAGGAGGTTTTTACTATTAATACAGCTAACTCAAACTGGAATTTTCTGCCACGCAGTAGAATATTTCCTTCCTATCCATGTTCAGAAGATTATCTATGAACTGAATATCGCAACAAGGATGCAGTCAAAACATTGTCACATCCTGCATATACGCCATTTCTTAAAAGCAATGGATCAATATCAGCATCGTCTCCCCTTTCATGAACATCGTCGATGATCCATAATAGTAATTCATTCTACTTCTGACAATCTAATTGTGTAGAATAATAATGTCTCAGGCCTCTATACTTTGTCACCTAGCAATAAGGTCGTCGAATTTCCTGTCCATGTCTAGATAATAATCCTGTTGGCCTTTGCACCTCCATGAATGTATACAAAAGACTAACAGAATGGGCTCCCTATGGTATAGAGGGCACAGGAGCAAAATTGATAGAAATAATGGATGTAAGCAGAAGATGGCACTCCTAAATGACTTAAGAATATCACTTACTCCAAGGTCCTGGTTAACGAGATATGTTTCATGAGAAAGCACCCACGCTTCAGCAACAGCGGCGTCTCTGGCAAACTGATACACCTCCAACACTGCAAATAAAAGCATGATTGTTAACTGTTCAGTCATAACATCTAAGTGATGTTGATCGGAAGAGGAGTAAGTCTTCACTTTTATCCAGTTGAAGCTGATCGCGAAACGTTGATTTATACACATCTATTTCTCAGTGGAAGACTTGTTCCTCCTCCGATCAAAATTAACATCTGACTGATAAAGAACACCCTTGATATCTAAGAGATGCTACGTATGCAGTATAGCTGTCACTAAATCACAAAATACTGAAGAATTTTCATCGATATTTACTTAGTTGCAGCTGCTCCTGTCTCTCTTCCCACAGATCGTTGAGCTGCACTCGCTCTGTAATGAGAGTAACAAGTGCTTGTCGGACTTCTTCATGTCGTCGTAGATGCTTCCGACTGAGTAGTGTTCGACCAAGGTTTATACAAACTGCGAAGTTTTCTTCTCTGGCGTCAATTTCTGCTCGGGAACCGCGATGGGAGTTCATGAGGAGCTCTACACCACTTACATCTCGAGGACGATCCCCTCGGCCTGTAAAGAGAATGTCAAAATTAAGGATATATCTCACGCAAAGTATGTCATGATTATATCAAATAAATTTAACATTCATAAAAGAGCATTCAGCAGCAGTGGCGTCTCTGGCAAACTGTTGCACTAAGAAAGACTCTGCTTTCATCGAGCATCATTTATAACCAGCTGTATCAACGAGTATTAAGAATATCACCTGCGAGTTGCTTCAAAATAATGCACATATTTAATAAAATTATTATCATATCAAAAAAAATTCTTTTTAAATTCAATGTGTTTGAACACCCTTGCATGATGATAATAATCATCAATTATGTCTTAGATTCGATCATGCTAATATTACAATGATGTAGTGATGATATAATGGATTTTTCTGATTGAATCAACACACAAAACATGTGATGTGATGAACGATTGCAAAGGATTTGAAAATAAGAAAGTAACTCCAATAAGAAATGTAGAATGATAAGATTTAGAAAAGCATTGTGAAATTGTTCATAACGTGCAAGTGAATACTGTTGATGGCGCACCCAAATTGTGATACCTCTTATTGTGCATGATGAGTTCAGTGATATTGCCACTGAGTTTAAACTAGCGTGGCTCTGTATAGACATAAATCTGTCTGACAACATACTTCCAGGCATCGATGTGACGTAAATGAATGGGTTTTATCTTAGATTAACACACACAAAAGCACTTAGTTCATAACACAACTATTGATCACACATATCGGTATCTGCTGGTACATAAGGAGTCATAGACAAACGATTATGACGCATCCTACCAGCCGCACATTTTTTGCATGGCAATTTGATCTATCGTTTATTCAATTAATTTATTCTGTTGTTAATGACTTTCAGAAAACATTACAGCAACTTTTGAAAACTTTTTCGGCGGAGTAAGTCATCTTGGTAAAGCGCCCTGATGAATACACAGGCGTCGCCCTCGCACGGAGAATGATGAGGAGAGTATCCGTCAAACTCACAGAGTTCTCCTGCATGTCGGGGTAGATTTCTAGGAATCTCAAATATTCTACACAAAACATTCATTTTCAAGAGACAGTTTGGTGCTTGTTGAATAAGACTAGCATATGAACACAGGCACATTAACGTTCACAAGGTCCACAGCTTCTGATATTTCGAAGACGAGCAGCACTAGAATATGAGACGATATTTATATATTTTGTTATCAAGTTGCAGATACTCGATGAGTTATACAAGGGGTTTTACAAACTAGTAATGGTCGTGAAATAAATCGGTCTATATCTACATGTGGGTAGCCAAATTGACTATCCATGGTACATGAACACTGAGAAAGGTCTATAGCGCCTCCAACATTTTTGCTATAATTGAGCCATTTCTGATAGAGCAATTGAAATAGATGTCCCTTTTATATAATAATGCTTTTAGATCACATTTGCAGCATATATGACAACAATTTTACTAGATTCTGATAATTCCTCTTGTGTATTGATAAAGATGGGATAAGAATTTAAGATAGGCAATCATATGGAGTACGTATAGGCAGTATATGGAGCACGTATTCGCATTACGAAGGACAAAGTCCGAAAGCTAGCGCAAGAACATTGATAATTTAATTTTAATTACATAATACAATTATATAATATTTAGATTTTTTGTATCTATCATATAAGGAAAGCTACTTCAATCGCACGTATTTTAACCTACAGATTTATCTGCAAGATTTCGCTTGAGCATGCAAATTATACAGTTTCACATTGTTGTGTTCGTGTTTGAATGCTAATTCTTCAGTGTATGCTACCCGGCGAACTCTACTACTGATTTGCTTCCCTAGATACACCGTTCATTAACTTGCAAGATTCTTAACCGGCTTTTATCAACACTGACATTTCCATTCAACGCTCTACCAGCAGATACAACATCAGGAATGCAGTGCACAATCAAACCTCGATGACGGAATTGATCGAACAATAAAAATATTTCAATCATGTCATCAATGTTGACATTTCTTCTTCTAATTTTGAAACTTTTGACTTTTTACATTTGGTCATTCAGTCCATATTCTCGAACAAACATATCAATGGTGTAGGCATCAAAATTGAAATAAAGCTATTTTACACTGAACATTGATACACTGTTGAAATTAGAGTCTTGAGTCCATAAAAATCAACTTTGCCTGTTAATACGCACCTTGAGTTGGTTGTATTTCGGCGCGCATGTCGCCCATCCACAGGCGCAACTCACGCCACATGGAAAAGAAGCGATGGAAGTCAGATGCATCCATAAGGAGAGAGCGTCGCTGCTCAGCGGAGAAACGGAGATCGTGCCAGGCTTGAAGCACTTCGTCTCGGCGGTCTTTGATCTGGCGTTCTTGAAGATTGGAATAGGACGGTAAGAGGGTGGCCGCACTCTCTTGCACTTGGTGCACCTGTAATCAAAACGCGGAGCATTCACCGAACATCAGGTAATGAAGGCACCGAATGATTTCATATTGCCAAAAATTCATCGAATAGAAAGATGTCCTCAGACTTGAACAATTTATATTGTTTTTGTTGTTGAAAAACTGCTTGGCACTACAATTTTCATGATAATCAAAATTCGAATTCTTTTGAAGTTTCTAAGAAAGCTACCTCGAAGAATGCACCTCATGCAATTACACATTTATGATATTCATATTGGTTAGTGATTCTTTCTTTCAGTGACTAACAACACTAGTAAAAACATCAGCTCGTGAAGTTAACTCCATGGTTCACTGTTATCTAACAATTGTCCTCCATTAAGTGTACCAAAGATGAATTCAATGGCTATTTCGAGCAATAAATCAGTGATGTGATTGCCAAATTCTTTTCTATATAAACTCACACCACTGACTGAAAGGGAAATGGAAATGACAACCGCATGTATTCTGTCAACATCATCTGTATTTGATAGCTGGTTCACAAAATGGTAAAATGATGTCACATAGAAGTGACAGAGAAAGAGAGAGAGGGGGGATATGGCCTGGAACACTTCATCCCGCGATTATCGTATCAGCATTAAGTTCAAAATTACCTTTTTCTACCAAATTAGAAAAGAGAAGCGGAATGCAGCCATCTGAAGCCATCAGTCACTCACTGTGCTAATATTATTGGAACCTGCTAATTTCTGAAGTAAATTTACTCCGATTAAAAATAAGAAAAAACGGTACTTCTATTCTCCCACCTCCCCCATCTTTGTTGTTGATACCCTCGAGTGTTGCATCGTCAGCGATCTTCTCTTGCTCCTAAGTGCAGTCTCACTACCGTCGCAAAAAGCGAGTGTGTGAAATTCCTCTGGTTTGAAGAAAATTCCCAGCACTTGCTTTGTCATTCACTGTTGCTGCAGTGTAGACAACAATCCCACGGAGTTCATAATCACAGTACAGTTATATCTTGTATTCTGACTGAGTATCCAAGAGACCAATCCCTCATCCCAGGGGTCAAGTAAGACTTCTCAGTGGTGTTGCGCTATCACTCAGTGACAGATTAAGTCTGTTCTAAATCCAATGTGACTAAATTTGACGAAATTCGATGAATTTGGAAACATAGAGGGAAGGGGAAGAACAGAGGTTCCGAAAAAACTATTCATAGAATTAGGAATATTAGAACATTCTTAGACGTCTTTTCTTGAGCGACTTTTCTGACTTGATCAATTGAGATAGAATTTTTAGGAAAGAAAATGACCCTGAAAAGCGGAGGACATATCGTCTGATATTGACTGCATGAATTGACGATGAGGCGGTTTCTGATAATCCTATCATTCCCAATGCGAAAATTGTTTGATGATAACATTACCTATCATTTGAATTATAGACGCGTCGGCAAGAGATGAAATCTCTTTCATTTCTGTTGTTATGGACGAAGTCAATACTGGTGGAATATCCGCGTAATTCATAGACTTAATGCGCAATATTTTATCTCTCCACAATGAAAATGACATTTAAGTGGGAGAAAAGTGAAACTCTTCGTTTTAGGCATCAGAGAAATGTCTCGAATCATCGCTCTTACCTGTTGTGCAAGCATGGTCAAGTCGTGTTCGAATGCTGTATGCTTTCGTTGCAAAGTTGCTACTGATTTCGCATCTCTTCCGAGTTCTTCTAATGGCGACATTGTCATCTTCTTCTCTTCGATACGATCAAGTGTTTCCTGCAAATGAATGAAAAATGAGACCTATTTGATATCATTTTCATCACTTCAGATCAAGGGTTGTTATTCCTAAGATATTTTGAGATAAATTTGGCCTTCAGATTGATTACACAATCTTCTTGCTTTCCCTATAGTCAGCTTTCTTCTCTTAGATTGTCATTACCGACATCGATTTAGGGAATATTGCTGTTTTGTTTACAAGACAGCAACGTCTAGCATTAGTAAGTTGCAAAGGAGTAGACCTGCATAGAAAAGACTATTCTAAGATCAATAGATCACCAGCGATGCTAATGCACCCGTATAACATCTGAAATAGCGTAATCCCTCCAATTAATCTCTCTTATCTTCCGACTCGAAAGTTAACTTCTGTCAACTTGGTACGCCGCACTTCCATTTAAACTAAATCAAGTTTAATTCTCTCTTTGATTCATCAACAACACAAGTGCACAGAATAATCACCAAATGCGTTGCCTGTTGCTTCCGGATCATATCAAGCAACCACTAGGCTATTCATGTTGATCGATTGCTACTAACCTGACAATCAGAGTAGAACTTGTGCAAGTCCCAGGCGGCTTTCAGTAATTGAGTTCGTGTTTCAATTAATTCGAGAAGATCCGCCCATGCTTCATTGATGCGGTCTTTCCAGGCGGCGATTTCTGCTGCCTCTGAGTGACCTTGTTCAATGAGGGAGTCACACAATTCATTAGCGGCTGTCACCCGCTCACCACCAACTGCTTCTGTCTCGCGGGTGAATTCTCGGAATCGATCTCGCAGCAAGCAGCAATGTTCATAATCAGAGCCAGTCTCATGGGAGCTGGCAACTACAGTCCTTTCCGCAAGCCATGCCTAAAATAACAGAGGAGACGATGTTATGTCCAACTAAAACACGGTAGAATTTTGATTTACCTCAAGGTCGAGAATCTCTCGCTCCAAAGCGAATAGCTTAAGTTTCTCCTCCAATCTAGATCGCCTCTCACTGCAAAGGTCTCGCAGTCCAGCGTACATTTTGTCCACTCGAGCTTGTTTGACAGCGATGGCGTCTGATTCTGGATGCTCCGCTTCCATAAGCTGTCGGCATCGATCTCCCAGAGATCGGATTTCATCCGCATATTGTTCCACTGATTTTTCAAGCTGTTCATGTTTTTTCATGGCATTGTTTGCTCCCTGCAAAATAGAGAGCAACTCGTATGTCAAGAAACATATATAGGCCTATATATATTTTGTTACTGTACTCGTGCTACCAGATTATCGACAATCATCTCACACAACAAAAATGTCTTATGCTTCGTACAAATGCAGGAGAATGAAATTTAGTAAGATACTGTACAGTACATATTGACCTTGCAGAGGTGATTTTGTGAAAGCATTTTGACAGCTACATATTAACAAGGACACTTAGAGAAAGGCAGTATCTAAAATACTGTCTGATGTGCATTTATTAAGAAATTGATGCACACAACTTTTACCATATATGAGTGGAGATTTCTTAAGATGTGATAAAATGCTGAAATAGTGAAGTAGAGAATTTCCGGCTGATAATTCGCCTTCAATTCTCTCACCGCTCAAGTAGTTGGTGAGATTGTTTGCACGAATCAAATAATTTTAGTTATACAAATAAACGAAAGAAACGTTAGATAGCTGGGATATCAGCGTAAAGCAGTATCAATGAACCAACTTCTCCTGTTCCTTATTCTTTAATAAACGACACCAGCATTCCGCAGCTAGGGAGAAAGAACACACGATAAGAAATTTTCAACAAGGACATGCAACCGTTCTACAGAAATCAACCTGTTTTCTGCTTATATGATCAGAAAACGAGCAATAGATAAAATCACACTTAAGTTCCGATGCATCGGTAAAAACCGCGCAGTTGACTACTCAGATATCATACTTATCCTCTATTGATACCTGAAAATAGGTTCACCGGCCAACATTAAGCAGCATGCAGAAACATTATCTCAGATTATCCAACACTAACATTATCTATACACTTCCTCATATTTTGATTACATTATCAACATACCGGTGTCTTCGGAATGTGACGCTCGCTGACGATTTAAATGTATGCAAATGCTTTACTATCATGCTAATGAGTGTGTGATCAACAAACACCAAGACAAGCTCTGATTTCGTTCTTCAATTTTGAAATATTCGATACGATTGTAGAATTTGAGTGACATGCAGCATACAATTTGATTTAGTGTGGATTGACAATTGAAATTCACCTCAAAACTAGTGGTCAATTTTGAAAATATTTTGATCAAAAAATGAACAGTGAATGATTTCATGGATTCTAGAACCGGAACGGGGTCTTAGAACGTTATCTTATTATGCAACGTTCACAGTCTCTCATCTGGCGTGCCAGTAATCAGATGACAATGAACTTCATCAGTGTGAATTCATTAATTACAGATTTGTTTAATTGATCACCTGAATTCTTCATGCATAGCTGGAAAATTTCAGAATGAGATGTAATCACGATATCGCTTACTTCTGCTGTTTTTATTCATTCGTTTCCCAGTCCCATTGCTAGTCTGTCTAAGTCTGTGACTACTATGGTTGCGAACGCGACACTATCATCCGGCGCTCCCATAGTCCTACATTCTTCTTGAAAGTGCTTTGACATTGTAGATAGAGTAAGAGATCGCTTTATTCCAAGCTGCAACCTTGACTCGCTCCCGACACACTCGGCAGCGCTTACGACTGTCGAAGGGCACTAACAAATGTCATAACTCGAAAGTCTTGTTGTGAATTCTTCGTGAGTACGTGTTAGCCGTTGTAATCGACAATTTGACAGCTTGATTGCTAGATACTCTATTGGACGAGAATAATTCCCCATTTCTGTATTAAATTTGACGTAATTATCTGTTACCTTCTATATAAAACACACGTAGTTTCTCTCTGATAGTAACTGAGAAAAATTAGCTTTCACCTCGATGACGACAACTACTCATTCAGTAGTCCTTTCTGTTTCGTGGGAGATGAGAATGGAGACAACAGGCAGGCTTGGAAAACTACATAAACATGTAGTCACCATTGTGGCAACAAGAAGATACTAGCAACTCGATTCCACAAAAACATTAAATCCATCTTCTTTTGCCATCCCTCGTTTGGCAGCAATTTTCACACATCCTAGGACAGGCGGAACAACGCGCGAGAGTTCATTATTATCCTCAAAATTACACCAATAACCACAGTATTAAATGTTTTGTTTATCTGCTTCGGTTTGCTAGAAGTGAGATTAATACGAAATCGCCGGCACATCGAGGAACTTATTAAGTGGGCAAAAAGGAATTCCTAGTAGAACAGATACAGGAAAAAATATGGGATAAAATAGAGATAGGACGTAAAAGTCATGCGTAGCTTGCGGATTAATGTGAGTTCCAGCAAAGTGCTTCGATTGCCACGATTCCTTCAGATTCGAAGAATTCAGATCATTGCGCACAAGTTTTCTCCATAATGTTGGCCCTTCCGATCATTACTAAAAAAAGTAGCAGGCGTACGAAAATTAGTTCACTTGATTTCACCATCGCCTTCTCAGCCAGTCCTCACTGCATAGTACTGCATACACTGAATCGAGTGTTACCAGACGATGTGTGTTCTGGTGTGTGCGAAGTGATATCACCACAGAATTAAATATTTTGTTTATCTGCTTCGGTTTGCTAGAAGTGTGATTAATACGAAACTGACGGCACATAGAGGAACCTATTAGGTGGGCAAGAAGGAATTCCTAATACCTTACAGAGATAGGAAAAAAAGTCGTGCGTCGCTTGCGGATTAATGTGAGTTCCAGCAAAGTGCTTCGATTGCCAAAATTCCTTCAGATTCGAAGACTTCTGATCATTGCCCACAAGTTTTCTCCATAATGTTGACCCTTCCGATCATTATTAAAGAAAGTAGCAGGCGTACGAAAATAAGTTCACTTGATGATCCTCTCCTCGGCATTGCTGACTGTATAGTGCATTCATTGAATCGAAGCCAAGACAGGGATGTGTGTTTTGGTGTGTACGAAGTGATATCACAGCACGCACGCATCTCTCACTGGCTCCACTGTCCTCTGCTGACAGCTTATTGTTTGCCATTTCCAATAGCAAGCCATACATGAATTATCCATTCGAGAAGGAGCAAGTTGATGTGCCATTTCGACATTAAGGTTGCATACAATTCTTCCTTTCTAGGAAACCGAAGCGCGCGCAGATGAATCTAATTCTGTGGATATCACAGTGCGCACGCATCTCTTACTGGCTCTGGTGTCCTCTGCTGACAGCTTATTGTTTGCCACTTCCAATAGCAAGCGATACACGAATTGTCCATTCGAGAAGGAGCAAGTTGTCTAATTCTGTGATGTGCCATTTCGATATTAAGGTTACATATAACCCTTCCTTTCTAGGAAACCGAAGCGCGCACAAATGAATCTAATTCTGTGTCAATAACAGATCCCTTAATCCTGCAGATCAAATAAGTAAGAACTTTGCAGAGTTGTTCAACAACTAACCTGTTCATCTTTAGCACTCCTTTCAGGTTCACTGATGAGATAGAGCTCCTGTTCACCCATCCACGCTTCTGATTCGCTAGCATCGGATAGATATTGTTGAGCCACTTCGTTAGATTCTAGACGCTTCTGACGATCTTCAACAGCTCTCTCTAATTGATCCCAGACATTCTCAAGTCTGTCGATTGCATCTTCAAACTTTTCCTTCTCAGGATAGCCTTCTTCAATCAGAGTTCTTCCTTCTTGAACGATGGTTTCCTTCTGAGGCTTGTGATTTTCAACTTCTGTTCGGAGGAAGCGATGTCGGCGGTGCATCTGTTGGACTGATAGGAGAGAGTTGCCGACATTCAGAGAAGTGGCGACAGCTAATTTTTCCTCAGCCCACACAATTTCATCATCAACATCTCGCAAGAATTGATAAATTCGCTTCTTCTTCGCTAGACCCATCTTCCTTTCCTGCATTGGCATTTGCAGTTGTTGGAAGCGTTGTTCTATCACCATTCGTGTCTCTTCAATTTCATCAGCTCTGTCAGGATTCTGTTCCTTCAATTTGTGTGCATGAGCCTGAAAAAGAGATATGATAAATCCACAATCTTTCACGTGCTGAAATAGTAATGATAGTGCATGCACACAATTAATGAGATATTTTAATCTTAAAACGACAGCATAAGCAGGGTATTACCGGAAAATGCATATCATCTAAAATAAATTAAGAGAATTGATACATAAATCCTTAATGAAGGAATAGTTATTTTCTTGAGAGAAGAAATGTAAGTTTTCCTCGCGCAGCTGTTGTACAGCCCGAGCGCAGCGAGAGATGGACAGATAGCTAGGGAGGAAGCGTTTATTTCTCGAAAGAATGTAGCTTTTAATTTTGTGACTTAGTGATGAATGTCGCTTATTATAAGATTGATGGTTATACCGCGAAATCTATGAATGAGCTAATCCTGTGCCTATATCGATATCTTTGTAGTCCCTGGCTAATCATGACATGTTTATAGAATTCTATGATTCGTCCTGTGCAGGAATTTTCATTAGAAAAGTTAACTTTCTCATCCCGTGGAACTGAAAAGTTGATTTTTTCTCACAGGAGAAATATCTTTTCACTTCCACATAAAATGAAAATTATTTCAAATCATCTTTACAACATATTCCGCTTGTTTACTCGTAACAGTCAAGATCTCGAGTTTTACCGAGGAACGATGATAACTGATCATGCAGAAGAATCGAAAGATGTGTTTTTATGAGTACGTGTTTGCCGTTGTAATCGACAACTTGACAGCTACATTGCTGGATACTCGAATGGACGAAAATAATTCCCCATCCCCGTGATAGTTGACGTCATTAGCTAATGAGATGTCTAGTCTGATGAGATGTCTAACTGAGATGACCTAGTCTACCGCCTACATGTATAAACACACGTCATTTTTCACTGATAGTAACTGAGAAAAATGAGCTTCCACCTCGAAGATGGCAACTACTCATTCAGTAGTCCTTTCTTGTTTCGTGGGAGATGAGAATGGGGACAATAGGTACGCCTGTTTATCGTACATAAACATATTATTATCTTTGTCGGAATAAGATACTTATTACTTAATATTTATTATTTCAAATCATCTTTACAACATAACCGCTTGTTTGTTAACTCGTAATAGCCAAGATCGTCAACACAAGTCGGACGAAAATCAGATTTGCGGATTTCTTTGGGGAAATCATGACATAAGTTGTTCAACGTCTATACTGCGGTTCGTCGTGCATACAGCGACATGTTGTAAAGAGTGCTTTGAGCGAATTGGCGAAAATATAGATATAAAGTGGCGAAACTCGCACTCTTTACAGATTCCCAAAAATTTCCCGGTTTACAGCAAGTGCCACATTTTTGTACTTTTGTAGAGGAATCCTCATAATTCCATATTCAATGAAATTCATGAAATTGTAAACTAAACTCGATGTCTGACTCACTTGGAGATCATCAATCTGTTTTCGTTTGATTTCTAATTCTCGGTCTTTTTCGTCTTGATGCTTCATCTTAACATTAACTTCTGTCAAAGTGACGACTTCCTCCTCTGAGACAACCATCTGTTCTTCCAGACTCGACAAGAATGACATGACATCCTGCGATCCTTGTGTAAAGATTGTGTCTGGAAAATGGAATGGAGATTACTCGTAGGAAATTAGCGAGTTGGTATCGGTATAAAATGTTGACTTCTATCTTCATATTTGCTTCCTAAACAAATAGATATAGTTCTGAATATTACATGACATTTTGAATATCCATAGAATTAAGGAAACATAAATCTAAAAACAGCTTTGACGTTATAGTCACGATTGTAAACTTGAATGCAATAAAAGTACATTTTAGTGTTTCCAAACATTTGATATGACGACACTCACAGAAGTAAATTGAAGTGTATAGAAATCAAGAAAGTGTTGTTTGACTATAAATCCTGCCAACTGTCATTGATATTCCGAGAACTTCTTGAACAGAAGTCATGTATAAAAATAAATAAGAAACAAATAAGCCTTATTTATACTAAAAGCACATTTAGTTAACGTCTTCCATGTGGCCGACTTTTATTTATCCCACTCTCATTCTTTTGTGCTGAGTGTTAAGTAAGAATGCAGAGTGTACCAATTTAAAGTCTTGGGTTTGAACCAAGGTCTCCCGGACGCAGAGCGAGCACTTTGCCGCAAGTTCACAGCTCCGGTAGTTGGTCTTATGTCATTGATCACAATAATTGATGGCAACATGCCATACCAGTCTTACGTTCCATATGCTCTCTTTTATATCATGTGTCATTGTGTTCATAATTATTTTCTCAAGACCACTCTCCAACATTGCAAACATTTGTCTTTTCGAAATCATATTTTACTAAGTTAGTCCTATTTGGATCCCATTCAATTTTACAACAAAAATGTTAGCGACCTTTCTGTACTTTTTGAGAATGAAAAATTCTGATGAAATCACAAGATTCATCCATCTAGTTTGTGTGCTTACCTCGGTTGGCTTCCAGCATATTGTCGCCCTTGTCGCGAGTGACTTGATCTAACTCATCCCACTGTCGTTGAAGTTCATCAAGCCGAGGTTGAACTTGATCCGCAAGCAGAGGTCTCTCTTCAATGAGTTTACCACCATCCTATCGGAATATGGATGGATTAATTGATTCACAATATCTAAAAATTGCTAGACTGCGACATGGTAAAAAAATTAGGATTTCCTTGAAAACTTATGCTACTGAAGCATTTATTGTTACAAGTATCTGTGCCTGTTGCCGCCAATACCTAAAAGTGCACGAGTCATTTACTTCAACAACTACATGTTGGCATTCCCATCAAATGCAGGCGCGATCATTTGATCTATACGTCAGTATTAACCAACATCTCTCATACAACGTGAGAGAATGAACACATCAGGATTCTGAAAACTACCGGTCGGTTTCTACAGATTGAACATAGTAGAGGCAGCAAATGCAATCACATCAACCGAGAGCATCGCTTAGCTACTTGCTATGCTGTCATAAGTTCTAACTGGGACTCTGGATATCCAGTTTTGGAGGTCAAACTCACGGAAACAACAGGTGGCATGTCAACAGAAAACACACGTGTCGTGCCATGGAGAAAAATCATTCGAATATGTTAATTTTCATAATCTTACTAAAAATTAGTCAGTGAGTCCTACAATTAGTCGGTGAACACTAATTGTGCTTCGCAAGAAGTACCACGTACTATATTTTCTGCTGAGTTAATTGTATTTGTTGTATGTTAATTAATGAACAATATGTCGATCAAGCACACCACTGTACTTAATCGATCGTCTCTAAATCTTATTGCAGAAGCAATTCATTATGCCGACGACACGCCAACTATATATCAAGATTTTTCATTATTACTTGTTACATTAAGATCCACCATTCTTATCAACCACATATTGTAGCGCTATGCGAACTATCGGGAACATTCTACAGCCTTTCAACAGCAGTGTTTGATATGAAAAGGATCGTCTCCACAACACTGTTTCTAATGTGATCAATAACGACTAGGACAGTTCAGATCAGCCACACATGCAGTTGCGCGTCGATAAATTGACGCACCCGGCCGGCAATCGTGACAATTCCCCTTGATAACTATTGATCAATTGCAATGACTCCTCCAGGCATTGTCTGCTGACAGAATACCAGCGAAGGTTTAAGTAGTTTAAGTTTCGATTACTGTATTCCCGTCTCTCACCAGCGCAGCAGATGAATATCACTACTTACTTCGATGACATGTTGCAGACGGTCTTTGTTAGCCTCGATTTCACGCTCAAAAGCTTTATGACGATTATAACGAGAAGCGATGTTCTTAGCATCCCGATAGGAATCATCTGTAGCAACTATCATTTTCTCTTGCATCCATTCTTCAAGCTGTGAAGAAATAATTAACATTGAGAATAGAAATATAAATTTAGAAGTTTCAAATCATTTCAGTCTCACATCATCAGAATCCTGCATTAATTGCTGCATTAGCAAATGATCCCTCAGCTGTTCGTATCGCTCTTCGGCCCGCTTCCTGTTGGAATCGCGACGAGCAGAAATTTGTTCGCATTTCTGTCGAATTTTCTCGCTGGCGTAGTGATCCTCTTCCAACCGCTTTTCACCATAAGTTAAGACGGAATTGATCTTCTCCTCATTTGCATTCATGGTTGCCATGAAATTTTCATGCTGCTTGATCATGTTCTCCGCAGCTTCCAGACTTGACTAAAAATGCGAAATAAAATCTTGAGTCAACATGCCAGAAATTATCAACAAAGAAAAATGCAATATGACGTCGATATCCTTCATATAAAGATGCAAGGAATCATACAAGATTCAAGCAACATAAGCTCTGATAAATATATGCAAGATTGGAGGGCACGCAAATTGATGGAATATCGACATCAAGAAGTCAAGTTTTTATGATCAGCTGTACAAGGATTTCTGTCTAGATATTATCGCAGTTCTTATTACTTAATTGAGCAAGCGGTGAGAGAGATCGCCATGTTTCAAGGTTGTCAAAAAGCGGAATCAAAGTTAAGATCTCTCTCGATAAAGGCTTAATGGTTAAAGAAACAGACACTTAGGTTAAAATCACAGGTACTTCGGAGTCCAGCCCCTTCTATCGGTCGATGTACGGTGGTCATACATGTAAATATGTCCATGAGTAAACCAAGAAGCGCCAAATTTTCGTCTAAATGGGTCACCCCCCCTTTTGAATCACCCTTTTATAATCACGGATAATTTTTGATAACTTCATAAACTGAGTCAGGCAATAAACGATCTTTTGACTGAAGATAGATATCTGTACCATGTCATATAAAAATGCACTTCCAGTCATGGTCTAGTATATTTCATCGTGGAACGCTATTTGTACATCGCTTCTGTTATTCAAGTCAGTGGATATACAATCACACTGATTGATGGCAATTACTTCAGTCTATGAAATTTCATCAAGTACGATTAGGCGTGGGGAGGGTGATTTTGTATCGGAACTTTCCGCTTATGCAAATGACTCACCATTTAGGTAGCATGTGGTTCACAGATGACATTTGTCACCTATACAAAAAGTATGTATTTCCTGATTTCTAAATAATTAGGTGTCATGGATGTGCGCTAAGATAAGCTGCTGGAGACATCGAGTGAAGGTCGTAGGTATTTCTTAAATAAAATGAAGGAACGAATTTGGCATGCATTTTAAGTAATCAACCGAAGTGTAACTCAAAAGTGGCACTGTTATCCCATGTTGACTTAGGTCAGGTACTGAAGTGTTTTTCTAAACTTCAAATTGGCTGTGTTAACAGTCCTGCATGCTCACAGCCAGCCACTGGAATAGTGCAAATTGTTATCGAAACCACCAATAAGTCATATTGAGATGATCAGGAAGCGTGACGTAATGGGTTAAAGTTCTGTCGGATATTGATGTTATTCAGTATAATCATAGAGCGAGCCGAGTATCTTGTTATTTACGCGGTGTGTTACATCATACAGCAGAACATTTAAACAAGTAATGGAAAAGCAAAAATTAAAAGTTTTCAGCAGTCGATATCGAATTTCAAAGTTTTTATTAGATAGTTAATTATACAGTGCTTATTCCAATTCACAAGATTTGATGTGCACTTAACATCATTCCTCAGTAAAACCAACAAACACAGCATGATTTTTCAAAACATCGTAAGCAAACATTCATTATCTTAAACAACCATTCATCAGTTTCCGTTGCAAGTTCTCTCTATAAACAGTATTCATTAGCTTTGTACTGTAAAACTGCATAATTTGCTAACAGCATAATGATATATCACAAATTACGCTACGAAAATGTAGTATTTATGAAGATTAACACCATTCAAATGCCGAAAATATAATGCCAGAGGAGTTCATGTCACTAAATTGACTTATTGATACTTCAGATTGATATAAGAAAGGCATCTTTCATGTAGAATGCATCCATAACTTAGGACAAGAAAAGCGGTCCTTAATTAACAGAAGACTGCAAGAGGACACACCTTTCCGACATGGATGCGAGACGCTGCATTGTAGTTAAAATGAGTCATTTAATTAGACGGAATTTAAGTTCCTGTAAGTCGTGCCAGATGTGATCCATCATGCACAACGAAAGACAAAATGACAATAACTTATATCTGATCGTATTTTCAGGTGGGGTCATCGTATCATACGAGTCATCGTCAATACATCCGAAGAATTTTACATGACAAATGAGCACCAGCATACCAAACAACGCTTCTCTACAGATGCTGTTTTTCATACCTAGTTTGAACCGCAAGCGAATATCTAACCTAAATTCATGTAGAAACCAAGAAAAATTAACCTCTGTTTGGAGACCAGTCGATAAAGATAATGTACACATGCCATCAGTCCTATCTCCCGACAAGGTGCTCAGCAGGAAGACCATATGTGAAATTGTGAGTTTCAACAATTCATATTAGATTAAAAAGTAATAGTTATGATGCAAAGTCGGCCGTTGCTTATTTCAGGGATGATCGGCTCCGATTTCCAACTTCTCACATCAACAAAGTAATGAAAGCTTTATGAAGCTATAGACAATAAAGGAACGATACCATTGAAAATAAAAGTAACCGATCTAACAGTTAGTAATTGATGAGAAGCAGAAACAAAAAGGCATGTGTGGCTATATGACTAACTTGGCGGTTCACTGGTAAACACACATGTCAAATGAATCCTGTAATTAAAGTTCAATTACTTCTCGTAAAAAAAATGTACCGGATATTTACTATTGATGTCAATAAATCCTTCAAAGAAAATTGGAACGAAGCGTCACAGTTCATGTTGCAGCCGACATGCTGACGTTTAAGATAAAGGCCTCAGCAGGTGTTTTATCGCACATCGTGAATTAAGAAACATCACAGAGTCTCCTGCATTATGAATTGAAATTTCCAGCATAAGGCATTCATTTCAAAGACTTCACCAAACAACTGAATGATTAGATTCACAGATCTACATTGCGTTCACATTGATAGTAGTAGCATGTAAGCTGTGACGCATGCATTCACCGCATTGATAAATTTCATCACACGAAGACTCAATGAATATCTGACTTAGGTTTCTAGTTCGAAGACCACAAGCAGAGATATTGGCTTTTCTTATCACAGAACAATTTTAGTATCGACGAAAATGATGTCACTGTATAGATTTATTTCTATAAAAATAAATGTGCAGATTAACATCTTTTTATAAATATGTGCATGACAGAGGAATGTAGCTGGTGCATCTTGTTGATTCTCAACCTTCACGTTCAACCAATTTGTGTTGGTTGCAGAAATGTTGCTCGATTTGATGCAATATTCGAATGTGATAGTTCAGAGAAATTAAAACTATTAAAATGCATGGATACCAATGCTGACACATCACTGTATGGTGTAATCGGACTGAAGTACAGTCATTCTCATATGCTTTCTCACATGCGGACTATCCCTGTTATTTTGAAAAACTACTTATACCTGACGCCTTAGCTAGCAAGCGAGAATACGAATATTTATACGAAACATGCACTTATTTTTATTTAGTACCGTAAATCGGATTGGTGAATCTGACAAGCAAATTAACAAGCATAGCGGTGTCATTGTTATCAGTTATCAAGCACGGCACGGTCAGGCGGGAGTGGTTTGCTTTAAATGTGTGCTTCATAAATTAAAAGAAATTTATCGAATAAAGGAGAAAACCAGTCAAAGGTGAAATTCCACGTCGGATGATGTCTATTAAGTTAAAATGTGTTACATAATATTTCCGATCCTAGCAAGCGCATTTTCAAAATTGAAATAGCAAATTCAAGGTCAAAACAACCACGTTGCTTGTGTGGACATATATCTTTGCGATGAAGTGTGAGATATCCGAAAGTTATTTCCATTTCTCAGATGTCCAGCATTTTCATGTAATTATGAATGATTTAACGTGCGAATTAATTTCGAGAATTATCACATTTTTATCCTTTATATTTCTTTCATCGCGAAAAAAAGGTACACTCGACTGGAATTTCATATGTTTCATGACCACAGAACGCTTATGGCGAATGATGGAATTTACATTTCACATTTGATTAATGTCGTTGCTTTGTTAACATCAAAACGTTTTCACAAAGTGCTTCAGTCGTGTTTGTGATTTTCTGTCTTTCTCATGAAAGACAAAGCACATCAACATATTGTTGAAACAAGATTGGAAAGAGTAAATTAAACAATGATGGTATGTACTTTTTTGTTTTGCAATTTATTTCGGCCAATATCCGTTGATTATATTCAGGTAAAGGTAGCCATTTATGTCGGAATACAGAACACGGTTATTGGCTGAAATTATATGCAAAACAAAAGGCACATACTCGTACCATCATTTTGTGTCCATCAGGAAACCACATCCTCATCTATCTATACTAGTACCATCAGGACACAAAGCCAATACACAATTTTTCATTTTGCATCATCATGCATTTCTCAAGCATCGAATAATTCGGTGAATCTCTGTAACTACAATCCACATTCTAATTGCTGAGAAACCGTTTATATTTTTAACGCTTGTACTTAAATCACATTTCACTCATATTAAACATTCACTTTACACATGTTACTTGATAGTTTTTAAATTGCTGCTTAATTCAATATTTTATTATTCATTTTCATACACACATCAACCAAACATCAGGGTTAACGAGACCGAATTGCAAGTACATCAGATATTTTGATGCGCAGAATACGATAACTATGGACGTCGATTATTGCATGCTATTAAGGCAGAATGCAACCCATGACTTTTTGAAGTAATAAATCATCCAACGGAATGACTAATGTAAGGTGGTCAGTGCCCTCGCCGATAGATAATTACGAAACCACACTCAATTACATGCGACAGGATGTAATTATCGTCTACAAGTAGGAATGTTTCAAAATTGATTGACTTGACCATATTCCACTGAAATACAATAACGTACAGTACATACAAAATTCAAAAAATATTTGGGAATATATATTCGAAAAAATCATGCATAGTCGTTCAGATATCTTTTCTATGTCTTGTGATTTTCATAGAAGTTGCATTGCTTTATAAAGGAAAAGTAGAATGCCACCAAATTGCAGTCTGCAACTTTTCAGTCTGTTACCACACTATTCATGTTCAGTTCATCAAACAGTCTGAATGAACAATAATTGATAGTTTATTCACTTACAGAAAGATTGCACTATGAAGTTGCTGTTACCAGATTTATTGACGCTAGCGGAATGCTTCCTTCACTGTAAATACTAGCGATGATTTAAATACCAGTACTCGTTGGCTTGGTCGAGCGTTTGTTTGACCTCATTCCAAATATTGAAATTCGGATCCATGAGATCCCTATTTTATGATAAAAATTTCTAATTTACAAAAAACTTTGAGTTTTCTAAAATTCTTATGTGAATATGCCACTGAATCGGTGAAATTGACGGGGAAAATTCACTAATACTTCCTAATCATAGCCTCAAGATAGCAGAGTGCACAAACGTAAAGATCTGCATTCGTGACATTGCATTCGAATAGATTTCGTGTCGGCTTGAACCTTCTTATTCCGCGTCGTGTTTGCGTTAAAGTGCTTATATGCAAAGTGGTGCATTTTGTATTCACTATGTAATTTTTTAGACTGAGATAATTTGATGACGTAATCTGTTCTGGCACGCTGTCTGCTAAACATTATGTACAGAAATTTTAACAGAAACGTTATTTCACCTCAGTGGCATTTTGCTTGAATTGAACACTTGGTCAATGAACAGGATATGTTTTGGAGCAATTGCTCGCAACATTTCATTTATTACTTTCGTGTTAGTTATGGATGAAGACGAACTGAATTACGTGCTCGTGTCGTATTAGAAAAGAGCAGTCATGTTAGAGTACTTTGGGATAAAAGACTATGTGTCGTCCGTCCAGGAAATTCCTATGAACGCAGACCAGGGTTGATCACCCGAAAAATCCGCCCGCGGGTTTTTCGGGTTCAACCCGGGTTGGGTTTTTCGGGTTAAACGGGCGGGATTTTCGGATTTTTCACCTCAAAGGATTTTCTGCAATTTACTGCTTATTTACACGGTGTCATGCATTTTTGTGAAATGGTGCCTCTAACTCGAGAGAATTAAGATGCACTGCGTACGTGCAAGTGTACTTATAAGCAAAAACTAAGACTTTTGTTCAGTTTCATGAGAGTCACGTGGATTCAACTCTGCAACAAAAGAGAAGCTTATTTAAATACTACGTATATACAAAATAGTTAGATATTTTTAAGAAATAAGAGCTACCACTATAACTTAATGTTCGGTTAAGCAATGGGTTACTATTGAAAATTTTCAAAGATTCAACTATACTAATCTCAGAGTCGGAATTTCCACGATTAATAATTTTAAAGCAATCATTGTAATTCAGAAAACAATGACTACAATGTTCTATGTGTCTAGCGATGGCACTATTGCCACTTAAGTGTTCAAATTTACGTTGGTGTAATCGTCTTTCAGTTTTGCCAATGTATTGGCAATCATGGTCAACCTGACATTGAAAGCAATAAACAAGACGTGATTGCATGTCAAGACTTTTACTTATTTCAAAACTCTCAAAATTCATAAAAAACAAATTAAATTGCGGTTTAGAATTTTTATAGGCATGTGTAGATTGATTCTGAATTAACCACCAATCTACATATTTCTTACATTATCATTTTCAGACCAAAAACATGATACCAAGACCAGTACTGGTCACAAAAACTTACAACAAAACTACAAAGGAAATCAATTTAGTTGATCAGACTCAATAAGACACTCCTCGAGAGATCCTGCACTTTCATTGTCGTCAACCATGTGCAGGATCCTTGAAACTGTTACCAGGCGACCAACTTTCGCCACCTTCAACAGGTTTCGTAAATTCGACTACACTAAACCAGCTGTGGAGAATTCTCTTTTGCCTGTATACCGGTACAGAATACTGGTCTACATGTACATACACTTGTGATTGTGAATTTAACGACAAAGTTCTCCTGTAACAAGCCTTAAAAGCCCTAAAGCTATGATGGGCTACTTCTGCAAAGGTGACGCTAGCGAACACAGCGATTCTTACTCGATGTAGTGTGATAAGGAAAAACCCGAATAACCCGCCCGGGCGGGTTAAACGGGTTTTTCAGTCGACGGGCGGGTTTTGACCAACTCTGACGCAGACTACTACACAATATAGATTGATTGAGCATCACTTGTTGATTTGTTGATAAACTAAGGAATATCACATCTAATTGGAATGCTAACGACAACTAACATCGATAAAATGTCATTAATTACACAGTGAAGACACAACATTTACTTACAGTGAAGTTATTTATCGAAATTGTGCAAAATACTCGCATTGAACTCAAACAAAATTGAGCCAATTTTCAAGACACAGCAATGCGTTTTTCTTTCATTTCGCCAACGGTTGTCAATTCTTACAAGGTAAATATAAGAAAATCATCCTGAATTAGTGGATAAAGAAGTTTCTAAGGCTCTGAACTGCCGAATACTTTTACAAAGCAGAACACTAACCTTATCGATTTATAAAAAAACAGATTTAAGGTTGACTTGCTGAAAATCGGTTATCAATGAAATTTAGCACACAATTTGGTGTTGAACTGGAACGCCTCCCCCTTCTGAAGAGTTACTGATCCACATGCAAAATTGTACAACTTTTCATTTTGCAATTTTCGTGCACGACTTCACTAATTTTTTCCATTTCTTCAATGTTTTTCTACAATCGCGCCGGTGATTTTTCATACTTTCAAATTGAAAGTTTGACTTCAAACATGCCAGCATTCAGTCATCAATAGAATTGTGCAGATATATCCGTACGTCATTCAGCGCGCAATAAACGTAAGAATACAAACAGTCCGATATTCATGTCACTGTGTGACTTACAGCAAGCAGTCCATTTAAGAGATTCAATAGAAGCGTATAGCGATAACTTTCTCAAAGCGAGTCACAGGATCGTTTACACAATCAAATTGGTGCATATACACATCAACTGAAGAGTTATATAGATTAGCGTGCTCGTGCTTTAAAGAATTGACAAACAGCATTTAAGCAACAACTGATGAAACACCAGGAATATATTCATATATCACAGCTGGGAGTAGGAATGGAGAGAAAACAGAAACTAGAGGCATATAGGTAATTATAAATAAACATCCGATATCTATGAACACAATATCCAAATATCTACACTTTCAGAAATATTCAGCTTTACAGTACATCTACCACCGATGAAGTTGGAAAAAATTTATACTCCAACAGGAGAGGAGGCAAAGGCGAGTGTAAAATATCGGTCAAAAGCGCCGCTTATTGAGCAACAACATTCGCAACTGTACCTGACTTTCACGGAAAGACTTTGCGGAAAAATCGAAAAATTGGAGTACACACAAATTAAGGTTGACATCATAACTCATTGAAAATTAGCGAAATCATATGTGTCCACACTCGTGATAGCAAAATAAAATTTTCATGTGAATGATGATAAAATTTCAACAAACATAGCAAGATGTGTCATGTGAATCATATTTGAAGTTCAGATTACTGCAATACTGCGACAGGCATGTTCACAGCACAAATATAAAACTGACCGAAATTTTCGTGGGAATCGATCTTTTCATTTAAGACAGACATGTAACAAAATTTTAGAACAAAGTAGACAAAAAGTATTTTTAAGATGGTGTTGACCGGAGTCAAGCAATATATTAGTGTCAGATATCGAAAGTCTGTAATGAAGTTAATTTACATTAAACAGGCATGCCATTGCATGAACAAAAATCCGCAAATGTAATCACCTGCGGCGGGGATATCACAGATGCTCAGAATAAATCAGATATAATATACATGTATTAAGAAGTAGTGTTGTGTCAGACGACAAAATTTACTAGACCTGTGTGGCCTATGAGTCTCTCACGCCGAACTTGATCCTAAAAAATCGTGCCTTTTAAAATGTTTTAAAACAAAATGCATGTTTTTTGCATTTTTTAGATTCATTATACTGCACTGAGTTTTATTCCAGCATTTTTACATTTACTTTCCATTGAACAACACCTTGTCAGCAACCTCAAAAGCTGTTTCTGATGTGCGAAATACGGCACCTGTAATGTCGGTAACATATAACTTACCTAAATCTTATCATTGCATCGTAGGCCATGGACAGCAGAATCATTGGCTCACTTGCCTTAAATAACTTTAGGTGCCGATCAACTAGTCTATACCATACTCGTAAATTGCTGGAAGCTCAATTATAGTTTAAAACACAACGCATCTAAATAATGCCTAAAATTAAAAGCACAGTTTTAAAAAACATGCTCAAAAACAATGTTTTACAACCATGCAACTCATTTTCGAAAGTGTGGCTTGAAAACCATGTTTGAAACAATACATAAAGCAGTTTTACAATTATGTATATATGCTTTATGTTATGTTTTGAAATATTATTTTAAATAAGACTTAAATGTTAAAACTGTCATTTTTTTCTCTATGGCAATATAGCAATTCAATGGATATTAAAAGTGTAATGCAACATGCAGTAGCCAGGGTTGATGTTAATTAGGTATTGAGCATTATTGTATAAATATACTGTGACCATTGCCAGTGACCATCAAATCAACCTATAAACCAAAAAGACACTGAAATCTTGGAATATGTTACTTGAGACAGCTTTAGTGAAACTTGATGTAGGCTTTATGAATCAAACGAAGTCTCAAGCGACCATACAATGTTAATCATATTTCCCGTAAGCAGTATTGTAGAGATAAATGGTATATTAGCAAAATGAATAAGCCTTGCTGCTACAAATAGAATTTAATTACAATAGGTCTATGTATTACATGTCTATCTACAGCAAACACCATTAATTAAAACAAATACCAACAATTATATATCGCTGACATTGCCCGCAAATTTACATACACCTACAACAGGCTGCATCACCGAATTATTAATTTAAAAACGCTTAGTATGTGACGATAGCAAGGTATCTGCGGACATTCTAAGTAAGAGATTGAGATATCGTAAACTTGAGATTGCGTAAGGCAGTGATTACTGCTATCTTATATCTTCTACTAACATTTAAAACTTGCATGTTGAGCCCTTTTTCCAACTGCTTTATGCCTCATGATAGCGATCAGAATAATAAAACTGCATTATTATGCAACAACTCTTATTTAGTGCAACTATTCTAACATCTAAGCAGAACAAGGCTTATTCATATCACAACAAACACTGTAGTTGTTGTGAATCATGTTTCATCTCATGCTACACAATGTTCAGCTGTTAATAAAAGTATTAATCTACCACACACCATTTCAGGAAAATATAATTTCGCTTGTTTCTGAAATGTGAACGATGTTCTTTAAATATTTGCTGGCCATTGCGGAGCTACAGTTGAAAAGTTATTGTTTGGCGGAGCCCTTTCTTCCGCAATAAGATAAAGTAAAACAAATATTTTACCCAAATTTTGTCAAGGATGTTATGATGACTGAATTACAGGGGTATAATTGAAAGTTGAAATAACAAGATAGGATATAGGACAAAGAGAGACTCACTATAAAATTGTAAAGCTATGCTACAACATAGAGCATCGTAAAAAAACATTGATAAGTAAAAAAGATTAAATATAAAAAATGGAAAGTCAGGAAAGAAAATTTGAAGGTCCGTTGATACATCCCCACATCAGTTGATAAGTCTTATTTATAAAATTTTACTTTGTCTTATTGCGAAAGAAAGGGCTCTTAGGCCAAACATTAATTTTTGAAATGTGAACGCTTGTAAAATAAAGAGGCGAGAAAATTTTAGGATACTGTTGGTCAGGTTGTTGGTGTAGGAGCAAGTATACATGTAGACTTACATCATAACCTCATCGTGACAGAAGCTTGTTTACCAATGACAAGGTTTCCTTCTTATCAAGCTATTTGTCGAAGGGGCCATGTCATGCGATGTTGCCAATTGGACCTTCTCATCAAGTTATTTACCACGGGGCTTCTCATCAATTCTATTAACGGAAGGGGCCCTCCTATAGTCCTAATCAAATTTATTTATCAACGGGGCCCTTCTCATCATGTAGTTTATTTATTTAAGGGACTTTCTAATCAAGCTTACTCACTAAGTGGCCCCTCTTATAAAATTTATTACCAAGGAGGTTGCTTCTCATACAATTTACTTTCCAAGAGCCTTATTATTTAAGTTTATTTGCGAAAGGGGCCTTTCTCATAAAATATATTTAGCGAGGGAGGCCTTCTCTTCGAATTTATTCAACAAGGGGCATTTCTAATCAAACTTAATTACCGAAGGTGCCCTTCTCATCAAGTGCGAGTACAGTTACAAATGAGACTCTTCACATCCATCTTGTTGACTAACGGACAACTTGAGGCAAGGAAGTTAATTAAGAGTGGCACATTATAGACATTTTTGTTAGTCAAATGAGCACGTTTAAGTCAAGTTTTTCAGCAATGTATGCTTCTTCAGTTCAGGGTACGCTTTTTTCTGACACTAGCTGCAATAATCAACCAAGAGGATGTCCTAAAAACCACCATTTTCATGCGACTTACGCATGAGGGCGCCCCCGCGGATGCATGGCATGCCTGCTAAAGGCTAAGCTTATATAATGGAAATTACATTCCACAGTGAAGTTAACAATGTGAGCATATCTTTTTAAGACAAATATATCACAAAAGGATGAACTAAGCAGTACAATAACTGTGAATTTCAGCAGCTTTGCTACAAGTTACGAATTCAAGCGATCAACCAGTTAAGCCCGGTTTTGTATTTAAGTGGAGATCTTGTAGTAAAGGATTAGGCCTTGTCTGTGCTTAATTGAAAATAATATTGTAAATGCCCGAGTATGTATTGACAAATATGCACACAACGTTTTAGATTTACACTATAGCCATTAGCATGAAAAAAGATGATAATAAGCAATGGTCATGATGCAGGTAAAAATCATTTCCTTGATCCACTGTAAAGAATCATGGTATGCAATTGTAGAATGGAATGACACCTTCGGCAAAAGCGCACTCGCATTAACCGAACAATCACCAACCTCCTGAGGCTGTTCTAAGAATTCTGCTTATCTTGATGTATTGCATATTTTTCGCTAATGGTAATTTTGTGTATTTTTAGATCAAAACATGCATATAATTCCGGAACACACTTTTGGGCTCGTCACACTGCAATCGCTGATACAGAAGCTAGTGAATTTTGTATGTTATTATCGAATTAAAATGTACAGAAGAACAGCCTTGAAATTGCAGAAAGAGCAATGCTATTGATCGATAGTGTAGTCATGGTACATCCTTTTTATCAACAAAAAAACTCGATCAAGACATGAAATAGTTTATAACAGCTCTAATACTTATTTCAGTGACATTTCAAGTTGCAAATACGGGGAGAATGGGGTGACATGACAGCATTTTTGACAATCATCCATCATGTTCAGATAATGAAAAAAAATAATACTTTGGCTACCCGTATTACAAAGCATGTTTCCGTAGCTTTCTTATATCAGATAAAATTCTGTAAGAGGAGAGATCAGATCCTGTAAGCTTTCCTAAGATGGAAATCTGCTGTTGAGAGCCTGCTGATATGGAATCAAGGCACATCATTAACGTCCTTAGGGGTTACCATACTCGGCATCCCCCCGAATAAGAAAAAATTCAAATTTCATGCAATATTTTGAAAATTTATTACATTCTTGCCTTCTTTTTAGCGAATTTTAGCAAGCAGCCCCCCCCCCCAGGAAAATTTCCTGGGGACGCAAATGAGGCATATTCTCTAATAGACATGAATGAAAAATCCATACCTCATGCGTATATTGCTAAGGTCCTGCTAGATAATCCCAGTAGTCAATATGATTTTTATGGATCTTAATATTTGCTGAATAGCCGTTAAGAATTGAGTTATTTTCATCATTGTGACCCGGAATCGCTAAAACGCAAAAATCGGAAGGTTGCCATACCACCTCATTCTCCCCTGTATGCTACCGAACAGCACAACATATCGACGACTTCATCTACCGCCTTCTAACGAAGAACCAGAACATTTTTTCTTGATTGAGATGACGTGAAAGGCTAAGCAGGCAACATATCACAGATTTTGGTCCAAATGTGCCACACCCCTAACAGTTTAATTCCAAAAATTCAAAGTGCGAAGCCTCTGATTGGAACCAGCTTATAATGAGTGCGAGAAGAAACTTGAAGGAAAAGTGTGATTTCATTTGAAAGCGATCGCCGCCGAAATGCGATTGACCATCAATTTCAGGAGCCCGCATTTTTGTTTCATACTTACAAGTCGATGTTGAATAGAATTGTTTATTGAGCATAGGCTTTGGCAGTTACATTTGATACGGACATGCACCCCAGTAGATAGAATATTTTGTGGGCTATGCTGCTGAATTTTAAAACGCTATATATGACATCGAGTTTGATGTTTAGAATAAATCTTTGCTATTTGACCGAAGCACATCTGTGTCGAGCAAACCAGTGTGAAGAAAATCGTCATCAGTTTCTCGACACTTGACCAAAATATATCGGTCAAGTAGAACAGCAAATAAAAATTTCTTCAACATCTTGAACTTTTCCTTCAGATCGACATAATCGAACAAACTAACTCTAAATAGAATATTCAAGCTGTACTGAGATTCAACTTTCATTCTGCAGGTGTTATTTATAGACACAATTGACCCTGAACTTAGAACCCAGGACCTAGCGGGGTTTAAAAAAGATCAAGATTTCTTTTCAAATTCTCACATCTCAGCTTAATGCAACAGGGCTTCACTAACTTACACGAAGATACATGTAATGGTTTAAGATAGTGAAATTCCAAGCAAAGTGGTGAAGAGACTTCAAGTCTGCTACACTTCTGCACTCTAGTCTTTATTTTATACACGAGTACATTTCAACTCAAAAGTTTTGGCTGCCTTTTGTTTATTTTCAGAATTCAGAGGTATGTACTAAGGGGTTTATGAATCAGACGTAAACCTGCTTGATAAAGATCAGTCCCTAGCCTTTTGAGTCCCGAATCCAAATGTGATAATCTGCTCCAACTGCCCATGACGAGCACGTCATTCGCTCATAACTGCAACTCCCCTGATGCCGAATGCACAATGGGAACACAATGCAGCGAAGACGTGCAGTTCACGTCATGGGTTGGGGGCAGTGTTGTGACTTGTGAGTTGCTAGTCGAACACTTGCGCAAGTGCCGCACGTCATCGGGGCTCATAAAAGAGCAGCACAGATGAAGATCATCGAGATGCATAGGCCTGTAGTTTTGTAAAAGAATACTTATAAACTTGGGTTTATACGGATATCATGTGCATGATTTTATGACGATAAATCATTCGGATGAATAAATCATAAATGAAGCATGATAAACTTGAAATTATAGCAGATGTGCCTTGCAAGCATTTGTAGCTTTCATTAAATAAAATGTCATTCGTAAAGCGTATGAGCACTAGATCAATAGAAATGAAATGCATGGTGATGTGCAAAGAACGTGAAATAACCATTAAATCGACTCTACTTACCGGAACATCCTCTTTCGATAGGAAGTTCTCCTGCTGGTTCAGGAGGACATCCACCTGGACTGCATCTCGTTGGAATATCTGAAAAAGATTTTGACTTGCAGAAAACACCCATCAGCCGATGTCAAATAATGCGAATAGCACATTTCGTGGATAGACCAAATAATGTGCCGACATTAGAATATCTCGATTTCTCATTCCTCTATTAACTTTCTTCAGCACAATTTTACGTACAAGTTCCAACCCTTCATTCGCTATAGAAGCAGTGTTACGAGTACATAAGCAGTTCATGTTATAAAATGATAATAGAATCATTTCGTAACAAAAATTCTACCTTTAGAAATATGGTAATCTTCTGTATCTATTTGTTCCAGTATGTGTCTGTTAATCTATTTCAAGTGATTCTGGACCTCGGAAAAAATAGGCAGTTCTCCGGGTGGCGGAGAAAAAATTAGCCTGTATGAAAATCATAACTGATCCCATCTTGAATTTATTTACTGAAAAATACTGAATATACTGATGGTTGAAAATTACATAAAAATGTCATTTCCATTCAATATGAACTAGTGATAACTTGAGGAGAATAAGGAATAAGTTTTATAACACAATGAAGCATTTTTTTAAATCATTCGATGCATTCTTTGTGCAGAAATCAACTTAATATACCTTTTCATGACTGTAAATGAGACATAACAGAAAAATCGTGTAGTCAATAATTGACATCAGTTACATCACTATATTGATGTAACGGACCATATCCCAAAACTACCGATGTTATGACATAGAAGCATCTGACAAAAATTACCAAGAAATCACTCGAAAAAAACTAATACAGGGTTGCCAAACTCGTCCAGAAAAAAAATCCGGACGCTCTGATGTTATCTCATCAGAGTAAATATAAACATTAATTGCCTTCTATACTTAACTGTGAATGGAAAATAATCATTATGCGTAAGATTGTCATCAATATCATGCGTATCTCTTTTCCTCGTCATTCATAAATGACAGGTGATTTTGAATGAAAAATCGCACCTTTTATGAACCCGCAATATATTCAATTAACAAATACATCAATAAATCTCAGAAGCCTTGAGAATATTTCACAAATCCTTTTTAAAAATATAGGCAGTACAAAGCTATATAAAAATTGATCAGCGCGTCTATGATTTCGTTAAATGATTAAATCAACAAATCTATAAAAATATACATTAGTGCGCCTATGGTTGGGTTATGAATCAACAAATCTATAAAGAATACAACGTTGCATCTGTGATTGCGTTACCAGAAAACAAGTCTACATAATAATACATCACTGATAGACAAATGATCACTATCAATAAAAACACGTCAAGTATAAACAATCTAGCTCACTGAAATCTGTCCATAAAAACAATCAGATAAAAAATTCTTCTTTGGCAAAAACAATTCTTTAAATAGACTAAAAATTTACGTTCATGATTCTTCATCATCACTAGCACTATCGTGCTCATATGATTGGAAGTATCGCCGGGATGAGCTTCGAGCTAAGTCGATGAGGGACTGAGTTACTGAAAAATGTTGTAATCCATCGATATTTTTCAAGTGAGATCGCACTCGCCGGATACCGTTCAGAGTTTCGGGTTGGAGACGATTTCTCTCCTTTGTGACTGCAGCTGCATTTACACTAAATCCTCTTCCCTCAGCAGCATTGTGTGGCTGAAAACAAAGCAATGCCTGCACAAGAACTTTGATCAGCGGATATTTGTGCTTTTCGAATATCTTGCTCCAATAAGCATCTAGCCGTTCTTCTTTGAGTGGCTGAATATCATTGTTGATTGCCAGCTGTTTCCATTCCTCGATTAATGGTTGCATGTCATCAACTTTTATTGTGGGAATGAGACCTGCAAGAAACGTCAAGTTTTTCAATTTTGTTGTCTTGTCCTTATCCGACTGAAACGTGCGGTTTTGTGGACACAGCAATGTCAACTTTCGCCACAAACGCATGTGTTCTTTTTGATCAAGTTTGAGATTGCTCATGGTTGCGTGGAAAGTCTCCAAATAAAAACCCTTCGCTTCGAGTTTGAAATGGGTCATTTCGGCAGACTGCAAATTTTTCAGACATAAACGTTCGGTTCGGTGGCCAATGTCAACGTCTGATGAGTGATTTTCAGGGGCCGTGCTTGATGTTGAAATCTTCGACACGACGATGTCTACACAGACAGAAGGCAGCAAAAATCGTCCGCCTAGAGAAACCATCATACCACAAATTCTATACACATACTCCGGCCCAATGGGATCGTCTCTCTGTAAAAATAATTGCATTTCCTAAAATAGGGGAAGTGCTTCCGATAGAAAAATGAGGTAGATGTCTGTTTTCTTTGATGCAAATGCGCTGCGAAGTCGCTCATACCGATCATTCTTTGCCAAATCTGCCAATCCTTTTTTTGGACAAATAGTGGACGAAATAGGTTCGAATGTTTGTGCAAATCCAAGAAGTAAACTGTTATGACAACAGCATAGTACATGTATAAAATTACCCAAATTGGACCCTAGTAGTCTGTGAAAAAAGCAGTTTGCAAAAATGATACGGATGAATCAGCTTTAGTCCAAAGCAAGTAGTTGAATGATTTTAGACGGGTAGAGAAATAACTGACGAACATTAGTATGGATTCGATAAAAATCCGGAAATTTGATGGTTTTGACAAAAAATCCGGACTTCAGCAGATTCTGTCAAAAAATCCGGACGTCCGGATAAAATCCGGACGTATGGCAACCCTGCTAATAGCATCGCGCTCAAATGCTGTATATTCGATGAAGATTGATTACTCTGGGTCAAATACATTTTGAATCAATCGAGACCAAAATATCACATTGGACAAGACAGGGAACCGTAGAGACCTGATAGTGGAAAACACTATTCATTGATCAATAATCGAATTCAGCATTTTAATTTCTAAAGCCTACCATTTCAAACATAGTTTTAACGCTTAAAAAGCGAATTTAAGTTCAGCCGGTGTAACCAACCGGATGTGATTGGAACATCATTTTCTCCGAAGTATGAAACTAATTGAGGAAATATGCCTTGACTGTTCATGAAATTAAAAATTGTTTTGAAAGAAAGTCAAGTTGCTTATTATAAAATCGTATAAAAGGTTGATCAATATATTTCGACTATTTACACCATAGCCATTATCAATATATGATCATTCTATGGTGTAAATAGTCGAAATATATTGATTGATCAACCTTTTATACGATTTTATAATAAAGAACTTGACTTTCTTTCAAAACAATTTTTAATTTAATGGAACTAATGTTTATAGTCATGAAGTTCAGCTGACATTTTAATTTAACGATTCAAAATGCAGTACTGCATCAGCGAACCTGCACATGTGACGCAGCTTGCGAATACGTGTAATGTAGGCCTAAAATGCATCATTATCACATTCTTACTAGATAACAAGATTCAGACAAATGACGTAATGCGCAGTATATAGTACTTGAGAAGCAATTCGGAAAGTGTCTCGTTCAGCTGTGATGTCAATTGGACTGTGCCACTTAACCTACCTCAGCGACCTACAAGAAACACCAAATGTTTTCAACTGGCTGATTCCAAAGTCTGAGTACACATTTGGAAGTTCCGGTGAATAGCATGTCAGGTGTGTTTGTAAGACCATTAATTAAATATAGGCACTCAGTTGCAAGTGATGCAAGTATCATGATATACAAATTTCGATGTGGTGTTGGCAGCATTTGATCGAATACATGTTTCTGAACTTTACATCTAGGTATCATATTTGATTTCGCAGCACAGAGAGAATTGAAAACATGATAGCAGATACACGGTGGTACAAAATGCGATGCTTATTAAAAGTCATTGAATAATATGCATAAAACATAATCCATTAAATTGTTGTTGGTCATGTAGGCGAAACATTTATTTTCTTTCAGACGAAGAAACCATCAACATTTTACAATGGAAGACATACAATAATGTTTGACATCATTCTATAAATAAACATGCTTCCATCTCTTGGACAGCACAATTTCAGTTAAGGCTATGTAGGCACTCTGAGCATTCATGAGCTTTTCTTTTTTATTTATCAAGCGTTGATGGACTTCATGGATTTTTTTATTCAACTAACTGGAGAAAGTTATCCTTTCGCTTTCAGTTGTCACCAAATTTACGCTATTCTCGAAAGGTTTGGTGTGTTTTGCAAAAAATATACAAGATGCTTCGATCATACAGTTCAAACTTCATAAGAATGAAACTAAAATTTACCCTAAGGTCCTAACGGATTGATTAGTGAACGTAATCTGTCATTCATACAGATGATCACTTTTTAATATTTCTTTTGCAACAGAAATGTTAATTCCAAGTATTCCTCCACATAATCATTTTCAAGTCTGCTTAAGATGTTACTCAGGTTTACCTTAGGTTCGCATCCGGTGATTATCCCAGAATATCCCTTTCTTATCCGTGAATTTCAGACTTGCTAACCTCCTAGAATTTTGTCATAAAACCACGAAATTTATAGTCATTCTTTCCTCATCCATTAAACATGAAACTCATTATCAGTATAGACCTGAGCAACCGATGCTATACGCTCTCGCATTCCAATATTTCTTAAATTTTCATATTACAGAGATGTAGCAAGGTGCAGCTCTATTTGTCAGCAGCCTCAATAAAAATCGCTTCGTTTGAGCAATTTATCCATTCAACTTCCAACTGAATATGAATGAGTTATCTCTAGAAATTTGATTTCCACCTTTATGCAAGTAAGCTAATCACAAAATCTAAGAAAACGAAAATAAATTTGAGTTCTGTTTGATTATAAACGACAACTTTTGTACGTTTGGCACATCCCAAGTAGCAAGATGTCTTGCAAAATATACTTAAAATCAAGTGCGCTATACTCTGATATTTTTGATATCTACATGCATATTGAAACTCTTCGCGCTACATAATGTGAATGGACATCATGTGTTACATTAAACCTAAAAAATGATTGGAGATAAGTACTTGACACCAACTTCAATTAACATGAATTTGTCTAAGTGCAAAATATTCTGAGATTTTGTGTATGAAGTTCATTTAATTTCATTGACAAGTTTTCAAAAGGGGATAATATTCATGATGCAACATGTGCTGTATTGCATTTTTAGTTTCCTTTTGTACTCATTTTGTTGGATGATATTCATCCAGATATTTTAGAAATGGCGTCCCATTTTTAACTTTCAGCTCGGTGTCATTGAGTCATACAAGTAGACTAAGAATGTCATTTCCGGACATTAATGTTAGCAATGACGACTTTCATCGATTTCTACTCATGTTCCCAATCGTCAAACCCGCTGTCAGCAATCAGAATATTCGATTGTCGATTGAATCCCATGGTTTTTCAATCCACTATTAATCCTACTGTTAACTGTAAACGTCCCAACGACACGTTCATGATCAACAGAAGTCAAGAGTAGAGGAAAGACACCGAACTGACGTCAGTGGGGTAAATCATTAAATTCTTATGAATTTCCGTTGACTACGATAATTTGAGCGACGTTCTTCCATAGACCCAAGTTCAATTTCTAACCCACACACTTACTTGCAAAGTTAGACTTTGTGACAACAGATTCTGTCTGTTCTCCCACATCTGATGCAGATCATTCCATCCAGATTCTAAGCTCTCTAATCGCTGGCTTAGGAACATGTACTGAGCATCAGTTTGACCTTCAGTAACTTTCTGGCCGTAGTTCATAAGATCATGGAATTCAGGCTCATATCCATTGATCTCTTCTTTCAGCTGTTCATGTTGATTCAATAATTTCTCTGCTTCCGCCAGATCCTTTGGAATGTCCTCTGATGCGATCGTTGTCTGAGTTTTCGACAGCCAAACCTGGATGAAAGAGAGAAGATGAAGTTTAACAAAGGAATCAAATGTAGAACGCACAAGCAGTTCTTACCTGGAAATGATCAAGATTTTGAAGGAATCGCTGCAATTCTGAGCTCTCGCTCAGACGCTCATCTCGATCCTTCAGCATCTCTTTCAGTTGTTCCCACAGCTGGTCAACTTTAGCTTGTTCGGTTCGAACGATTGGCTCAACTTCATCCCCTCGCTTGTCCACCAGTTGATCAGCCTGTTGAAAAAACATCATGGAAAATTTACTACTTCATGGAGCAGCGAGAGAATCATTAATTCAAATGTGATGATGATAAGGGATAATTGTGTTGAAATAACAAGAGAAGATAAATCTCTCTCTAAAGGTGCCGACAATTTGCTAACATAATGCCACATAATGCTGACATTTTGAATAACTTTCCGTATACACATGTGGAATGTACAATAATATACTTTGGCAATCGAACAGTGCAATTATGTTTCTTTATGTGCTCCATTTCCATGTAGATATCTTATGAGAAAATAGAGAAACTCCATAGATTCTCCGCACACAATCATTGATTGCAATTGTTTTCTTTAAAAAATCATTCTCAAGCAAAAATACTCAATCACTCATTGGCATCAACCAATATTATTTTACGTAAATATTAATTGGTTTTAACATAACAATGTAAAATAGCATAGTAGAAATTAGTAGTAACTATCTTTTTATTATACTGCAATTAAGGGGAATACACAACTTGTGACATAAGTAACGAATCGCCATGAGATTAAAAGCTCAATATCTAAATTTTCAGATTCTGAACCACATAAAATTTCAGTACAACTGCGCTGGCAAACTGATGACACCGTCAGAAAAACGATAAAATTTTAGCATAAAGCTGGATCACAGCGAAAGACCAAATTATATTGTAATATGCATGTAGTTGAAATACAAGATATGTGCGAATTTCGTCACTTATGGATTGGGGGAATTCCAGACATTATCCTGCTCGCTTGCTATGATCCTCCATAACAGAGATGGGAATGAGAGAGGGAAATGTAAAAATTGTCGGCATGAAATAATCTATTTCAGCGAATTCTGTCACTATAGTTTACATAGTACTGCTGTAGGGAGTGATGGAAACAATTTTCAAACACTTAACAGCGATCAATAGCCGATAATTATCATTACAGTAACTTGAATTCGCTGTGTGACTGAAAATCTACAAGTTATACTTTCCGAACAAATAAACCATTGGAAACCATCGCGTGCAGTTTTTATCAACGACGCAATTGACACACACAGGTCCATAAAATAGACAATATGACTGCCGCTACACGCAATGACAGTAATGCGTTCAATCATTGAGTTCCAATGAATCAACCCTTTCTATACTGCTGTGACACCGCAACATCGGTCAAGCATTGATAACCACGAAATGACGCGTACTGATCGCAACACACTCAGACGATGGAAAACATACAATCAGCCAGGCACTGAAGAGGCTATGTCAAAGCAAGAATACATATCACGACGCGACAATAGTGATGCATTCAATGCTTCAAATAAATTTGAACAATGAGTGAACTTTTCCAACTATCGCCGATGACACATCATAATTACGCAATTACAGACAAAACAAAACACCAAATTTAGTCACCGAGAAGACTTATTACTAATCAGAAATGTACTACATCGAATGGGGACATATCTACATACGATTGTCATTCAGATTATACATTGAAATATAAATAAAATTATATAAATGTCAAAATCCATCCTGAAACAAAATACCTTGAAAGATGTGACAAATTATTCCGCTAAAATCTAAATTATCTTCCATCATAACTGCGTATTCATAACATGATTCTTCATTAACATGTGCACTGACGCTTTAAGTCTGCATCACTATACAGTCGCATTGGCCTGAAGTGTGCAATTACATAATTATATTGGTGTATAATAGTATAGGAAGCGTGGAAGTCATAAATACATTTGATGAGGTAATAAATCAATCACAACTATATCTCGACAAAAAATTTGAAATTAAATTTCTCGATAAATTTGCCTTAACATAGAAAAAATGAAGATGTTTAAACATCTTTTGCTGTAGTACAGAAGAAAATAAATTGGAATGTTCCGAAGCCTTTCATTCACTGCCATTTATCTTCAAAATAACCATGGACCATTGCCATGGAGTCATTGTATGCATTGGTAGCAAACGATAGAAACATTCGTCTCCTGTCGGCTAAACGTAATTAACTGACCAAGAACGCGCAATGCAGAAGAAGCTAGTTTTAGGAACACACGACTTTCGACTGTCAGATTGAAAGCATTTTATCAAGTGAGACTATCTTTAACTAATGTTTCTCCGTTTTAAATTCGTCAAATTGAAGTATCACTCATTTAAAGCATTAAATTTCATGCTGACGCAAATGACATATACAAGCATCTGGGCGACCAGACCTGCAGATTAAGTTTTGTCAATATAAGCAAATTCGGCAATTACTACACTGCCCAACACACTTTGGCAGACAGGCAAGAGTTCTCGTGTAAGTTATCAATTTTTTTCTCACTACTTATATTTACACAGTCCTTCTTTTTCATTACCTACCATTTGAATATTATCAACATTTACATTTGTGTTTTATTCCTATTTTTCACATTGGTTTTACTTACTGAATAGTTTGATTTGTGATTTAATTCACTATTAATTGTGTTTCGCCTAAGGTTAGCCCTTGCTAATTTGATCACACCGCTCGACTACTTGCGATCTCAATTTTCTGACTGTACACGCCTTATGTATCAGTATCAACGTTCTCATGAATCTGGATTAAGTTCAATGGAATATTGTTTTTACCAATGGAATGCCGTGACCATAAACATTGAGGAATGCAATCCATAGACCCAAGCACACAGACAAGGCATTTTATCTCTATGCCAGGGACTAAGTTGACTTGAAACATAAAATCTTGTACATGACAAATGTTTAGATGATTTTTTTTACAATGCACGAACTTTGCCAAAATCTATCTGACAAAAAATAATCATGCTAGATATGAAAATTCAACTCCTAGCAATTCGTCAAAAATATACAGAAAAGCTTGATTTTAAACAGACTACATATTTTCTAATTAGATTTGTACGCAAAAAACTTTCTGTGGTCAAAGACATGACAACACGATTTTCTTTCTTGACAACCGCCTGTCAGATCGGGAATCAAGTTCCACTACAGAGCTCAATGAATATTTCGACAGTTGTGAAATTTTATCAATGCAATTTTTCATCCGAACCACAACAAATTTTCGAAAATGAAATTCTAGTTTCATGGTCAGCCTATCTACAAAGGATAACACAATACTAGGTAGGTCTATATATCGCAGGATAGCTTCTTCAGCAGCACCTTTTTTCTCAATGGGCAGCAATCCCACGAATGTCATAATAATCATAGTGATTTTCAATTTAGTACGATTTTAGTACAATTACCTACAAGAGCTAACCGAATTTCGGCCCACAAAGGGGACAACAAAGCTACAACATAAAGTATGCTCGCTACAACTCGTTTTCAATGATAGCGAACGTCTTCAGACTGAACGTTTGCAGGACTTAGAAATGTGGAGAGGTGAGATTAAAATAAAAAACCTATACTTACTGTGATTGAATACCAAATTAATGATCACAGGATATTTTTGTGAAAACCAAAAGAACTTAACACAACTTATACAACATCATTTACTTTCGCACACCTGACCACCATACACCCCAATGAACAAAGAAATAGCTACGTACAGGGATGCATAAAAATATAACGTGTGATTAAGAATCATATGAACGAAGTACCCATCTTGCTTTCAACTAAATTTTAGAAAAGTCATCAGCATGATCTTTCATTATGTCCTTATTAGCTAAACTGATGTAAGATCGTCCAATTCAATCGTTAACAAAAATAATTTTTCAACTAAAAAACATAAATTTTTCTTAAGTGTATGAAGCGTGTGTGTGTGTGTGACGTGTAACATAAAATATCCCTTCTAAAAGAAATCATCGGCTTCCTCACTTGTTCATCCAAGTGTCCAACTTTAGCCTCAATGGCAGCCATGTCTCTTTGTAGGCCACCCAGTCGGCGTTGTAGTTGCATGATACCGGCAAGATCATTGCCGAGCTCGTCAGTAGATTCAACCAAACGCATTTTGTCCTGAATCCAGTTGGCAGTTTCTCGACATTCAATCAAGTACTGATTGTAGGTGAAAGCATTGCCCAGTTCATCTCGGCGACCATCCACAACACCTAAAATGCATGAATTTGGGTTTGAATGACACCTAGTGTACTGTTTAGTTGATCGTGCTAGAGGAGTCAACATTATTCTTAAGAACCATAAACAAGAACTCATATATACTCATGAAATGAACATATGCGGCAATAAATGGCGGAAAGTTTGCAAATACACATATATAAGAATGCATTTAACAATAGCATGAAATTGGTGAAGCAAATACCTAAGTACATGTGCTCTTATAAGTTAACTCGTTCATTCTACACACGAACGTCAGTAATTTAACATTCTTCAAAATGCAAGGGAACACATTCATGTTTTCAAATATAAACCAGGAAATTATTGCCAAAAAAAGCCTACTAGGAGGAAACGATCTTCCATTCAACCATTCAAAGCGACAATTTTCGGTATTGCTCCCCGGTTTTTTAGTGAACGCCTCGATCTTTCAAATAATCGTCAGAACTAAGACGAAATTAATTTCAAAATTGATATGTTCGAATTAAGTCTTCCGTCAATCTCCACCCACTCCAAAATTCCACATTTCAAGGGAGGGGCTAATGGCCCTCTTCCCCACTGGCTGCGCTACTTCACGCATGCAGCCACTCTTTTGAACAAACCAACCGATACTGGCACATTCCAGTGACATATTGTATAAAACAACATACATGTGATTATGATAAAGAATGGTCAACTCTGCAAATTCGTGAAAAAATATCATCGGTATTCCACAGCCACTAAGTCACTTTTAATATTAATGAAATTATATTCTCTAGAAGACTAGTCGCTTCTTTTTGATTGAATGCAGCAAACACTCACACTGGTCACGTACCACTTATTTAGCAGCCTAGAAACAGGACAGCAAAAAGAGGGATCAAAGCATGAAACGACAACCGTGATTTCTATCAATTAATTGTTGAGAAGAATCAACTATATTTCAATCAACCCCCACGAAAAATACAACGTCTGCACTTTTTCACATCATTTCGCAATCATGTATTGATTCTATTCAGAATGGTCGATGAGATTCGATCGGGTCATCAATTATCTTAATGAAAGTCGTCAGGCAAGCTTAACAAGAGCATGTCTGCAAGAAAGTTGAACCAAACAAACCTTCCTGTTTATAACTATAAGAATGCATTCGTGATGCTGTGAGTGATGACTATAATGGATAACTGCTAGATGCAAATTGACTGATGCTAATCATAAGTCAGTTCAATTTTGGACGACTAAAATCACGTACCACTTCAGTTACTCATGACATAAGATCTGAATGTCTGAAGTGGAAATAGTCCTTTGATCAATTTACAAGATAATTTTGCATCATCAATCAAACAGTTCAGAATCAAATAGATTGATGACATTTCAAAATGTTTGTCAACTACACTTGTTTTGAATTTCACTAATGCTCGCACACTCGCAACCACAAAATGTGCTGCAAAATGTTTCTTTGATGAACTGTATAGGCATGGGAAATTCGAACATCCGGACAAAGGGCGAACACATTAAGTGCCAATGTGCCATGTCATTACAAGTTCAACAATTTGCTTTATCTTCATTAGAATAGCATCCATGAGCAAAGGAGAAAGAGACATGCACAGCATTCGCTTGCACTCGAAATCACTAGCGACAGTATGCGGGATAATGCTGTTCATATTAAGACTCCTGTAGCTGTAAAGAGGCCACTGTACTAAGTCTGACAAACATTGACTTGCCGAAAATGCGTGTAATTATAGAAATGCATTATTATTCATGACTTGGTGTATTTATAATCGATATTCTGTTTTAGCTTTACTGTCAGTAATTTTACAATTCCATTGACCAAAACTTCAACTAACACTAGAATAAGTTTTTCCTGGATTCACAGTTAACAGATGATTTCAGGAACTTTTCCTGTAATTCTGAAGAGTCATTTCTGGTATTTTACCAAGGAAACATCTGTTCGCGAGAAACAAAAAAAAACTCAAAATATATTTGCTTCCTTAAGAAAATGGCAAATGTAAGTTTGTTAAATTTCCATCTCACATCACACCTGAGCCACAATATCACACTTCTTACAATTTTCAACATCCACTGGTCAAATCTGACACGACTCTTTTTATCAAGTATGACTGATAAGTGTAAGAAATAATATTTGGATTGATTGCAAAATATAATCTTCCACAAATTAAAATCTGCGTATGTCTTGATACTATTTCCTTTTTTATTTCCGAATCACATTAATTACGCTAGTTATGTCCAACTGATTCAGATGCAAGAAGGAAGTCAAGTTGAATCTATTTCAGATGTTCACAAGCGATTTATGAAAGACTGTGATCTCAGTCGTTTTATGCATTTTTTCATTTATAAATTCCTTCTGCATTTATAAGCACGACAAATTACGAGCTTCTCATTTATAACTTTGCCCTTGTTAATCGATTCCATGATTTCAACGTTGCCACCGTGCCTGGACAGTCGACACCCAATGTGCGCAGCCTGTATGCCGATACAGGATGACATATCCAAGTATATTCATGAACAGATGAAAGAATATAAATCCAATAGAATCAAACAATTTAGTAGGCGAAGAAAGGTCCAGTCTTGAATCTAAGTGATGCACAGTCCAAAAGGTCTCATATGTCATAAGTTGCTTATTCGTCATACATCGCACATAAATGTACTGTGCGTCTAGCTGCGTCAATCTTCGTGCATCGTTAATAATGGACAAAAGCATTTTCATTGTTGGCCTTCATCTGCGGAGATTTTGTTCGAAATTCAAGATCTGCGCACACATGTAGCTCAGGAGCCTCAGGCGTGGAGGTGCGAGGAACTGCCGAAGTGTGGCAACGCTAGATCTAAATTGCAAAAAAGAAACGTATTTCATAATTATTGATATGATATTATCTGATATGATGATCTTGTCTAAGTCAGAAGTCCACAAAGACACGCAGAGACAACCAGAAAATTTCTAATAGTCATCCCAGTCAATGACTTCGAATATTATTAGATCAGCCATTTCCAGACCAACTCTCAATAATAAATTATGCAGCATCGACTTAGTTATTCTCATGTCCTCAAGTAACCATTGACTCGTCGATTGAATGGTAAATTGCTGGGATAGCTGTAGCGTCGATTTGTAACACATTTTGGCATTCACCACTAAGGTTATCTAATCAACGCTCCCATGAGAGCTTGCAGTCTAATTACGGAATGGGTAGGATCAAATGAGCGACAAGGAAGTGAAGTTAGCGAATTCACACTGCTTGTATATTGATACTGTGAATGAATGTCTTAATGTACATTTGAAATTTAGGATTTTGAGACTACGTTCTGAAAATTGAGAAGATTTTTTTGATTGAAAACCTCCGCATCAAAATTTCGCCGTCATGAATGTAATTGCACTCAGGGAAATATTGACATTTAAACCAAACGAGAGCCTTAATAATGCAATTAGACTTTGTACCATATAAAGGACGCTTGCTGGTGGGCGTATGATTAACGACTTAGGATCCAGTGCACACTTGCACCCGCATATCTACATCATGTGTTACTCAAAATTGTGAAGAATAAACGAGGATTCCACTGCGATGGATGCAAACCTTTTTTTTAATATTCGAAACATTTCTTTGATGTTAATCCGCTCTTCCTCCTCAGTCAGCCTCTTGACTTTTCCCATGTCAATGTTTCCTCTGATTGGGAAACGGTATGACCTTATGGCTTGATTTTCAATGTTGCACTATTAGGAAATGTCACATGACTCCTTTTGTTATTACTTGATAATGACTGCAATGCTGTCGAATGAACCGCATCGTTGAATTAGTAACAATTTCGGTCTTTATGTGATCTTGAATTCGCGTGAAATCGCATTATTTTTGAATTCATATGTATTGATCGATCTTCAAAATCAACGCATAACATTCTCCTTGATAGAGAACGGAGACTTACTGAAACGGAGAATGTGAGGTTAATATGAGTGTTTCTGTACTGAATGAATTGTGGTGCATACTGTTCAGGATTGTTAAAAGGATTGATGCAGTGATATAAACAGGAATACCGCCGACAAGCGCCATCGCAGGAATAATTAGAAAAATACCGTTAGTAGAAAAATAACTCATATGATGCACAACTAGCATTTTTCTTGAATAATTATTGCATTATTTAGCGATTCTGCTCGTGTTTCAAAAACATTGCTTCAGTTTCAGTTGAGCACGTGTGATACAATTACCTATCGCGCTGGAGAAGTGATAATTATCATAATGATCATCACGAAATGATGAGAGGAAAATGATTTGTCATTCGCGAAGACAATGAGTCCGACGCTATCAGCAAATGAAGTCCATGTACTAAGGGAACAATTTGAAGACGACGCGACGGAGCAGACTACACCTGATAAGCAGAACATGACTCTTCCCATCAATGCGAAATTTTGTTGTTTCGATTGTTATTACTGTTTTTTATTTCTATGCTATGATTATGTGACCTGACAATTCAATAACAAATGCGTGGAGGGAGCTGAGGGGAAAAGAAAATCACAAAAATATGCGATGGTATTTACACTATCACTAGCGAAAACAAAAACTGAAAGCATGCAATGCGCGGGATCAATACTATATAGTATCACGTAGGTCGTCACTGCAGGCGTCTTGCTTATCATCGTAACAATAACAGTTGAAATAAGCATGAAATGTCTGAGCCACATTACAAAAAATAAACAATAACTTCCAAGTTGTTCAGTAAAATAATGTAAATTGTGTCATAATTCTGGGCACATCCATCCGAATTAGAACTTCTGTATGATTTGTTTCATCAATCACTGAATGCATGCGGAACAAGTCACTAATTTACTCCAATTCACTCACGATCTCATTTGTTGCTGTTAATTAAGGAGTCAGAGATTTCATTAGAGAAAATACCCAGAAAGAGTCAGATGATAGAAAAAACATTTATATTGACTTTATCGTACAATATAACTTCATCTTTTCGGAAGTGGGGACTGGAATAATATTCGAAAATGCAGCTATGATTGGGAAAGTCGATTACTCTTAGCTCGATATATTTTCTAAAATGTACTTCCAAAATCAATTTCATTCTCATTATCAAATGCCAATTTTAATGCTATCTAAATATTTATTCACAAGTTTTCGACTATAGTTTTCACAGATAAATAGCCACACGAATAACATCAGATCTTGAAAATTCAGTAAAACTTGGTTTTTTTAATAACTCTGCCTAATTGTCAAACCAAGGCATCTTCACAACATTGGATGAGGATTAAACTACGCAGATTAATTATTTACATTTTTTATAACATATATGTGGCTTGTTTCACTTCATGAAGTCCTCAGCGGCATGATATTAAAAAAGATGTTCCACGATACAGAAGTAACCGCTTAATAGATTTCTGTATCAGTTGCAGCAAGATAACTGAATGTAGACTCAGTCTAGCTTTTGCATCATTTTGAGAAATTGTAGTCCTTTAATCATTCTAGAAACTGCATCAAAGTTAGCAATCGTTTTCTCATAATTACTTCACATTGGAGGCAACTAGCTTCCTGAATATTCAATTACTTCGCTGAAATACCACCAGATAACAATTTTACGCAGTTCAGCGAACCGATAACGTGAAATATTATTTTGGCCTCAGCTTTCTGGTATGAAATATCTGAGAAGTTCGGCATTGCAATCAAACGAAACGTCACCTAACTATCAAGTATTCGCATCATTTTATCATCAGAATATCACAGCACTGAAGGTCTGAAATATGACTGCCATGTTCATCATTATTGGTGAATGGTTTTTTCAGATCTTGCATACAGTAACTTGCATGTGAAAGGGAATACAGAGTAGGGATGTGACTGATGTCATGGGAATTGTAACCAAAAAATCTTTGATCGATCTAAACCAAATATTGCTCAACACATGTTTATTTTTTCTTTGATGCTACGTTTATTGTTTCCGGTTCAAAAGCCATGTTACAGCTCAATAAATGCCTATGACATTGGCAATTATTGTTCGTTCCGTTCAATTTCCTGGCTATCCTTCATTTTCGCGATAGCTCCCTTCTTACATTACTTTTTAGGTTACTGAGTTATTATTATTCAGTTTAATAAACCACATATTTAACAATCACTTTTGTGAATGAAGGTTGTCAAGAGAATGAATGAAGTATTACTAGCACGAATTTACGTCGATGACATCCGCCTACAATTAGTTTTTGATCAGAATACCTGAAATTAAGATAAAGCACGTGAATTTGTTTTTGAATTAATACTTTGGTTGACTGATCTTGAAGGTATATCCTACGGAATTTACGATCAATTCAATGATTAAGAAGACTGAGTACCCCTTGAAATGTTTAGTGAAGTATTTAGAACGAGGAAATTTCTCATGGAGCAGCATATGAAAAGATGACGCAACATGCAATCGTAATCCGCTTGCTTTAGCTGGCGTTACGACATCGTCACGAGACCTATTGTATAGCACTAATCGAAAATGTTAAATCAAACGTCACAAATACTCATTATTTGGGAAACAGCAAATTATCCAACAAAGCTTTACAGAGAAATGGGTGGTAGCTTCGTTTCATTAATGACTACCGCATCTGTGACCATTTGACAGTAGGCCTAGCTTACACATCCTGCATGCATTGGTCCCATTTCATTTTATTACATGTATGAAGCCAGGAGATGAGAAAGACCAAAATGCGTCCATGGAAGAGACCAAAGACTAAGTTGGGTGAAAATCAAACTGAAAACATTGAATTAGTTGACATTATCAGTTTATCAACCAAACAATATCAAAATTACAGCATTCTATCCTTAAGAACACGTAGTAAGTCTATAATTTCAAAGTTACCTGCGAGTTGGTTCCATTCATCATTGAGCGAATCCTGACGGTTAAGGATTTGTTCGGAATCTGGATGTTCTACTCGAATCAACTGCTGAGCAAGTTCGTTCACAGTAGACATCTTGTTGGCAAAATTCTGCATTTCACCTTCCACGACTCCAAATCTATGTCTGATCACCTGAAAGACAAAATTATTGAATCATTTATAGATGTAAATTTAGTGTATAATTATTCAGGGGGTTTCGTCTTAAATAAATAAATGAACCTTGTTTATACTCGGAAAGACATTAGGCACGGAGCCTTTCGTCCATGTGTCGGAGTTGTGATTTATCCCACTCCCGTTCTTTCTGTACTGAGTGTTTAGCAATACTGCAAAGTGTACCTATTTTAAAAGTCCTAGGTTTGATCTGACCAAAGTTTTGAAACGAAGTCTCCCGGACGCAGAGCGAACACTATCAGATGGTCAAAGCGTCTTATGATTTTTACCATTCAATATGTTTCCGCAATCGTAAATGCCGCATTTAATTTCAATTAAATCGACCCTTTCTATTCTGATTAACCTGCGACAGGCCTATATTTACCGCTGTTGTTGAAAGGAATACATCCTAAGTGCTACGATAGACAACAACAAATACTATGATCGACATTTTGATAACCAAAATGAGAGGAAGCGATTATGTGTATTACGGTCAACGGCATGTAACATATCTCTGTCCACATGCAGCAACTTTCGCTCTTTACTTGCGCAATCAAATGCACAGCAGTTTCTAATACAAACCAACATTCTGCTGTTGACGATCCTGAAATGTTGAAATGTCATTCCAACATCATAACGATTTTAGGAAATAAATCGACAAGAAGCCTTTCAGAAACATTAAAGACAACTATACTTCACCTAAATATTTTCAAACATTTCCAACTAGATTTATCTGCGCAAATAGAAAAATTCACCGCTTAGCTTCCACTTTCACATAATTCACATTACTTAGCGTTAGAAGTTTGATTGGGCGAGCATTAGTGATATCCTTATTATGCAACATTTACAAAAAAGGAAAACCCTGAAACGCCAAACCAAAATGAGAGCAAAATCTCGGGTTTTCATTCAATATGATCATCCTTTTATCTTCTTCCACATGTTGATGCTCCATACAGAATAGTGAGATAGCACCTCATTCTTTTTGTGACAACTGAGCCATTTTTGATACGAGTATCAAAAAAAAAAAACTACAACGGTTTCGAAGTAAGCAAATTTCACGCTTCATCACTTCGCACACCTTCGAGAAGAAAATCTCTGACGATGACTGGACATGTAACCACGCATCACATTGTAACGACCATGTAGATTGGGTAAACACTGCAGCTGCTCAACCACATTTCACAACCTTCCATTGACATTTTTTACTTGGAATTCTCGATCATAAATCAATCAGTTGTTTGTGTTTATCTTAACTTACTCTTCGATCAAATGATTCATCGATTCATAAGAGCATTCACTATCAGTAAAAATTATTGATGTGGACATGCCATCCACAATGCATCCTCGCGAAATTCCATGCAGAGCATCACATCTAACAATTTCTGCATCGTCCCATGGAATTTGTTCGTTAACAATTACACAAACATGGTTCTATTTAAAGTTATCGCAAATTCCATAGTATTCGATAGTGATCAAACAAGCGGCTACTGGAAATTGATGACGAATCAACATTGCAAATTTCAAACAAATTTTCTCCAGAACGTAAACTGCATGACCTCTGGGTGCGAGTGTTATCTTTTGGGGTCAAAGTGGCCTTGAGGGTGCCGATAAGTGGTTTGAGCTGGGCTTTGCTCAGACTCACGTAAAGCAAAAGGGGGTGGGGGAAGGAGATTGACAGCAGCAAGCGCTAGGAGCGCTTCCGGAAGAAATTACCAGAGGGGGAATCGATAAAATGAGGAAGTTAGGCTAACAACTAATTAGGAGTAGCACTGGAATGCGGCAAGACAGTAAAATCACATCCCTGTCAATTACTCAAAACTGCAGCATGCAACAACAAAGCTTCAAAGAAATGTTTAACTTCTATTTGGCTTATGTGCTGGAACATGCTCCTCGCAATGATTGATTGAGATGTCTAAATATAGAAAATTTTACATCTAGTCAATATTTCCAATCAGTGCAGAAATTATTTTCCGTTACTTTCCTACGCACTGTTCTCGCTTGCTTCCTATATTCTATATTCATTATTCGTCCAATTATTCTCACTTGTATTATCGTGATGACATAATAGCTTCAAGGATATTTCTCCTTATGGACGTTTACGAGCGCTTCACGACACAATCTTCAAATATCAGTGCATATTGCGGAAGTGTCCCTTCAAATATTTTGATCAGCGGAACTCGCTATTTCAGTAATGACAAAATCCGACGCTATCAAACTTTAACTTCTTGGTAACTAATTACCCATAATTGCACTATCAAAATTGTTTTTATTGAGTTGCATTGGTAACATCAATGAATGTGACTTGGTATGCACACCGTCGGTCATTATGCAGCCCAATTTAAAAATTAAGACATTGGATACATACCTCCAATTCCTCGATTTCTTCATCGTCCACTGATAGCGTGCACAAAAGCTTCCTCTTTTCTGTAATCCAAGTATGGACGTTGTCGGCCTCCGCGAATAATCGGTACATGGAAAGGGCATCCAGTAGGCGCTGTTGGCGAATATTGGCAAGTTCAAGTAATTTCTGATATCGTTCATCAATAACGGTGAGTCGATTTTCAACAGGAGTGGCGTCAATGTCGGATTCAGCTAAGTTATTAGCTTGATCATGAAGGGAATTGATGACAGATCGATAATCCTTCAATTCATTGGTCACCTGAAAATCAAGGACATAATTGATTTGCAGATAGCTTGTTGCAAAGGGCGGTATCATGATATCACACAAGATCTTTATTGATAGATGTTGCATCAGTGCTCCTACATGCGAATTTCATAATTTTCATGCATTCAACTTCAAAAATAAAAATTCATGAAGTATTTAAGAATATTCAATTGAACTCCACAAAAACTTTAGTCTTGATTTCTTTGCTTGCAAAAACATGATAATTTACTTACATAATAAATTGAAACTAAATTGATAAGAATTTTTTTATATATATTTTATAATTATTAAAATTTATAATTATGCTTTACAATTACGTTTTTCAATATTTTTCTATATTAGCACTGCACATACTTAAATCGACAACTAAGCAATCCATCAATGTTTTGTGAGTTATCAGGCGCCTGTGTGATAAGTCAAGAGACTCTGGATTCTCAGAGGATGCACTTGACTCATCTTCGACATATTTTTTAAAAAATGACCTTTTGGACTCATCCAATTAGAAAGAGCAGCGCGAAATAATGTAATAGATAACAATGTAGATGGTACTTGGGAGATACTTTGATTTCAAATTTTCATCGTATGATGAAAGCTTAGATGAAGTCAAAATATATAATCTGAGAATCGAAATTTATTAATAAGAAAAAACTGAAGCCAAGTTTCTTGTGGCAACAGTGACAGAAGAAATTTTTAACTAAGTTAGAATCAATTTTGTTGCCTGCATTCATAGTTAATTAGTCAATTATTCACAAGATGGATTACTGATTATTCAGAACTATGCATTTTAAGCTTTACAGTGTTTCCTTTTTCAAGATCCAAGCAGCGTTCATTTGGGTTTTGAAATCAGAAATATGATCATCAAATCAGTTCATAATTTGGAAAATGCCAACGAAAGTTAATGTACACGAACATACATATGACAGCGTAATTATTATTATCAAGATGAGATTCGAGCAGCAAATCAACACCTGTAAGACTTTTTTAAATGTTATCTTGGAACAGCAAATGCAACAATCACCTGGAGTTGGGAGCACGGCGATAAACTACGTACAGCAGTTCATGTAACTGGGATCCACTGTAACCATAGAGGTCGGATGTCAACGCTATCTAAAGACCAAGATAGCAAAGGTGGCATGCAATCCGACCTCTATGACTGTAACGATGAAAGGCAGCAGTAAGCAAGACATTATAGTACATTTGGCCATAGCCAGAAACGCCAAATAACAGCTTGTGGATGTGTGGAAGAGCAAAGTATCAGCCTGCGCCTGAAGAAACAAGCTTGATATGGAGTATCGTGTCGTACGGAGCAGAGAGTTGGGCAACGAAAGGAGAATCAATGCGTTCGAGATGGGCCTGGCGGAGACTCCTAGGGATCAGCTGATGTCAGTGGAAAACAAACGAATGGGTGCGAGACAAAGTGGAAGTGCCAGAGAACAATGGACTACTGGAGACTATCAAGCGGAGGAATTGCGTTAAGTCCGCGCATTGGAAGAGAAGACCCGACAGCCTGGTGTTGGCGACGATCGAAAGCGAAGTGGAATGACGAGAAAAGAGAGGAAGACAAGAGAAAGGCGTGGATTGATGATCTTCGAGGGACGCCCCCGGCCCGGTGAACGGACTACAGCATTGAACCTGAACATGAATAATGCTACTTATCAGGTTTTCACTAAAGCTTAGAAAATGGCTGAATTAATCTAAAAAAGGCTGAATGATCGACTAAATGACATTGTTCGGTTATTGATAAAGAGTACTGTCGGTTATGCTTGTGCAGATTTCTATCAAAACTGAATATATCTCAGATCGGTATGTTGGCTATTAAATAGGGAATATTCGCTCAAACTCCGCCTATGAGTGGATTTAAAATACTACGCATTTGCTGTTAACAACTGCATGTAATACATGCACTTGAATCTGTTGAAATCTGACAAATCTGAACAGCATATTCAAATACATTCACGCTCACTGTTAATATCAATCACAGGTCAGTGAGACAAGTTACATTCATTTATTTACTTAATGGCGCAAACCACTTGCGCAGTGCTGAGGGACAGTCTGTGTAAGTGTATGACAAGTTGATGTCAATTACCGAATGATGTTTAGATACATTTGGATCGCACAAGTTCATAACATATCGGTATGCTTCCGATAGCGAAGCGACTTTTATGGTTCGGTTAGCTAGAATGAGTGATGATACAAATAAACAAGATAGCCACATTTTCAACAAACGTAGCAGACAAATTACAGGTAACCTATAGTATTTTCCATTCTTGTGCTTTCTCATGTATATAGACTAAGTTCTCAGGGATGAGAAAGCACAAGAATGAAAAATCCGGACACATCTGCGGCGGACGCAAATGCAACATTAAGAATGGTAGAAATGCGAAGTACCGAGAACTCAGTGCAATTTTCTAAAGCGTCGGATTTTGAAAGGAAAAATATATTCTCCCTTAATTACACAAAGCTAAATTTCAGTATTTCAGTAATTCGAATTATGGATACATGAAAACGCTGAATATCCAGTGCATGAAATCCAAAACTGCTATTTATGCAACGATTGCAAAGCATCCATTATTATTGCATTTTTCGAGATCAACATGTCTACATGCATGCACGAGCCCGAAGGTGAGTGCATCGTTTGTTGATCGAGAATAATGCAATTAAGATGGATATCTATGAACGAGTTGAGTAAGTAACTTTATATTTCATGGGATTCTCGGAATCTGTGATCATCAGATTCCTAAAGCTGTCAAAAATCTACCTCTATTAGTTGTGGAGTTGTAGATATCAGTGGTATTTCTTCAGATTTCAATGTAGAATTTACCATTTTAGAGGATGAATAACTTTCTATGTGCTAATGCATTATAATGGAAGAGTGCAATGATAGTTGTTTACGTAACTAGTGCAAAATATCCATCTTTATTGCTTTCTTCGAGGTCAACATATCTATGCACGAGCCCGAAGGGCGAGGGCATAAAATGTTGGTCGAGGAGAAAGCAAATGATGGATATCTTTGCACGAGTTGTGTAGGTAATTTTATTTTTCACCGATATCATGACCATTATGATTAATCTAATTCTACGGTGAAATAATAAGCGGGTTTTGTATAATTCAGTCGCATGTATCTATACAGAAATCTATAATTCAACCAGTGCAATAATGAAAATATTACTGCACGCCCGTGCAGTAATCTGCTTTACAGGTAAAATAAAGTGACAGGATATCTACATTATACGCACGGTGAAAAATAAAGACTGTTTATTGCACTTATTAAAGTTTATGCACTCTTTGGAAAGCATAAACTTTATTATGGAAGCAATGCTGTGAAATATTAAATGATGTTCTTGCACAACTACCATCTAACTTATCACATACTTTCATACTTACATCATTGTGTTTCTTCAAGAGCGATTGGACGGTATCTTGGTTACTTCCAACATCCTCATTGCTAACAATGCGAGACATTTCTGTCATCCATGCGTCGGTTTCATCGCACTCAGCCAGACACTGATAGAATTCAAGAGATTGGAGTAAACGACGTTTTCTCTCGGACGCTAAATCCACGAGATTTTCCCATGAATCGTTCATCTCCTCAATACGCTTTTTGATGGAATCTGAGCCCACATTGCCTTGTTCAATTAATTCTTCACCACGATTAATTGAGGCCTGACAGATAAAAAATGAGATATCAGAAGCAGATTAGAATGATATCAGCTGCCCGAAATATTCAATATCGTTCAAGACAAAAATAGAATAAATAATCTGTAAATTTTACCTGCAACATTTCACGTCTTGTCTTCATTTCCTCTTCATGAGCTCTGTGTTTGTTGAGTAATCGATGAACAGATGGAAGATCATGACCCAAATCTGGAGAAGACATAAGCTGTGACATTTCCTTGATCCATTGCTCCTCTTCTGACATATCCCAAAGGAACTGCCACATTTTCCTTGATTCCTCCAGTTTCGTACATCGTTCACCTGCAAATTTGAAAGCACAGAATGAATTCTGAATTGAAGAAGTAGGCAGATGAAAAGTATTTGAGTTGCAACTAATAGCAAACGTTCATTTAAGTTGCATTTGCAAATCGGAGTCATTCATACTACAAGACCTAAATGAAATCATCAGATTTCTATCTACAAGAAATGTGTGAAAGCCTGGTGGAAATTGACAATTTGGATATATTTCAAATTTAGGTGTCTTTTTCTCATGATGTGATCTTAATGATACACGTCCGTATTGAGACAGATGAAAAGATGTTAAACTGGTGACATTGCATTCTTACGACACCTTTCTGCCAGCAGTCGATAATTTCTTATGTCACCTCATCGTCTGCACGTTCAGCTACATCCATCATGCATGCAAATGACCACATCATTTATTTTTTTAACTGAAAATTGAATGACTGCCGACATTATGAATGACTGTCACTATTATCACATCCTCGAATGACTCAATGTTTTATTATCACGTCCTCTAACAGAGTTCAGCTAAAAGTGATCTAGATTCCTCCAAACGGCTGAATACTATTACCAATCAATGCCCGGACCGATTTAAATGGCCATTTCAAAGAATCAGGAACTATATGCATAGACTACACCATGCTGTAGCAAACAGCAGGAATAGTAGTAGATACATTCAGGTAGAAAAAAGTTGAAATACAATTTTGGTATTGTATGTATTGTCGCATTTTCAGGTTATCATTTATGTAGGGCATTCTCATTCCCTTGTTTCACGAGCGTACATGTTGATCTGAGTAACTGCAACACGCCCTAGAAGCGATGTAGTGGTGCTAATCCAGACAATTTGTGCTAAGCAGTCAATGTTAAGTTATTCAGGCAACAATCTTTAACTTGACTGTCAGAACACAATTAAATGCACTTTCCTAACTAGACAATCTCTTCACACATAACGCCAGCAGGCCAACTCTGTTGCCGTTTCAATTTATGTCAGTTACCTATGCCAAATGAAATATGTCTGCCATGTGAAATCGATGACTATTGAATAGATCACTTAAGATTCAATGAGGTTACAAAGACCATTGTCGTTGCATCAGTCCGCCGTTGACATTTGTGACATCGCCAGGATGTTCTGATGTATTCCAAATTCAAACTCAATAATCATCTTTCACCAGCGAACTGGAATTTTAATTTTGACGAATGACTTATTGCTGAAAATCACGATTAAAGAAATAAAATAACCCTTGAGAGTTGAGATGAAGCATCAAAATGCTGTAGCAAGCATACCAGCGGAGCACGAGAAATACATTCCCGGAGAGAATAATAAACATTCTCTAAAGAGCATTTTGTCCTCCCAATAATTTATTCAAAGTCAACATAACTTTGATAAATGTCATTTGTAAAAAATATACTCACAAAATTATTGATAGCATCAAACAAGTGATTTTTCGTGCAGAGATTAGATTCATACTTTATCCAACAGTCCTATACTTTATCCGATTTAATGACATTTATTTATCTATTATTTATTTATTTATTTTTATTTATGATCTAAATTTATTCGATTTCTTACCAATGTAAAAAAATCTAACAAAACAAGGTTTATTTTCAACATCATCTCAGCATTAAAAAATGGATGTGGATTTCATATCCTCGTTCGCTGAAGAGTTGCTTCATGAGTTCTTTAACTAGAAATGTTCGAAATTCAGACATGACAATCCCAGCCCTGAATCCCCTACTTATGAATGTTGAGGTAAGTAAACTACAGCACATTTACGAGCAACATCATCAAATTTTCTATCTGTTGACATTTCTATCGACACAAAAATGTATTCGATTGGTTATTCTTCCATTTCTATTAATATAAATCGGAAAAGGCTATCAATTGGGATGTCATGGGAATCGTTGGAGATCAAGAGAGCACCATGATCCATTACTATCATCAATCAACTGCGGTTATCTTCATTATCTGTTTCTTGATGCATCTGTTTCACACCTTGTCAAAAACCTTGAATCGTTAAAAAGGAATGCGATTTTTATCTTCGTAGAGCGAAAGAAAATTGCTTCTGTTACATAACCATGTAGATTTGGACATCAATAACAAAATTGGTTATTGACAACAGTTACTCAACGAGGTTTCCTCAATAGCACATTTATGTCAATTAGCAACGATGTGATTGCTGCCATGAAGGTAACAAACAAATTACCCGAGCAAACATTATGCGCATACAATGATATTCGCAAAATTTTCTTAGATGCAGTCAAATCCACCATTCTTACAGAATTATCTGAACTCATCATGACAGACTTATAAGTGGGCCGAGAAGCCAACGGGCTTGGGCATGATATTTTTTAACAGAAATGGGCTCGGGCCAAAAGTTAATTTCTCTGTTCATACATTTGATGAGAACGTCAGTACCTATTACTGGGAAATATCTTGATCACATGGTCTTGCGGCTTACGTGAATGCAATACATACAGTCCAGTTGGATTCTTGCACAGGTATTCAAGAATCACACGTAGTAAAAGCACCCCATCCTTATCTAGAAATTATATGAAACTGCAAGCGCAAATTACGGAATTCGAACATTTTCTCGTATTAGAATATATACAAAAATAGTCTCAAAATTATAGGTATCGGTAATTATATTTATGAGATGCATCGACAGTGCGGACTGAGAGAGCTTTACTGTTATACTCGTACATGTATCATTTGAAATTAGTCGAAGCTCGTTAAAGCGGACACGGGGATAATTAAGATTTCGGCTAATTCATATTAACCTTCGATAATTAAGTCATTGAAAGCCTGGCATTTATGGTTCTAATTACCGAGCTTTGACTGTAGTCAATTGGATCAGACTTTTAAACCGAATATGCCAATCGCTTGTTTATCTGCTGCCAAAAGTAATATAGTGTGGACCATTCCCAGCATATTTTTTTGCTATTTTAATACACCCATAAGTGCATAAAGCACCGAGGCAAAGTAAATTTACAACATGTAGATGTACAAAGCAAAGTCGACATTATGACAAAATTATTTTTGAAATTTATCAAGTTCACATATTCAAAACTCAGACATCGCGAAAATCCAACGATGAATGTATATAGAGGCATACAGTACACGTAATTCGGTATATCTCATACATCGCTATCCTTCAAAGAGGGCAAAATGGATGTAGCAAAGCTGCCCACGCACGAAATGCCGGGGCAGTGCCTGAATATTTACGATAGAACGGCCTGGACATGGGTCGCACTTGAAGCTTCAGGTTCATTTACAAGTCTCATCATGAGTAGGTATCCACTACATGAACTTCACAGTGCGCATGAAATGCCGTACTTTTTATTGACACGTACGTTCTTCGGCAAAACTTCTTCAACTTACTTTTGCTCGAGTTAAAGCTATTTATATTTCAAACTTAGTCACTGATGATTATGTCAAACTTAGAATTCTCTTAGATGACACGCATGCGTTTGCTGTTTCATGTGTCAAGAATGTGTTGTTTCCCAGAGCTCTACAACGTCAGAAGTGCAATTTTCGTCTTATCAAGCCTTATTTTCCTTATTTTCTAAACCGATTAATTCACACCATCTGAACGTTGATCCTGTGTACACACTCGTGGGCTATGTTTTTCTCAGCCGACCGGTGTCACATCAGACAGGCCGTCACAACTTCATGTATTTCGCAACATTAATTTATTTACAAAGTCACACCGAAAAAGAATAAAAAATATCTATCATCTATGTCTTAATTTCAAGTGCTCAAAGAGATTGCAATTACGATTAATAAGAGGATATGCCCATTGAAATGTATCGGTTGATGGCGTTATCAAGAACAACTACATGGTAGTATAAACCCATAGTTTGACGAAATAGACCTGTTGTTTTCCTCTTGCGATAAAAATTTTACGAGAAAGAGAGCGTGCTCTGCACGATAATCTGCTATTCTTCCTAGCCAATTTTCATTCTAGCTGACAAGCGCAACCTTGCAGTAGCAACGAAAAGCATACTCCCTTTATTCCCCACTGTTCCTCATCCAAAAATGAATCATTTCTCCTTGGCTAACCACGTCATCCATGACACGGGACAGCAAGCAAGCGATCAGGCGAATTGAACAGCTACAGCTGAAGCGATCTTTAGTTTGTTCTCAGAAACCGTTAAGCTTCAGAATGAAATGAAAATCATGTAAAATTTTTGTTAAAAAATTATGTGCAAGCACATTTCAGCAGGATGTTATAATAATAATAGCTTATATCAAAATTATCTGATTAAGATATGTATCAAGCGTAAGATAATCAATTTGAAATTCCATCCGGATCTCAGCTGATTTGTTGCAAACTGATGAAATTCAGTAGGCCTATATCGATTTAAACGATCACTAACTTAAAAGAAAGCCTTTACTCAACGTCAAAGAGGATAGATTATTTCTATCTACATAGGCCCTATTTTGTTAGATATCCAATCGAGGTCTCTCGTTTAGTGTATGCTCATATGCTTCGAAATAAAATGTAGGCCTACTTGAATAAAATTGTATAGGTATACAACGTTTTCAACACGAAATTCTCGTAACCATTGAAATAGAGAACGATTAATGGAAATTATGTTCAATTATAAATGCTGATAAGATAATGTATTATCTGACATGACACATAATTCATTTGCTTCATAATCCATATTTTTATAGACGTGTCGAAAAGAAGTCCCATGATTATTTTGGTAGGCCTCCTTGATTGAGAGAAACCAAAACGCTATGATGATTCCTTTTGAAAGCTTCACAAATATATTTATGCTAGGTGGATTTAATATTCACATTATGCAATAGGTATGTCACAGTTTTCATTTAGGATGGTGATCTTTTACCCGTCTACACTTTTTAATATCTTAATCGTTTATTTAAACTGTTGGTCTGCTAACAAAAAGATTAATTGAATGTCAGCAATGATTCTGTAAACATCAAATATTTTGATTTATCAAACAATGATCTATTACTTAACATGAATAATCTCAGGTTAAGTCATTATAAACATCTTAAATCACTGAGAGCTTACCAGCCAATTGTTGCAACGCCTCGTAAGCCTCACGCAAGCCTTGACCATGCTTCTCAACAACAGGTGGATCAGCTGGCTTGTAATCCCCAACATCGTCATCAAAGTCGCAGTCCACAAATCGTTGAGCAGAAGAAAGAACATGATCCATTCGATCTCCCAAAACACGGACATCAGCTTCCAAAAGTTGATGTTTTTGTAATAAATCCTCCACTCCCATGAGATGCTTTCCAAAGTCTTCCGAGCGCAGGCGAGTTTTGATTTCTTCGATCCAATCGAGGAGGTACAACATCTCTTGGAAGACCTGACAAAATCATCAATATGTTAGGCTCGCCGAGCTATCATTGAAAACTTGGCTAGAAACAATCTCGAAAATGTGTGCGCATGTTTAGTACTCCTGCCCTTAGAAGTAGCAACATTCGACGGTGTCTAACCATCGCAATACGGTGAAAAGAAGACGTTAAACGTGGAGTGACTGAGCATAATTATATAATTATTCGACGCTTTCAATCATTCGCAAGTTTTCTTTCTTTCATTTCTAAAAAGTAAGCCTAATAGAACCGTCGAATGATCACATTTCACAACATTTTTTCTACAACTTTCTACATTATCGTAAAATCTGATTGGAAAAAGGTCAGTCCTAATATATTTCACGATAAAGAAGTATCGAATTATTCATGAATTGAAGAATTATTGCCTACTTTATTAATTGCCATCAGCTATAAATCATTTGCACAAGAACATCACCGAAACTTCTGTGAATATTGTTTTGCTGTACATAAGACGATTACTTCTGCTAGATTGATTAGTCAATCAATTTGATCTTCCATTCATGCTTTGCATAATTAAATATCAAGCTAGTTGGCGATTTCTAATTCTTCACATTTCCTATCCTTTCACAGCTTTCATAATGAACGGAGAATTGGTTTCAATTTTCATTATCGCACCGTCAGCTTTTTCCGATTCAATCAAAACTTTCTTGTCTGGGTGTAATTCAATATTTTGTCTGCAGAAATATATATTTCACAAATGTTCACTCAGTGATTTCATTCACGCATCATCAGTAGCTATAATTACCTCATGTCATTAATTACTTGAAATAGATAATGACCTTATGTGATTGATGATGACCTCAGATTGACTGCGTGCCAAGTCAGACTGTCTTCACTTTCAAAGTTGGGTAATTCTTGACAACAAAATATGATTGATTTTGCACGAAATATACATTATTGACAAAGCAGTCGAATTTAATAGCCCTACTCCCTAAAGTACACACCTTTTGCATTTGAAGAGCAAGTTCCAATCTCTTTCTTCGCCTGGCCAGGCGATCGAGGAGTTCCTGCCATAACTGTAGGACACCATTCTTCCTGTCTTCCACTCTGTCGATATCGTGATAATCTTCACGGGCGAGCTCACTGGCAACATGAACAACAGCGTTCACACGTTCTTCATAAGCCATCACATCAGTTTCCATTGCTTCGTGTCGTTTGGTTGCCGCTTCAACCGCTGGGAGATCATTCCCGAAGAATTCCTGAAAAAAGTGTAATTTGCGCTATTAATCCTGGGGTGATCACATTCAAGGAAAGAAATCAAATGAATAATAAGAGCTCCAAAGTCAATTCTCCCTTCAGGCATTGTACTCCCATTTCAGAATAAAGGTAGAACGTTGAGGAACTTTTTGTCAGAATACCTGTCGACTTAATATGACATCTTTGTCTCCTAGTTTTTCTTCATAGAAAGCATTATTGAGTGCTGTCATCATCATTTAATTACACTTTCTGCAGTTGAAAGTGCATCAACTTCTATTAAGTTGTGAAATGCAATTCGGAGTGTCTATGTTTTAGTCCAATACTAAGTTTTGACGAAGATGTTTGTAGACTAAATCAACTGCTCATTGGGATCTTGTCATTGAGAACATATGATAAATTGATGGACTTCATCTGACTAATTCCAGATTTTTAGACCGATTGATCAGGTTAAGGATGTAGGATTCTATAGACAAGCTGAAAATTATTGTGATAAGTAAAGAAATACGGTGTTCAAATGATCACTCACCTTCGCTACGAGCTCTAAGCTTTGGCCCAACCACACTTCTCGCATCTCTGCCTTGCGGTAGAACCGACTTGCAAGTTGCTCAAGTTTCTCTTGGCGGATCAGTTCATCACGAAGAGCCAATTCACGTGCATGTTCGGCTTTTTCGAGATTTTCCCAAGCGCGATTGATGTCTGACACCATCAATGTTTCTTTGGGTGTATACGGACGTTGATTATTTGCACGCAATTTGTGTTGAATGGTGAAGAGCAGAACTTCCAAATTTCCCTTTTCAGCAAATTTCGGTGGTTTCTCAGCATTTCTAAAAATAGACATTTTTGAAATTTTACATGAGAACATGATTTCCACTGAGTTCAAACAAATACATGCTTTGAAATTGTTGCTTCTAGCGAAGATGTCATGATAATCACTAGATATCAAAGCAGTGAGATTTTCCTAAATCTTGATGAATTCTTCAATCTATGGAAACGACATCGAGAGCTAGTGTGTCTATTTCTTAGAATGAACTGAAACGGGAAACGTAGTTAATCCAACTCATTAGATATCATATTGAATGAAAACATACATTAATAATCGAATTTCAAAATGCTGAGTCGGAAATAATTTAAGCTCATGAACAATTTAACATACTAGATAAAAGTCAGAAACTAGAGTTACAATATTGATGCATTAAAAATGTACTTGATTCACTTCCGAAACTATTCCGACTGCACGTGATGACGATTCATCATTGAGGATATACACAGCCAAGCTATCGATTTATGTCAGATTTTTTCTTTATCTGACTGTTCTCAATTGCGTACAAACTCCGAAGATCTATATCCTGATTAAATTTGAATGCTACGAATTGCTCATCCACTCCGGAATTATGTTCTATCGCAACAGCTTTTGCATCGAAGATCTTTACTTTCTTAATTGACCAGTCGACGGGAGATCATTTCAGGTTTTCACAAATTAGATCAAGCAAAATTCCACAAATTTTGGTCGAAATTTATGATTTTTAAGTTAAAAGTAAAATACACTCCAGACGGGTCTTCGACGTCCTGCGTCTTCTATCGATGGTAACATAATCGATCTGATCGCTGCCATCGACTGATAGAAGGCGCAAGACGCCGAAGACCCGTCTGGAGCGCATTTACTTTTAACTTTAAAATTACAAATTTCGACCGAACTTTGGGGAGTTTTGATTGATTTCATTCGCGAAAATCTTTAAAAATCTGCCCCCTTTCAAGTTTTTCCATGATAACCTAAACAAATTTGGTATTTTTCCTTGGAAGTGCTATCTTGAAATAAAAAAATGTTGTTTACTCTAAGTTTCATTTCATAGTTTTATAACTGAACACAATGATCATTCAGTATCTTCAACTTGGGATACAGCTTGTTTGATTCTGTTCTTCAGAACAATTTCCGATGTTTGAGAGATAAGAATTTCCTGATCTGCACGAACTGTGTGTCGGTTGCATTCAGTAAAGGAAATATCATCATCATTATTATTTAAGAATTTTGTGACACAATGCAGGCAATAATGCTGCACGGTTCACATAAATTCATTCATCTTCAAGCTGTCATCATTCACGTCCTCGCTTGCACTGAAGATGTAATAATGTATCCATTCATTGGATGGAAATGTGGCTGCAGATACCCGACTCGATGAGATTTAATAACAACTTCCAGATGTGCGTGCATACATAAGCACCGCACGCGAAGACACACTTTGTCTGAACACGTTTCTACAGCGCATTTTCTGCAACAGTTAAACAGGCATGCTGCGATTGAAATCTGAGCTGTCGCTGTTCAGATTATTGTGGGACTTTGACTGTCAGTCCTGAATTATAGCCTATTTAATCAGTGATGATATAATTGACTCGAGCTAAGCTTTGGACATTCAATGAAAATACCTTTGTTATCACAGTAAAAATTAGCATAGAGCATTAGATGCATAATCAATACAGTGTACTCAAGCATGTTCGCAAAAGCATCTGCTTGATCAATATTGTTTTATCCGGCACTTCATCAATTTATGAAGTGAGTTATTTGAGTTTATTTATTGATGCTCAATATATCATTGCTGAGTCCGAAAAATAAGTGTGGGCACTTTAGCGACTTTTTACTACTCGTAGTATTCCTTTGAAAGACAACGGAACTCGAAATGTCATGAAAATTCTACCACGTTTTGTGACTTTTGTTCGGCAAAAAAAGACGAGAAGAACTATCGATTTAAATTTGAGTGATAGAAAGCCTCTTATTTGCCTTGAAACAGTTGCAATTACAGTAATATGCATAAGTCCAGTCGAGTAGAGTCGGCCGCTGCATGGTGACACAAGCAAATTAGCGAAAGTGTGTCTCTGTTCTGTCACCGAGACGACCGCAGACGCTCACTATTCATGTTCTTCCATTCATTGAATAAAACTTAACGGTCAAGAGAAAAATGCTGATAAAAATTTGAAGAAGAGCTATTGAGTTTACTAGAAAAGGAAAATTGATTTATCATGGCTGATATCATAGGGGTATTTGGATTCACACTCGCATGGATGCAGTATAATAAAACCTTGCTAATGGTCTTGCAGTTAATGAGGAAATGCTTGTATGTTGTATTTTTAATTTATAACTTAATGATGACATTTTCCAATATTTATCTGGTCACTTTCAATAATCTCCTGAATCACATTTTACAATAATGTAGGCCAACGTATTTATAACACCACAATTTTTTTATTGATTTCCTGTAAATCTTTAAGTTTGTATCTTTTAATCGATGAATTTGATACTGAAATTCTTCCTGCTTATTATAGCTGCATATAAGTAATTTACTGTCTTCAACTAATTTTCTGACTCTTTTTTACCTGTACGTGTTGAATGCGGCCAGTTGTTGTTGTACACCATTCAAATTGTTCGCAAAAGTACGATCGTTAAGTAATTCAATGGTTTGTCGAATCCATTCCAAAAGATCTGATGTTAGACCTTCGTATTGCGTAACCAAATCCTCTGCTTCTAGTGCATGCATCAAAACCTTGTCAATACGCCGAGAATGAACGTTGTCCTTCTTCATCTTCGAGAAGTAGTGATAATAGGAAGCGACATATGTCATTATGGATCTTTCATCTGGATGTTCAACATTGACATCTTCAGGGTCGAAGAATCGAGGTAATCCCAATTTGTCCTGAGCAACATTGAATGCCTCCTCGAGATTTTCCAAGGGGCGAGTCTTGTTCAGTTTGCTGAAAACAAGCAAATCCAAATCCATACGTAGTCATTACAGCCACGAATTATATAAAATAGCACTAACTCACTTGAAATCAATAAGATCCGGTCGATGTTTGTGAATGAGTGCATTGAATGCGAGACCGTCTCGCCAGGATGAAGTAAAATTGCGAACATTGACATTGGGATATCCAGCTGTTTTCATTTGACACCACAGTAAAAGTGCGTCCTTAGCCTGTTAAAAGAGATTGCATTTTTTCTGTCAAAACTGCGCTGTCAGAGTGGAAAACAATTTCATGCTTATTCTTTATCACCCCTTCTCTGAGCCACGGACTTTTCCATGACAATGTTCGTTGCATTTCTTGGTAGTACAAACTCAATATGGTTGAATCACTCAACGACTCTTTACAGTCATGAGGAAATTTGGATAAAATCTTCAATTCGTTCGAAGAGTAGGTGATTTATGCAACTTGTGGGCAATAACGTCATTTGAAAAAAAAATTACCGCCTATTTTATGAGTTGCGTACAGTCTCACTTGGTTATAGAATACTCTGTTTGCCAATCAGTTATGCACACTTTTTTCTAGAAATGAAGGAACTTCAAAACGACTTCCTTGTCAACAGTTTATTGTGACAGAGCTATCATTATCAACTTGATGCTTTGTGGCTTTTGCATCGCTTATACCAAGAATTAAGAGAAAAGCGTTCAGTTGAGGAGGTGAACGCTTCGTATAAAATGTTCACACTCAGTGACTTGCTATGAGTTGCGTGGTTAGAAAAACAGCAAACAAAATTAACGCTAAGCTATACATTAATCTCTCCTAGGTGATGGGCAGAACAAATTGAATAAATACCCTCTACTATCTTCAACAAGAAGCAATTCACCAATCCTATCGAGTTACGTAATTAGTCAACACTGTTCATTAACATAACATGAGTAGATGCAAAATTAATATTTACACAAATTCTAACACCGTACCTGTCTCGTTTCACTGACGCTGTCGACCTCATCCATAGTAATATCTTGAATTTGGAAACGAAGAATAATCGTCCATATCAGACCCAATGTCAATCGCTGATTTCCATCAACGATATCATGAGCTCCCATGTTCTCCAAATGCACACGCTGATCGATGAGAAAGTTCAAAGATTTGTCCACGTTCTCCAGACAATGAATACGCATTTTGCCACGAGTTGGTTTGGGCTGGAAATAATTGAGAAAGTCAATTATTCAATGTCGCATAATTACATGCACGATATCTTTGTACAGCTCGACTAATGCAACCAGAATCTACTAATGCATGTCAAACGTTCTCTTGAACATTCATTCCGAGTTGGCCATGAGCGTCCTTTCCCGTTTTCTTTAGTTTTGAAAATCGAAACAATTTGAGAGCATTCTGACTAAATTGCACTTACCAGTTTTTCTCCAGATAGCAGCTCCAATAATTTCAAAAGAGCTCGTCCATCTCGAAGATCTGTGTACAAATCATCAATTGATGTGTTGGCTTTGACCAGATGCGAGTTAACCCATTTTTGAAACGTTTTTGCCTGGACAGCCTCTCGCTCCTCTGAAAATGATAGAAGACATTTGATAAAGTAGATCTAGATTATTTAAGATGCATCATTGATGTACATTTCTTTTGAAAAATTGCAACTACATTTTATCATGTGTACTGGCGAATGTTCGCTGATTTCACGTTCATCAATAGAGATCAGATATCTATGCTATTGTCTTTTCCTGTCAAGCAATCCTGACCAGCGTGATATTCCAACATTCTTCCAGTCGATTTTGTGATTTAATCGTTATTGGTAGGCCATGTCATTGATTTTCATAAACTGATGATCGTTTTGAATGAATTATCTTTCATGTTATCAAATACCGGTACCAGTCTCATTCTGTAAAACATCTACTTGTTTACCAGTTTATCAAAAATTCTCTGTTCTATTCGGTAGACTTTTCGTGACTTATCGTCCATAATTATCACTGCAGACACAATTCATTGATGAGATTATGTAACGTCAATTAGATGCGGTTACATGTTGTTGCTACAAACGTCCAATGTAAGTAAATATTAAGGTATTGAAAGTTTTCCTTCAGATGAGTTCACAGACAGACTTGCGAACTATAAACACTAAATAACACATTCACAAATGACTGCTTTCAATTCATTTTGTCTCCGTTCTGAATACTGTTGGAGATTCAGTCGATTCTTGATATAAGCGACACCTTCGGACCGGCTGTTGTCATTGCTTCTATAGAGAGATCGCTTATATCCAGAGCTAGCCACATATCCATTAATTCGGCAGGGACCAACCTGCCGTGTCGCTTACATCGAGAGTCGGTTGTATTTCATGTCCGCTCTAGACAGCATAGACATTTAAGAATCCGATCTCTGTGTTCATCCAAAGACAAGACACTTGGTGGAAGAGAGTCCCATCTGCAGACGTCCCTTGACCATGAAGTTGGCTATAAGACGGAAGAGATAGCATGTCAACGTCCAAATAGAATGTGAAGGACAAATAATCAAGTTAACAACCATTGCTTTCCTTAAAGAAGGCACTATCTGTCGACAAAACTTTTCGCTAATATTGAACACTGAACTTTATCTGACTGTAGTGCGAATATATTGATATCTGCTTGAAATTGCAACTGAATTTTCTTTGAAAAGAATTGAAATTCATGAAATGAATAGGCATGAATGAACTTGTAGAAATGATTGGAGAGGAATGTCAAGAAATAAATCATTTAAATTCTATCTGCACTGCACAGATCAATGGGCTCCTTTTGTCACCATTTATTGACGTAGATGTAGGGCATTAAGAGCCTTGTGACGATGAATCAGCTTTGCTGTCATGAGCGCTTTTGCAATGGAACGGCAACAGTATCATTTTAGACAATCCAGCTACTCGAGAAAATCTAGACCTCATATCATTTGTTCAAGACTGGTAGTAGCTTCATAATTGAAAACCCAGCGAAACTTCTTTCCGTTGGATTCCTGTTCATTGCACTACATTCTTGTTCGACAAAGGCTTGTGACTGACCACAAATAGATTATATTGCGAAGTTTTACTGTATATGTCGTCGCTTCAGAATTTGCTTCTATTTTCATAGTGGGAGTTAAGTTGAGAAATTATTGCTATTTAAGCTCTCTCGCAAGATATTCTTCCTTATTTAGTGGAAATGGTTGCTGATTAATGAGGAAATTTGCCCCAAGAAACTGACTACTTCAACTACATTTGTATGCATTGCTACAACTGTATGCATTAAAGTGCTCAGCTAAACAGTCGTCTACACATCCCCAAATGACTAGTACATTTTATAACACAGTAAAAGGACCTACAGTGGACGCCTTTGTCAGTTACGGGAGTGCAAAAGCGGACACACAGCACGTCTATGTCAACTGCAACTATCAACATTTCAATAACCTGGGGGCTCAGCAGGTTGATAGTGCCTATCATCGCTGGGACTTGTGCTCGCACTCCACCAGATAATGAACTTTGATTTTAAATAGACGTTCCAAAAGCAGGAATGAGAATGGGGCAAAGTTGGCCCCGACGAGAATTCATATTTCGAGGGGCCGCAAATAGAAAAAGCAAAGACGCTAGGCAGGCTTTCAGGGTCTCCGCCGAATTCTGCGGATGCGTGGAAAATTCTCGTTCTGCGCACGTTTTGTTTCAGTTGGGCAAAAATAAGACGCGTGAGTCGAGGGTGAAGATCCAAGGAACACTAAAACCTCAAAAGACGGAAACTAATACGCTGTTTTACTCAAGCTTTCAAATATTGGTCATCGTAGACAGATATCAAAGTGGAACATACCATGCTACTATTAATTTCGACCTGAAAGGATTAGTTTTCCGCACTGCAGTCATTCATAAATTGGATCGACTCTATCATTCCATGGATAATAAACATAAAGAAGAATTTGTAGATGCACAAGAAAAAAGTTTCTGCATTCGCAGTGAATCTTAGTACCGTATACTGCATCATATCAACTCCACATTCATGTAATTAGAGCTTAACATCGACTTAGTAAGTACAATCAAATATCAACTTACCAGCTAACGCCTTGATTCTTGATCTTTCATATAGTTTGGATGTGCTGTTGCCGCTTTCCCATTCATCTTCATTTATCATGTCGACGCCATTGGCATCCGGCTCCCAATGGAGATTTGCATGCAACGACGATACTTCAGTCATAATGAGAATGTTTTACAGTTCCTGGAAGAAGACGAGTTTATTTCAACATCTGTCAATGTGATCCACTTAAATTTCATTGGTTATCATTCAGAATCTCTTCATTGATAAGAAAAATCAAATGAGTCGTGAAAGCATTCTGTGACATACTTAAAAATATATTGAGTCAAAGCTAAGCGGTTTAGTGAACATTTGGCGCCAAGTCGCAGTTTCAAAACCACTGAAAGTAGAAATCAACTTAAAAGTCATTCTCACTATTATTCAGATTAGGGTTCAGCAAGGCTTATTAACAGATTTCAGACCAAGTTACTTCAAAGCGATATGTGAAAATGTATCCCTAGAAATAATGGATCATTTATTGAAAGGCTAGTAGAGCATGGTTTTTGTGACATGAGCGTCGTGCCGATATCAGTGATGAAACCATTGGCCTTTTGCTTGCTTATCTTGCCCTACCAAATACACAGCGAAGCTATGCAATCATGTTAGGGATGGGGCAACTTTCATACACTGGCAGGTCTCTCCAGGCTACGGTATGTTTGAAATTCCGGCGACACGCCATTTCCGGAAAATGCTACATGACCCTTTATTGACATTATTCATTCTAAGCCCGATGCGAAATGCTGCCATTCTAATTAGCAAACATGATTACCATGACACCTCAACGCCTCATGTACAAGAGATATTGGCAGGCATGACATGTAATAAATGATGCAAATAAATCATTTCTTCAGCGAATGCTTGTTCAATCTGAACACAGATTCTTAATTCCATATTTCTCATGTTTCATCTGGTGCGATTATACTGCTCCGGCTAAATGGCAATCAAGGTGAAATGGAAGCTAAATCAGTGCTCGAGTGGCCGAAGTCCCAAATTTTCGGGAATTTCCTACCATCAATTTATTATTTCTTTTCGTGCTATCATTTGTGTCATGTGTGTCACATGCATCTCAGATGTGTTGAGGATTGAATAGATCTTGAATCAAAAACATAGACCTATAAGAATGAAGCTAGGTGTCACTCAATGAAAACTGATTGAATTAGATTATTTTAGAGAAACAAAGGCGAATTGACAGGTATTCTGATCCCCATCTGAAACCTGTTCGCACGCCTTTTGAAAGTATCAAGATTGCATTGGTCAGGGAAGGTGATGCTGGGAAACTGATTCCAAAGCCGTTGCCGTGCGAACAAAATAGCTTTTCGAGCGACTCATAGTACGTTTGTGTTCTAAGCTTCATAATAGCATTTGAGTGCATTAGCTCTGCGCGTGCTTCTGGAGAAGATCTTAGACTTGGGTGCACACTCATTTACTGCAGAGCTGCTTCTACTGAAATAGCATCTGAAGAAGCGACTGACTGAAGCAACAGCCCGTCTGATGGCGAGCTAGTTTTTCATCCACAAGATTCTAAACACGTTTTTCAACCCGTTCAAGAAGATTAAGATGTGTTCGTGGGGCGCCGGCCCGAAGATGACAATAATACTCCATCAGAGGACGAATAGTGCACTTGTAAAGATAGCAGAGTCTGGTGGAAGATAGCTGCTGGCAAGATGGAGGATGCCAACGCGTTGAGCTGCCTGCTTCAAGATGGAATGGATGCACGGTTTCCATGACAAGTCCTTGGTAATCGTTAATCCAGGGAAGGAGATGGAATCCTGTTCTCTGATCCTGTTGTCTGACATCTTAATGCTATAATGATAATCACCTCCCTTAAGTCGTGAGTGCAGAATACTGAGATTCTGAAAGATTGAAAAAGACAAGCCACTTGGCGTCCCAGTCGGAGACCCTACGTACATTGTAGGTCTTCATTAAGAACGTCGCATAACCGCTGACGTTGCTGGGTGCTCTTTGTTAGTCGCACATTGGAATTGAGGAGTGTCGTATAATCTGCATATCTCACCAGTTTATACACTAGGTAGTCTGAGGTCATTAATGTACACCAGAAAAAAGTTGATCAAAAGCTGTCGATGACATATCACGACAGCCAATATTCGAAGCAAAAAGAACAAGCGGTTTTGTGTTCAATCACAGGGAAGTCCTTTTCAAAATCAAAGGATGACACTTCAATTCTCTCCGTTTCAGAGAAACATCGAGGTCGAAAGATCTGAGTAAACAGGAAATTGCAACTGTTTGTTCTTTATAAGTTCACTTTTATAATTGACAAAAAAATGAGGCAGTAGGTCTACTGAAAGTACAATGTTTGCATCATGAACCACAAGAATTTGCTGAACGACTCCCAACATTGTCTGATAGAATTGCAGAACTCAAACAATGAAATCCTTTCATCAAGCATCAGCCTGTCTATGATGTTTTTGATATTACTGAACAAAAAACTTCACTCATCATTATCTAAAAGTTTGTTGCGAGATGAAGCTATTTCAAAAATTATCACAAAAGTGAAATATTTTTCCAAAAACAGTAAGCAGTCCTGTCAGAGGCATTTTTAACAGGTGTGTAAATTTTCCTATCTCAAGAAGAGATATCTAGGGGATAGATGACGAAAAATAACAATATAAGTTTGTTTATAGATTCCGTGATTGGAATCAGTGACAGACAAATGATAGAGAAAGACATGCTATTACGCCCATTAATCACGATGACCCAATTACGGAGGAAAAATCTTGCAGCTTTCCCCATTTTGTAAATCATGAATGATGTTGGACATGAACATGCGAGCAATAAACCTATACCTTACCCCCCTTCTACCCCGCATTTTTTCATGTTCCTGGACCAATCTCGAGACAATAAAAATTCATCTCAAATTTACGACAGGATGTCAAACATGGGTTATGGAACGAAACCACTAGTGTGAGTGGCTGCTGCTCCCCAAGTGGACTGACTAGAGCCCTGGATTTTCTTCATGCTCTTCAGTATCAACGTGTAGCTCGTCGCTAAATGAGTAATCCTTCCAACTAAAGGCTTCAAGGGTCCTTCGGAAATCAGTTATTTCACCAATCTTGGAATCTAGGATAAAAATTTCACGATTCGAGCACTGCTTCAGCTATTCAAAGACCCTGAATTGGGCCTACATCAATTACTTTCTAACCAAAACTACAAGCACAAGAATATATGATGCTAATCAGAGAACATGCTATGCTGGTGAGATGAGAGAAATTTTCCACTACTATACATTCCGGAGTAAACTTGAATTATCAAAATATGCCTCAGCAGTGTGCCCAGAATTTTCTCAATCAGAGTTTTTGCTTACTCAGGAGCATCTGCAAGAAATTCACTTAAAAATGTTGGAGTGGAACAAAGGCTTTCCGAAAATCGCACGAAATTTGAAAATTTTCTTATTCTCGGAGTAGGGGGTAGCTATGACGGTACAGGGTTCCCGCGCCTTTTCGGAAATAATTTTCCCTGTGTTTTCCCTGATCACCCTTCGACAAGTTCCATGTCTTAATTAATATATATGTATTTATCATATTGCCCCACGATGCTACAATACGTAACTTTATCATTTTGAGACTTCGCATCAGTTGGTTAATCAATATTATCTAACAGCAAAACAGAATTACTCAGTATATAACAGTATATTATAAACAATGTACTTCAAAACATAATAATCTAATTACAAGAAAATTTGATTGGGGATAAAATGATATAAAAATGATATGAGAAAGCTACATACATGAACGAAAATAATTTGTCAGCCATCTGCTGTTCAAACAAAAATAATTACCGTAATTACTCTATGTTGTCAAACACAAACAAGTTGCAAGGTGATTTCATGTGTAAATAATACTCAACTTTCCGGGAGTATTACACACGTATTATGAAATCTTGCATGTTTGCATAAAATACAAGAAAACTCCATTTCATCGTTTATATCCTTAGAGTTAAAAAAGAAAGATATGAAAAATACCTATTAAAAGTAAGGTGTTTGAAAACATAGAGTAATTACATGGACAGAAGTACTCGTATTTTTGATACAGAACAAAGAATATAGTCTTGAGACCTGCGAAATGATTATTTGTCAGAATTATGTTAATAGCCGTATTTGCTCATCTAGCGCCTTGAACGCGGAAGCAGTATCCTTCGCAATTTTTTGTTTTTTCGCCTCCAGAACATTCACTATGATCACGTTTTCTTTTCTCCGCCATCTTCTGTATACGAATTTCATTTTCTTTGTCGCCCTTGCTTTCAATCGCCGCTCGGTAACGACCTCTGGCGAGCTTTTGCATGAGAACGCATTTCTTTCGTTATCCCTTCAACAACATTTGGGCCTCCACTTGATTTGACCCCGTCATACACCAGCCTTTGAGCAATCAATGATTGTTAATGCAAATTTTTCTATCAAAAAATGTTTGTTAACACTAAACCCGGATCTCCACCGAAGCATTGCCGTGCGATAAAATCAATGCCATTTTAATGACGATCAAAGATGCCTATATTGGTCATCACTCGCGACAGCCTCTGCGAAGAATGTGTCCAACGATTGTGTTTGGCTCATGAAATTATTCAGCTTCGCTTGTTGCGTGATATGACGATCGAAAACTCATCAATAGCATTGTCAGCGATAGATGGGGGCAACTGATTTTTTTCATTACAATTCATGTAACAAGAAGTTTAAAGTGTTGTTTTGATCCTTCAGTATTATTGACCATTTGTGTGGGACTTAATGAGGACAAGTAAGATGTTAATTTGTATTTCAATGGACTTCGTTGTAGAATTTTTGACATCAGGGCAGTAAGAAATGAGCGACATTTCAGTGAGAAACTGGCTGTTTAATTTTTCTCATCTGGCACTTTTGCAATTGGTGCTGCCTGCAGCAACGCCAATGTCTGTCTTCCACTTGCGCATCTTTTCTTTTGTTAAACGGGTACTCCAGAAGCTCATCAATATCACAAGCCATTACGCTTGAATCCACACATTTCGCCATGATTTTTTCTGATGACCAACTCAATTTTCTTACATAAGAAAGGGAGCGAGAGGTGCATCCGATTGGAATTTCCTCAAAAACGGTTCGAGAAGCGATGCGATGGTACCAAAAAATGTGAGTTTGGCCAGAAATACGGGATCTGTGACTGCCTTTTCGACAGTAGAGAAAGAGTTGGAAGTAGGTTTCTTTTCAATGTTTGATACATACTGCTTAAGAAAAGGAAATAACTGAACAATTGATAATAAAGATAATTCATGTCTAAAGAAGTTCTTCAAATACAATATCTAGCTTATAGTCTATTACTTACATGCTTCGACAGATTCCCTGTATTTTCCAGATTTTAATAGAAAATATCCATTTTCTCTGTACATTCCCTGTAATTCACACACATGCAAAAAATTCCCTGTCTTTTCCAGGTTTCCCTGTCGCGCGGGAACCTTGCGGTAGCCTCCCCCCGACCCTAGAAACGATCGCCAATGATGCAGCTTGATTTCATATCAGCGTGTTTTCAATCGTAGATTTATATCTTAGGAAAACGATCAGGCTCTTATCGCTTCCCCTATTCGCTTTGCAATGCTGATGGCTGAATGAACATTTATTTGTAGATATTTTTTTCGCATCGCTTCAAATTTTGAGAAACTAGGAAATTACACAGCTAGGCCTACTGGAAAAATGAGTTGTTTGTGGCGAAAATTGAGCTAGTCAAGTTCTGGTTGATATTTGAAAAATAACTGACAGATACGAAGCTAGACTGAATACTGCCATGTCACCCCATCAATGGGGTGACAAGGCAATTTTTGAACTTTTTTCAAGATTCAAATTTGAAGGTCAAGAACGCCTTTTACAGAATTTTGTCTGAAACTAAAAAAGCTGGGAAATACCCTGTATAATATGGGCAAAGTACAATTTTCATTTTTTCATTATGTGGGCACGATGAATGATTGTCAAATATGTTGCCATGTCACCCCATTCTCCCCTACTGATTGGAAATCATAGGCCTACACATATTTGCTCCATTCTGTGTAGACTGCGTAGGCATCATAGATTAAAGATTCCTGCTATTTAATTTAATCTTCAAAAGAAATCGAAAAAGCGAAGTGATGAACACGTTTTAGAAGGATGCCTATGGTCGAAATTAGCTTTGGATTCACTAAATAGTCAAAATTAACTTCGGAAATGAGAGGCACGAGAATTCGGAAATGCAAAAGTAAATATACATTCCTTCTTTATTGAAAAGTACTTGATATCAGAGATAAATCTTTGACAAATAAGCTATGTTGTGCCAGAGCTAATTATTGTTATATATCGACCCAAAAATACAATGCCTTGGAAAACCAAAAATCACCGGAAAGATCGACAGCAATAAGAAGAAGGGTCTGTTAATGTAGGTCAACATGGTTAAGAAATTTAAGTAGCTACAGGAATGCTAGCGTAGACCGATTTGACACTCTTGCGTAGCCAATTCCATTTGCTCATAAAACAATCACATTTTTGGAAATTCATAATTACTCCTTATATACAAAGCGGTAATTTGATCAATGTACTTTTGAGAAACATTTTAAACAGGGACGATCATTGCCAGCTGCATTTGCACTTTGGATTTAATAAGCATGATGAAGATAATGATATAAGCTGAAATGTGATCTAAATTCGCATGCATATTATTTCAAAATGCTGAAAATTTGTGATCTGACGTGACTTTGAATACTGATCTGAACAAATAAAAAATGCCGCCTGCTTTATGAACCAGAGTCTTCATTGACGGCTTCCTAAAGTCTACGTAAAGAACAGATTGTTGAAACCGGAAACTTGTGTACGTTTAGTATACCGGCACTATCTCATTGATTGGAGCACCAAAATCGGCTAAGTATAGTCTATACCTTAACTTTAGTGAAAACTTTTAGCATTGAAATCATAGGGTCTTAAATCAGAACATGTTAAGGAGACAGGAAAAAGGTAGTGACATGGCAGAGCCAACGAAAGATGAGTTCAGATAATGACAAGCCTCATTGAGCTTTGCAACAAAAGACAACACCGAGGCTATAACAACATTTTGAGTACAAATTTTCACTTGCTGAAATCATATATAGTCATTTGCAATTTAGTGATGATCATCGGATAAATCGCGAATAAGAAGAGATAGATTTTGTCACAAGACACGAAGCGCACTTACAACTTCCATCGAAAAATTTAAAGTGCATTTAAATGAGTGGATAGTTGGTTGAGATAATATCACCTATGCAGCTAAACAAAATAAGTTATAAGCATTCATCTAATTTTGTACCTTCAAATATGGAAGTAAATTTTTTGCTTGGCAGTGGCTATGCGGCGAGTATTAGTGAGATCGATGCGACGCACAAGATTCTGAAATGAGTTTTCTGAATGAAGGCTAGAAGTGGCTTCTAGTACTTCAAACATTTACCAGAATCAGTGGTGTACTCGAGTGCGAGTTCCATATTTAACAGATTACATAAAAATAAGACTGCAATGTAGATAATCTGCGCAGTAGTCAGTGAACAATTTCTTTGCTTGCGCCATACAGGCTACAATCTGGTAACAATTGCGATAAAGGTAATAGTACCCTGTACATTATTTCAAAGTAGTTCACAACTGTGCGAATTTTCTTTCTCTCCCTGAAAAGTCTGAAACATTCTACTTTTAAAATTTCTCATCCATTTTCGTATTCTCATTCAATACATCCATAGACATCCATGCATCCATATTTACTCAGGCCTGCATTGAAGTGAAGAAACAGATCATGATTGCTCTTCAAAAAGGTATTAGCAAACTGTCTTTGTTTTAAGCAAGCTTGACACCAGTAAGCTCCTCACACTAGAAGTGTTTTTGGATATTTTTTGGAAACGGCTTTTAATTCTAAGAACTTTAAATCGATCAAATGTTTTATTGATCTAGTATATATATATTCTTAACTTTTCGCATTTAAGTTTTGTAATGTGGCTATGCGCCTGACTGAGTTTTCTTACCGAGTCTGATTCTTCTGAAATAAGAATGCGCTAGTGCGCCGAGGACGTCCATCCGGCGCATCCCTACACATATCCCAGTTCGACCCCTCGTCCACCACAGACTTCGCTGTTCTTCTCCATTCGGCTTTGTTTTCCGTAGTTGTTGTCCATCTCTAACTACGGTATCATCCGCTATCTGAAAGTCTCTCACCGTCTGTTCAATCCTTAGGATTATAGATCTTCCTCTTCATCGCGTTCTCGCCTCTTCATTTTGTTCAATCTCTTGGTAATCTCTCATCCTTGCAACGCCTCATGCCCATTGCCCATGCCAGTCTCTTAGCTGTAATCTTTTATGTCAGTTCCCACTTCATGTCTCATCTCGCACAATCGCTTTACTTTTTTTAGCACCAGTCTCGAGTCCATGTGTGACCGCTGACATTGCACATACTTCCAACTTCTTTCAGATTTCTGCAAATTCTTCTGTCTCCCAATAACCCATCCACTGCGAAAAATTCCTGCTCATGCTTGCATTCGTTTTCTGACCTCCGCTTCACTATGTCCATGGTGAGTCACCAAGCCACCCATGTAGCAATTACCCTGTTTAAGCTGAGTCAGTTCTACATGATGCTGATGATGCCATTGATTCTGATGTTCTTCGGTTCTTTTCCTCTCCATACTACTTCCGTTTTTCCGAAGTTATGGATAATTCATGCTGTTGAAATTACTTACCCACTTTTCTTGTTTCTTCCACTGCACATCCTTTCCGTCCTGTGTCATGTCCGCCAGGGTCCAGGTAATCATGATCTAATTTAAGCATTCCTGCTTTACGCTCTTCATTCTCATCAACTCCATTAGCATAACAAACGGAAATGGCTTCAATACACTACCAGCCCGGTATTTATTCACCACCGATGTTTATGCCAATGCTGACTGTTGCTCTCGTCCTATCTTACATCTCGATCAGCACCACTTCCTTTTCAACATTCAACAATATTGGTGTCACCGGTGCGACGGTTCTAGGTATGCTGTCAGAGGGCATCTCTAAGTCCACGAATGCTATTGCCATGTTTTCTATTCTTTCTATTGTCCTCTCGATATTCTGTCTACCGCAAACATTTTTCTATCGGATGTACTGCTTCCTTTCTTGAGCTGCTCCTCTCCAAAATCATGCTCATCTGTGACCTCAGTCGCTAGTCTATTACTCGATCCAGCAACTTCATCACCTGATTGAGGATCACTACGTATCCCTCTATTGTGTACGGGATCCTGTACCCTTCTATTCTGCTTCCAAATCGGCATGATCATACCCAATCTCCACACCTCCAGGATTTCTCCATTTTCACAACAGATTAAACAGACGGCTACTGCTACAATTATTTTTGCTGTATCCAACTGCTACATTTTATTGCCGCTCTCAGAATCTCCCCGTAGTTTCATGGTTGCCTATTGCTCTCATCGTTTTCATCTTTCTCAAAGCCCCAATGACTTATTGCTCCTGTATTCGACAAATGGTAAATGGAAAATGTCTCAAACTGCAGGGAGCTTCGCTTTCTTAAATTCGTTCGTTGCTGAGCAGTTCCTGAAGCTATGTTTCACTGCACTCAAAAAATTGGTGGGATGTTGCAACAACCCCTTTGTTATTCACATCCTATGTCTTTCTCTTCCCTTGTTGCATTTTCCAACCGATGAACTTGTTTTCTTCCTCTGTCATTCTCATTGGATTCGTAAATTCATAAACATGCGACTACGCGACGGAAGCATGAAAATGCGTATATAAATGAAATTATGTGAAGTTGATTATGAGACGGATAGAATCGGATTACATGTTATTTCATTTATCATTGAAATTATTATTGCCTTGACAACTGATGTGGTGGTGAGAGTTTGATCCTGCCAATTGACAGAGTCGCGTAAGTGACTCGTAGCTCAGTTGGTTAGATCACATATCTCAGTCACAGATCTAGTAGTTAACCTTGGTCGTAGGTTCGAATCCTAGCAACCGCATATCTTTTGCATGGCAATTTGATCTATCGTTTATTTAATTTCATTGTTGGTAATGCCAACTATAGCAAAAAATGTCCCTTGCTTAAACAAGTTCACTTCGAAAACAGACTGATATTGATTCGAGTTATTGAAAACATTGATGATACTAATGAATCAAAACTTCCATGCAGTTAGACGGATAAGTCATACACATGTCCATTCCTAAAAATGATGCTATCGACAATCTGACTCTCGTCTTGGAGAACAATTACATCAACTATTTGAAAGGACACCATCTTAATCAAATTCCAATCTTATTCGTTGTTTTGTTGGATAATACATACCATTGCTTTGAAAACAAAATGTTTTAACAAATCCAAGGCCATTCGACAGGATCCTCTGTGTCTGTGATAGTAGCGATTATTTTCATGGACTCACTTCAAAGACGCGCTCTGGCCACACTAGCATCACTTCCATTTTTCAGAAGATAATGTATGTTGATGATTGCTTTTTCCTAGCCATGAACAGAAACGAGAACCTCACTGGATTAGAGACATTCAACTCACATTGAAATCGAATTTTCAAATGAGGAAGACACCCTAAACCTTCTGAAAAAAAGAAAAAGCAAAAGAATGCTAAGATTATTATCTGTTATCATGAATATTATTTGTTAATTATAGATCTCATTTGCGGCTCTTGCATCGAAAATTAATTTCATGAGAAATCAAAGATCTCAAATCAAAGAGGGGTGCACAAACGATAAAATATTGCCACAACACGAATTTTGACAGAATGCTTCACATTAATTGATATCCGCATGACATTATTCAGAGAACAAAGAAGCTACTAAAAAAGTCACGCAAACAATTAGCAAATTTTCTACCTCAAGAACCGGATCGGAAGTATATCTGCCAGAGAAGGAAGAAATGAACAATTAGCCCAGAAATCAAGCTCCATGTGAAGCTTTTTTGCTGAGAAAAAGAACATGCCAAAATATACTCTCAATCGATGTCTGCTCACAGACTACAAAGAAGATTGCTTGATGCTCTGATTTCACAGGGACTTGCTTTTCTTCCTTCCTATTATTACGGATACACGGTATTATATGATTAATATGCATTTTGCAATGATTTGCATATTAACGGAGTTGTGAGTGATATTTCTAGAAATTTCAGACAGGCTAAATCTAAAACAGAAAAAATAGAGTTGGATTTAACCACTGATCACTGTCATGAAACATAGAATCGGCCTACAATGCATGTAACCGATTGCAAAACATGTTGATCTGACTAAATAAGGAATCATAGAACTTTAAAAGAACTTTAGGGACTTATTAAGAGTAAAATCATTCATAAAAAGCTTTAGATTCCTATATAATGAGGCGAGCATAAAGCAATAGAAAACGTCCTCTAGAAGCACGTACACTCTTCAAATTCTTGTTTATTACTAATGGCAGGTCTAGGGCGATGAAACATGATTGCCTCTTTAGGTTGTAGGCAAGCTTCATCTGTTGCTGTGACAATTTTTGGGATGTTGAATTCTTGTCTGCATTTTTTGATAGAATAAAGTTTATGTAACATCAAACAAGAAAACTAGCAAAAAGTATAAAAATATCAAGTCAAGTGGAAAGACACAGAAGGAAACAATGGAAGTTCTAGAAGTAAGTGGGATGCCAGATTCGTTTTTCGGAAAGGGCTTGGCCGCTTTTCCATATATTTCTCCATCCTCTTAAACAATGGCTGCTTGATCTTATAGGTGATTACGTGCATGAATTTGGTATTTATGAATGATCGCGCTTTCCCATAATTCTCTTGAAATTTTGGGCCAATTTTGTCGCCACAGTCGTCAAAAGTGATTTCGCTTGTGTAACAAACATACCGTCGCACGACATGACCAGTGGCGTGTCGCAGTGCACGCGTCTTCATATTTCTTACACTTTCTTTCGTCTTCTGCTTTCAATCTTTGTGCTGGGGTATGACCATCATACGACACCTGGATGTGGTTTGTAACCTGAATACCTAATAATGCAGGTGTCTGATCACCAAACTCTACGCACAAGTATGTCAGCTCGAAGTCCTTCCTTTGATTGATCTTCTTGTGTCTCTCTCATGATAGACTCCCTTCCGACATTTCTGTCCCCATAAGCCATGGCTGCTATATCTCCGATGACATCGCGAATCTCATTGTGTCACAGTGTAACAAGACCGCCTTTCTTGCAGTTTAGGCCGAAGGTTTCATGGCACACGGGCGTCAGGTAGTTCAAGGGTCCCGATCCCATTGGTAATTCTTTGGAAGGCAGGCCCAGTCAACTTCTCGAAAAAAGGCGGTACAGTTCCAGTGCCACGGGCATGCGTAGGTAGCTTTACTGAGGGGTCTAGCTCGTGTTGCTTTATCCGGTTCCTCTGTGGCCTACCTGACTTGGACCCATTGTTATGGCAAAGGGATTCTCATTTGGGTTTCTTCAAGCTTTTGCGACATGAAATGTACCCATAAGTATCTTTTTTGCATATTATTTATTGTAGCTTTGTTACTATTATTAAAAATGTATATTTGCAATAATTTCTACGAGAGAACAGAGGCTAGACTGAAATCCTGAAATAAAAAATGCTATACCTAAACCTATGTGATACAGAAAATACAAAAGAGATTACTATTATTTACATTTTTCTGATGCCTTCCAAAGTTTCTTATATCACTTTGTTGCACAGTATAATTTTTGTTTACTTGATTGATATTCTACGAGAAAGTATGAAAATGAGAGACATACAAGAAACGTAACCGTCAAGGTCAAAAACCCTCTTCTCTCAAAAGCGGACTAAGTCAGGAAACTCCTTGTCGAGTACACTACATGGTAAAATCATTTTTCATTGTCAAAGGGGTCAACTCGCAGTCCTAATTCAATACATAAAGTTAGACGACCATACTTCTGAGCATGAATGTTTGGTGTTGAAAATATTATTCACGTTGACATCGGTTGTCCCTGGAAGTTGATAGGCTCCGAGTGGATATTCAGTGTGTGGAGAACTTCACTTTTTTAGCAGTTATACCGAATTGCAGAGTGTTTCATAACAAAGTGGATCACCCTCCCCATTGTCCCACTTTGATGTATATACCTGTCAACGGCAATTGCCACCGAATATATTCTGCAGACATTTGAATTTTATATCTTTCATGAATTTTGTGTGCGTCTTTGTAAATCATAATTTTTTCATTCCTGATTACCTTCTTTTAACCTGGAAACATCGATTTATAGTTACATGCTTGATAGCAACAAAGCTTATTTATCATAAATCATCAATAACCAAAATATATTTGCTTCGAAATTTCAAATACACATTTTGTTGTTGTAATAATAATGATAATTAGGCTTCACGGACAGACTTTAACCTAGAATGGCGTTTTTGGGGAGATTAAACTTCTTGAAATTTTGTAATGGATTTTTGGCAAAATATCACAAAATATCAGCTGGGGCACATGGCTGGAGGCCGTGCTCTTCTACCCCACCAACTACGTCGAAGTCAAGAGTATTATATGAACAAATAAACGTTGTTCTTACTCGGACCAGCATTAGGCGAGCGCCATTCTTCAGTTTGTGCGGGTATTATTTATCCCATTCTCATTCTCTTGTGCTAAGAGCTAAGCTAGAAAACAGAAAGTACACATTTTGAAAGTCAGGTTTGCCACAGCCACTGCATCGGTTTGCAACATTGTGACCAAACTGGAACCAGACGACGTGGTATCAATCGAGGAGGGACAATGGCTATTTCAAAGTAAAGTTCTAGAGGTAGATTTGGCCTTCATCACGTATCAGTTGTCCATTCTTGTATCAATTTTGAAGCAGCTCGATGAAACTTGTATTTATCTCATTCAGGCATTTGCCTTGATATATTAGCCACAAATTCTAATCGCAGACATTCTGAGAGAGGAATGAAAGAGACGTTGAAGTGAAAAACTCTAATGCAGTAATGCTGAGACTCTTCGAATGGCAATGAACTAATCAATGGTGATTTGATCTTTCCTCGCTTCCAATCGGAATCGGACCTAGTAGAATATCCTAGCTAGAATTGTGTCCTGTCACCAGTGTTGATACACAGAGAAGTTTCGTCACATGTAAAAATAAATCTTTTCATCAGTGTCATCATCTTACCAAAGAGAATCTTCGTAATATTGACACTACAGACTGTTTTTGCTATTATTAAATTGAATTAAAAGAACATGCTGGAAATTTACCTATTTTGGAACTTAATAGACATATTTAGGAAAATCAGGAACCCAAGAAGGTACTTGAAAGCGAAAGATTTGTAGTACGAAACGACATATTAACTCTAAGGACATTTGTGAAAGTCAACAAGCAAAATTTAAAAAAATTAAAAGGAAATTCTGAAACAAGCTTGAAAAGAACGAAAGAAAAACTTCAGGGAAAAGTTTGACTTATTGCTCGATCTCAAATCGCTAAAAGATTAGTTGACATTTTCCTGTAGCCTAATAATAACAATCGATAAGTAAATGAATCGAATATCCGTTTCTTGAAATTATCTACACTTCAAAAACAGAGTTGTAATTGCTCCTCCCAAGCCGCTATATAACTCCTATTTAATAAGAATGGCATGCAATGTATATGAATACAAAGAAGCTAAAATGTCCAATATAGAGAAAAGTTACAAATTTAATAGAATTATCTATTCAATGAAAGCAGTAGAGACTTTCATGATATGACGTTCGCATGTACCATCTGGAATGATAAAACGTTTTATCATTCCAGAAATTATGGCTAAAGATCCCAAGATAATGCGCAAAATAAGAAGTGAAAGCGGAATTTCATCCAATCAATTGCGATCATTTATTGGACATCTTTCGGAGACAGTAAGTTCATTATAGTGCTTGAACATTTATAGTGTAAGCCTTTTTGACTGAGACAAACTGGTAAAAAGACAAGCAAGAAGCATAGCATGTAAAGTAAAATAGATCGCATACCAGCGCAACTCAACTCGAAATGGTCTATGGTGAATTTATTCCTCGGAAAATTCATCTCCGGATAAATTCATCCCCAATAACTTTTAACACTAAAAACTTAGAAGTTGATTTAGTCTGTGCATGACTTATATATATTTTCATTCTCCAGCTGTTTCATTATCAGGCACAGGATCATCAAATGCCGATTTGTGTTGTGCTTACGTTCTTAGATATTGCACAATTGCCTCAATTATGTGTCGAAGGATTTTCAACACCCATGGTCTTGGTAGGTAAGATAAACTAGCAACGTGTGACTGGCTTGACACATTATTTGATAGATCTAATATTCAAAAAATAGTGGGGCTGTCAAGTCCCAAAGTTTCAATAAACTGCTTGCATTAGCGAGGCCAGATGACTTACAGAGGGAGGGATGAATTCACCTCACCATCTAATATACAGGATCTTACATTGGTCATGGTTCACCCTATAGAATGAAACTGAAACTTTTCTAGCATGACAGTCTCGTAACTGATATTTTATATTCCAAGCCGAATTCTATTTCTTTCTCACTAATAAACAAAGTTTTGTAATATTTTTACAGCATTTCTATATCGCAGTTATTTTTTCATATTGATGCCGATAGTGGATAGTCCTTACCGCACCTCTGACGAATTTTCTGAATTGCCCCAAGGCATGGACTTGCCGATAGAATATCTAGATATTTGACCTTTGCATAATTCAGAGTTAAGTAATCAACTTCAATTTATTATCAATAGAGTTCTTCTGAGCGGTATCTTGAACTTCAGTCTCTTATGTCTCTTTGAACTTAGTTCTCTTATGCAAAGAAACAACGTGCACCTTGTCAAAATTATTTGATCTCAAAGCTAGGAATTTGTAACTAAAATTTACCCACACTTCAGAAATATAGAAATGATTCTATTAAAGATTCTCACAACGACTTTTCTTGATGGTCTTAATTTACCCTCTGCGCTATTCTTGATTGTAGGGTATGGAAACTGCTTCGGTACCTCAGTCAACAATTCAACAAAGAGAGCATCGAGAATCTCTGGAATCCAAATGGAAATCATATGTTGATGAGAGATACGCGATGCAGATGCAAAGGTACATTTTGTTCGCTATCGGGGAGACGTACACATCACTGTCGAATGATTTCTCATTGAAAGAAGATGCTTCAATTCTTCTGCCATTCTCAAGACAAAAATTGTATATATCTCGATCTTTGGCCTTCGAATTAATTTCCCTGAATTCTAAACTTGCCGCTTGTATTTCTGTAAGTGTTGTTTTCTTGATTTTTGTCATATTTCATATTATCAATTTTTGTATCTAACAAGACGGAATTGGTATTGCTCTAAGATACTGTGGGAAGGGAATTCGCTACTCATTAGTTCTTTAAATATTACCCAGAATTGCATTTAGCATTGAACACCATGATAAACATTAGACAAAATTGCTTAGTAAAAGATGTGCGCCTGGTAGGACTCGAACACACGACCCCAGGCTACCTAGACCAACTGAGCCACTGCTACTTACGTGAGACTGGCAAGATCAATATTTCACCTACCCCGGGAATTAGTTTTCATAGCGGTTGTAATCAATGAATAGGCATTCGTCACAATATTAGTGCTGATATGTGGTCAGTAGCAGGAAACAGTCCTACAAGCATCTGAAGCCGCAACACAATGTAATTAAAATGAATGAAACAAATAAACGTTAGCCATACAAAAGATGTGCGGCTGGCACGCATGAAAGTCACATAGTAAACAGTGTATTCGGCGAGTGCACTTTTTGATTGCATGATTTGTTTTTACTTATCGTTTATATTCGTACTAGAAAAATCAATTGAAAAAAATGAATTCTATATTTTCATCGATATTTGAGAAGTTAGAAATTCAATAAAAATTTGGTTGTGAATCTTCTTAGATAATTTATGGTAATGAAAATGACGGTTCTTGGAAGTGAACACTGAACCTCCCGATATAATGAATTTTAGTTTTGAATACTACCCTCAAACGTGTGCATATAAAAAAACATACATTTTCTTGCGGAATAGGCTTGCGAAGCCAGAAACTGTTAATCGAAAGCTCAAAAAGAATTCAGGGTAATTGGATCTTTCTTACAAATTTCCCTGAATACATAGCATTGTAAACATTGTTAATTGACCAATATAAAGCAAATACGACCAGTTCTTGAGCGACTAATTTTATTTTAGATAAGAATAACAAGTTTTCATTTTGCTGAGTCAATTCATTCACACCGATCCAAATCAATAATTACCAAGATTCAGGCAATTCAAGCCTCTTGAGTGTAGGTGACGGATATCTCTACTATGGCACTTAAAACGAAGCACAGATAAATCGGATATCATTTGGGTTCATGGAAATCTTACAGGATTTTACATATCCCTTACAGCTTTCAAATTTTCAGATTTTTTTAATTACATGTAATGGGTAATAGCGATATTCATTATTGTTTATTCAATTTATTTTCAACAGCAGTTGGCTCTAATGACTTCTTCAAACAGGTCATGAATGTGGTCTTCTAGTGGACTAAATCACGTGATAAATTGGGGAAACGTTGAAAGTACAATAAAGCTGAAATTCACGGAAGCCTGGGACTGAGAGCTTTGATTTAAGAGGTTTGCAGTAAAAAATGCGACAATGAGGATTCGCTCTCCCCATTATGGACAGGGTCAAAAATCTACTATCAATCCCTCTTCATTTTCTTTCAATTTCTGAAGCTTTTACTTCACTTTTCTCCACTGGACCTTACACAGTTTTGTCATGATCAGTGGTAAGACTTCTCGACACCTTCAATCCCGTCGCCCTTTCCGTCGAAGTGCAATCTTCTGTGTAGAAGTCAACCGCACGAAAAGTCGGAGCTTGCAATCACAGGACTATTATTGTGTTCTTAGATCTTATACCTGTGACTGTGCGCGATGCATTCAGCGCGTAAATTTATCGCTCAATAGGGGCGTAAATCAATTATTTGCCACCTATGATTTCTGAAGTATTTATTCAACGAAAAATGAATGCAAAACATGTGAATCTTCATGAAAATTGATCAATAGTATAAATCAGCATTATAGTAGAGTAATGACACAATAATAAAGTATGCTGTATGCTCGTAGCAGAGTCCGTGGAAAACGATGGACATTCAAAGCTCTTTATCGAGTTCTTTCGATCGCTGCACGCACTTATTGTCATCCTTATGGACTCATAGGCTTGGTTCCTCTAATAAAGGAAACACTTTAATTGATGCTTGGAAGTTTTGTTGTAATTTTTTCATTTAATTTCACTTCTGTCTTTTCTGGTAGTTTTCGTTTCTTGCCTTCTACTTTTGTGTTTTATCAGTAGAGCCGTATCGACAACTTTAATTTGTTAGGTATCTACATTCTCTCACTTGTTGTATTGACTTTTGATTTTCCCCTCACGTTTACCTATTGGTTTTGCTGTCTGATTCATGTCCTGATGATGGTCGCGTGCACCGATCGAAAGTACTCGATAAAGAGCACACTTTGAATATCCATAGTTTTCCACGAATTCCCTCACAATGAAAGGAAATCTTCAGATCCCGCTATTTCATGCAGTATAACAGAGCAATGCGCATAATAGAGTAATATGCATAATGATGGCTTCTTCCACAAAGCCGGCTACCATACGGTGTTGATATTCAAAGTCGTCATGTGCTAGGCTATTGTTCAAGATGAATATTTTCAGAAGGAGTACATTTGCAAGATCAGTATTTGTTGCTGTAATATAATTTCAAGTTACTGTCGCCGCACCTTTATGATGTGCACTGATGTCTTGTTAAACCCACTTGTTTTAAGACTGCGCTCCGGGATCGCAATTTCAGATTTTCCCGTTTTTTTAATGAAATTAGTTAATTACAAATATTTCAAATTCTTGCATTCAAGCCTCGGTTTTGCATGATTTTCCGGTTTTCAGCTGAGATATAATAAGGCCTCCTGGCTCACATAGTTAGTCAAAAATTATGACAAATCTTGCCAATGTTAAGATTCGAAATGCCATGATTAACCACGATTGGTTGTTAGCAGATCATTGCTGAGAAATCTCTCTTCAGAATGCTGCTTGTAGGCAATGGGGCTATATAAGCTTTCAACAATTATGATTTTTCTTACGAATTTTCTTTCGGGACATTGGTCGAAATTGGGCCTCCAAATTGTTTTCGGCAGTGTAAAGAGTGCTCGAGTGGCCAATGCTAAAATAAGAAAGGTTTTTTTTATCTTTCTTTCACGAACATATTGTACGTGACTTGTATTTGCCATTATTTGTGCTTTCCTAAATTGAATATTTTACATAGCGGCAGTTCGGGTAGTTCTAACACTTTAATTATTAATGATAAATTATTTGTCAGTAGGCTATAGTCCATAAGCTAGCACGAAGGCATGTAGGGATTCAGTTGTAGGCTTCAGTTGTAGTTCATTCATTTGATCTGTTATCTTAGTCAGCCAATTGGAGAGAAATGTTTTGATCATGTAGCATGATTAATCCAAAGATGTGAACATCGCTCAATTCTATTTATGAATTCAATTTAAGCCTAAGATTTCTACATCATGAAAATAAACTTTTCAAAATCAAGGTTGTGTCATGAAATAACCTATGCATTTCCTGATGTTGAGAAAAATGTGAAGAAAATTTGATGATAAAATATTTTAGTCCACGAAATCTCAATTCCCGCGACCTCAGAAGTCATGGCGAATACCATGGTGAATACTGTATATCCTGCTGCTGCTCCTCTTGCAAAAGCACAGGCTATCTTAGAATTCCAGCGTCAGTGATCCGTCCCACAGATATTTTTCAGCATCCGGTGTCATTGTCACATCACAGAGAGACTACTTGTAGCCTAGTATTGTCGAGATCTTGACCTACTTGACCAGTTATTTGTGTATAGAGGTGACATTGCTCCGAATTATTTTGCATCTTCTGATGTGGTCAGGCATTTTGAAAAAGAATCGAAAGCAAACTCTTCCTTTGTTTTATATATTTTTGAAAGAGGCAATCGAAGGCCGGACTTTTCATCCGCCTTAAACATAGTTATTTAGTCATTGTAATTTTTTGCCATTTTTTTGTTGTATATCTATATAATTTCTTTTTGTTTAAAGAATTTCAGTAGAGCTATCACAGAGACGTACGGCTTCAGCATGATGAGAGTCACTTACAAGTATTGGCAAAATGAAATTATAGGAGGCTTTTGCATCTCAGCTTCAAATTCTTTAACATTATTGGAATTTTCCCAGAACTCCATCAATTTTGAGTAATTCTGGAAAATGTGAACATTTATGATGAAAGATAGAAACCTTTCCTCCAAGATTTTAGAGCTTTGATTGACCATCACACGAAAATCTACAGTCGTGGCCAGAATTAATCGCACAGAATCGTCAGTATTTTACATGCTTTCCTCAATGTATTCCACAGTATATTGCTGCAATCACTGCAAAAATGCGTTCAGACATTGATGCAATAAGTCTTCGTGGTAGACTAGGGTCGATTTCTTTCTGTAAATAGATTAATGGAGGATAGAGTCACATTTAGCACTGTGCGATCAATACTGGTATCGACTGTAGAGCAAGAAATGAATTATGTCTTGCCTTGTTTGAGTGTAACTTCTTTAAATTTTCGGTGCACCGGTTGTCATGCCAACGATGGCACGAGCATTGAATCAATCAATCAAACATTCCTCTTTCTTTCAGGATGAATCCACTGAGACGCCTGCTTTGACGAAGTCGGAGTTGCAGTATTTTACTGTAGATTATCTGAATTATTTATGGTCGTCTCCAAAAGATGTTCTTCGTTATCAGAAAGAGTTGCTATCTCTAGCATTAACAGACAAGGAAGAAGTTCTCAATTGCTGGCGTGATGCCTCAGAAGCTGGATGGAATTGCTTATTAGATGCAGCGTCAACTGAGTTTTCGCAAAGTAAAGTCCTGAACCTTTTGTGCAAATTACACAATACACACAAAACTTCTGAAACAACATCGAATTATCGAGGACTTGAAATTGTTCGCAGATTATATGGTTCATTCTCCCGATCTTCGCCTGAGAATGCTACCATCGAAAGTGCTTGCAAAGGAACACTATCACGAGCAGTATGGGATCGTTTAGCTAACTCATCGGATGCTGATGGTTGGCATACACAACTCGTTGATGATGGAGATCATTTTGCACCCGAGAAGATAGCCCAACGTGATATGTCACTGATCGATTTGTTGGGCAATAAGGAAGATGTCGACTGGGATTCCATGATGCCGTTATGTGATGGCATTCACCAATATTTGAATGCTTCTTACACCAGCGAATCAACTGTGTTGAGCAAACATTTATCCGCTGTAGAGTCGAAAATTTCCGAGGAATCTGAGAAAGCGAATGGTAATAACATTGATTTGTGTGTGAAAAAATTTTGAATTGAATTAAGGTTTTTGCACTAAAAAGTTCACTTGTCACTCACTCTGAGTAGTTACATGATGTTTGCTTTTGTAATTCAAGAAAAACTTTCAATAAAGTAGTGAGAGTAGTCATAAGAGAAATACCAGCAGGTTTGGATCCTCCACACACTGTCTAGTCTCACCAGGTTAGGGTTAGTAACTTCTGTTGATGCTACATGACCATTTTACGGCCAAAATTTCGTATGCCGTGCATTGATGAAACAAGAGAAGTAGTGCATATTTGATAAATATTATTGCACGATGTCATTAAATGGTCATGCAAATGCACATGATTCCTTCGCGTCTCAAATACCGTTGACAAGAACTCCTCAATTGTTTCTAATGTCCATCGCTATAGATTCAACTGAAGTCTGAAGAGTGCAGCATGACATATAAGCATGTCGTGCATTAACTAATAATGTGTAAGAAGGGTTGCACCTCCCTCTAGCGCGGATAAATTCGATCCCTGGGTTTTCTGGACTTTCATATCGAAATGCAATCCTTAACCAGTTTAGCTATCCATCCTATCTACCACTGAAGTTCCAGCGCTGAATGATCTTCAATCGATCTAGATATTCTGGAAAATTTGGTGTATAATATATCACAAATCTGAACTGATAGGTATGTATGTTATACATAATAATATACTGTAAGTACTTTGCACCAACTCATGACAGCAGGAGTACAGAGTTAATCAGTTTTTTGCGAAAAGCTCATGCATTCATTAATGAAGGACATATTTTGACTAAAATAGTGCTTACTACCTTAGTTTATTATACATATTGCCGATAATTCTGTATATAGGTAGGCCCTATATTCAGTTGGCTGTAAAGTGTATGACATTATTTGCGCTGACTCCTTAGTTGCATATTTAAGCCAATTAAACATTTGGCAAGGTCGATATTGGCGGAAGAATGAGTACTACAACATATTAATGACTATATTCAATAAGATTGAACTGTAATAGAGGACTTACATTCCTTTTAGAAAATCAAAAATCATGCTGCGTAGATCCAATGAGAAGCCATTATAATTTTGCACTATTACCATGATAAGTTTGCCAAGATTTCGAGCATGTTAAACTAATTGAAAATACTGCAAACATCACATCGATTACATCAACATGTGTAAAGTCAATGAACCTAATTTTTGCAGACCTGATTTGAATTATTGTACTTCACATGCAGATTGACCATTCATTTGATTCTTTTGTTTAAATGTGTACTTCATCTTGTGGTCAACATACAAACATACTTCACGTAGGACACTTGACTGTTTGAGAAAATGTTTGATGATGAATATTGCTCTGCTATTATCAAGTGTTTCAGCATGCACAAGACAGGAAGAATGAACAGGAGGAGCACCCATAGTTGAGATATTTTACTATGGCATCAGAGCACGTCATTTTTCGGACGAAGAATTGGCGTGGAGAAGCACCTACAGCCCAAGATGAAATACGAATTCAGATGATTTTATAAGTTCACATTTACCTTAATAATTGTGATTATGCCTTTAATATTTGCATCTTATATACTGTTTTGGTATTTCATTCATGTTCCTCCGTTTAATTATGTTTCATGTTGTGTCTTTGCAGAACTTATTAAGTGGATGATGTTTGAGATCCCTCCATGTGCGTTGATGTCTCAGAAATCGTAAGTTGATCCTCACCACATGTGCAGATTCATAAAGACATCATTTAAACCGAGAATTGTGTTCTAAATTGTAATTATGTAGTGTAAGTAGCTACAAAAGAAAGATGTTGTGTCAATGCAACTCACAACATTTGCTTAAATGAAGTTTCATGTCCTCTTTCAATATCACTTCATCGATTCTACATTCCTTTGGATTGGATGCTCAAAAGCTTCTTCTAAGTCACTTTCAACAAAAGATACATTCCTCATCACAATTTTCAATTTTTGTAGTATTTCAAAGATGGAGTTGAATTTGGAAAAAACATTTACTTTTATGTTACTTTCGATGTATTTCTTTCTAATCTTGCACTTAAATTGTGTGTTTCACTTGAAAATCTTGACATTTCCAAAATTTATAAACTTGCTTTTCCTTCATGATTGAATACTTTAAGAGGAAGAGTAATTGAAGCCATTAAAGAAAATGCACATACAGCACACGTTTGTAGTCAATGATAGAAGAAATGAAAATATTGAGAAAAAGCGATGCGACTATCTTTGTATGGAAAAGATGGTCGCACATGCAGTAAGATGTCCTTCCATTGCAATACTGATTCACTTGTTTTTCAGCTTACAGTGCTTAATGATGTATTCCTGATTTCCGGTTGACATTATGCGTCTATTCAAGCAACCGGCCGTGAATCGCAGCATGTGTAAACATCATGATAAAACATTTCTACTAAATTTGATTTTGTAAGGTTTTGTTACTATTAACGTACAAAACTCCGAAAGGCTGATCATTTTTATAAATATTTCATTCTACAGTCGGGATTTCTGAATCAAAGGTTGCCGTCATTGTTCTCCTTTTTAGGAATCGACAGAGCCTTTATTATGTACATTCTTTAGTAGTCTGATGTCTTTCCTTTTTACTTCATTTTACATTTAAATTATCTGAAATACGATTGAGTTGCGAGATTTTGCGCAATTAATTGTATCTTCGAAAATATAGAAGTATAAAATTACAAGAAACTGATAGGCAATATGGATTTTCAAATCGCGTGACAGTCCGTGAATTCTAGTTTGAATATACTTTTACTTTTCGAAATATATTTACTACTGAAAATGTAACTGACATCTTATAATACTTTCTTTTCCAGACTGATGGACATCGTGCTACGAAAAGTATCTTCTATCGCATCACCATCATTATTTCTTCACATAGTTCAGGTCTGGCCGTCTGGGGAATACCTAAAGGTATCATGAAGGAATTCTTGTTATTGTTGCATTTCATTGTTTTGACTATTATTTTTGAGAAATAGCATGTTAAAATTCTGCAGTTATTCATCAAGCACTACTTCAAAGCACAACTCTTCGTTAGCTGCTACTTTAACATACGGATGTCGTCTAGTTTGCTGCACCTGTAACCATTGATAAATGCGGCTTTTTGCAAAGACAATGTAAATAAAATAATTAATGGTGAGTTACATCCTCAGTTCAAATTGGAAGCAGACTTTAATAGCTCCTGCTATTTTATTCAACATCAGGATTCATCAGCAGGCCTAGTTCACGTTTCACAACTCTTTCTTTAAAGTTGCAGCCATGCTCGTGGTGAATTTTTGATGTACATTTGGTTATCTGGTTTTACCAAAATTTTAATTCAAGATGCACAATTAGCTAATGAAATGAAATTTCTGCGGGTATTCATTGATTAGTGTTGCTAGCACACTGCTGACATGTCGTCTAAGTTAGTGCACCTGCAATAATTAATAAATGGTCAGATAATGATCTTTTTCACCGGGTATGGCTGCACGTGCAAGTGTTAATAAGGAGATGCGTCGATGTTGAGTTGTGAACCAGGCCTGCTGATGATTCCTGATGTTGGATGAGGCTGCAGCTATTCAGTTATGTTCCCATTTTTCAAATGAAATATAACTCAATGTTCAATTTTTCCTGTTGAAATTTCAATTCAATAAAATAAATTTAACCTAAAATACACGATGATTTTAGCATTATTAATGGATGAAATGGTTTACTCTCTGATCAGTAAACAACGCTACTAGCTCAAAGCAGTCATCAGTGATTCAGTACAAGGCGTCTTTTGGTGAAGTAAAGGAGGTTTCATTCCATTACCATCCTCGGCATTGCTCTGTAAAAATAGCACGAGAAATGCATTAAGTTGAAGGGAAAATAAAAATGTAACTATTTCAGCAAATCCAATTGTTAATTGCATTTTCACTAATCAGCGCCCCATCATACTGGGATACCTCATGATACCACGAACAAGATCTTTTGACGTAGGCTCGATCATAATGATACTGGAGAGTCGGTCAGGACTGCTTTAGATACTTAAGTTTTCTTCATCAGCTCTTAGTCTGTCGGGCAGTCAGCCACAAGTACGTCGTACAATAATTATAAACAAATTTGACTGAAATTCATATACGTGTACTTACATCTGTGAGTGGTTTGCCTATCTGTATATCAGCTAGTAATTGAAGTTTGATATAAAGTAATTGCCAATTGTTGTTGGCCATAATCATTTTAGTTGGATGTGCTAGTATAGTGCAAAGCTCCAAACTCCTTGACCTGAAATTATTGGCTTTTAAAATACACTTAAAAATGCGCAATGTTCATAGAATACATGATGTACAGTGAAATCGTGCGAACTACGGCTCTGACATGTCACAGCGTCAATTAAAGAGGTCTTTCCTTTTCTTCATAAGCTGGAGTGACAGCTGGAAATCTACCTTATAACCTGAAAGCATCGCCCATGAAAAGAGAAGCTTTATGATGTTTATAGTTGTGTATCGTGTACAAATAAGACTCAATTTTAACACAACCACCTGTGTGATCAAAGTGTAGTAGTCCACAGAAGCTCTTGCTTTTTGCGGACATCTGCATCATGTGAAATGCTTATTGGTTATTGAGGTCTGCCACAGTTTTTATGCTGTTTTCATCTTCAGCATTTGGTTTTATTTTCATTTTGATTAACGTTATATCATTTTCGTCATTTTCCTTCAACTTTTTGGAGCATCCTTTGCGCTGTGATAACAAAGCATTACGTAATTTTAATGCACGACCATTCTTTTGAGATGTTCGATTAGCTAGTTCATAGATAGCTAAAAGGTCAGGCATTTTGATTCTCATGCTCTGCTAGGACAAATTCTAATAGCAACTGCGAATAGATAGATACAAAAAAGCATGAATTAGCCCAATATTACTGAGAACAGCACTTCTATAAATTCTTCAGCTTTCTTTGAGAAGAGAGACGGACCAGGTTTCTGTGTCAGATAAAATGTGCTGACATTGCAAAATATTCAGACAGTGGCTGCATTTGAAACCGTTTATGAGTATTTAAAGAATTCCCTCGCCCCTCCACAAGTATACAATTCATACGTCGGTTGCTCCCAAAGCAGTTTGTCTGCTAAATTGTCGAAGCGTCTTCCTACATGGGTATACTCAATTGACTCTCAAACTCGCTCAAAGTATTTGCCAGACAGTGCTGTTACCTTGTTAGATATCTATGCTAGTTCCGTCCGTTCATCTGTCCTGTTGGGTTGTTACCTCTCTATGTCAATGTTGATTTGATATCAGTTAGCCGCTGTCCACCCCATAGAAATAGATTGTTTAACTGAAGTTGACTAGAATGGAAATTGACTCAAGGTCGTGGCACCGCCGGGGGAACTAAGTTGGGGCATGAATATCCAATGAAAAGCTTTGATTTACACACGTGACTCATTCTAATCCAATCATACAGACGTTGACAGGTGTATCTAAGTGAAAATGCGTGCGATTTACGTGCCATTATTGTGTATTGCATGAAGCTTAACCTCCGTTCTAGAGGTTTTATTGTTGTCGATTTCTATGGTCCACCCCATTGCAGCTGATAGCATTTAAGCGCAGAGAACGGAACTAATGTTTCATGTAATGCTCAACAGTGGCACTTGTCAGTCACGTTTGGAATCTAAAGCTGTTCATAGGGCATTCATTCCCCAACTTAGCTCCCCCGACTGTGCCGCGATCTTGCCAACTTCAGATAAACAATATATTTCTATGGTTCTCCCTTGAGAAAAGCCGCCAAATAATTTCGGGTGGCACTTTTCATTCATATTACAGTATTATACTTCTTAATTCAATAAAGTATGCTTTCGAGAATCTTGGTTTTTGAAGTCGATGAATTTATCAATGACAGACGTTGTTTCAATAGTTTAACTTTTTAGCAAAATCAATGTCAGTGGATGCACGTAAACAATCACAGATTCCACCGGCCTGAAGAAGCTGTATTCATAAAATATGAAAGGAATTTAGTGTACTAGATTTTACTTGGTCTAATATTTGAAAATATTGTGCCTTCATCACTACTTTATGTATCTCAGAATCATGGAAAATAGAATTTAATTTTAAATATATTTTATTCACGTGCAATTCATTCATCGCTAATACATTCACATACAAAAATCCATCGCTTATGTTCACACCGTAGCAATATATCATTTGTATGATGACTGCCTTGTTTCCATGAGACTTCGCATAATTTGACAATCTGTATTCTGCATAGTCTCCGTCTCAAGCGACCATTGATAAATAAATTCTTATATCCAGTGCATAGTTAAGCTGTTGTGTGTGTGTGTATTCTGGTTTTCATATTTTGTGTTTGCATTTCAGCCTCTACTGAGACGTGCATTCACGCAACTGAAATTTTCTGAGAAGATTGAGATTTTGGGTTCCTCGACTGATTACTCTTATCCTGATGGTGTTCAAGGATGGAATAAAGATTTGAGGCGTTGCTTGAATCGCATTTCTAAGAACGAAGTGCCGTCTGTAAGTCTTATTGAAGGAACAATTCATTCGCAACTCTGCATATTTCCTTCGTTTATTTCAGATAATTGAGGAAGTTAACCTGCTGGTATTATTCGATGCACGAGGAGTTTTGTCGGCAATTATAGAGTCTGCGATTAACAACAAGGGGTCATTTGACTTGATGTTGATGGTAAGTGAATAATAGCCGATGTTCTTTGATGATTTTATTTTCTATCCCTCACGTAGATTCACGTCTTTGAGTCTGTCCCTCACGTCATGAACGCTTAATGCTTCATTAATTTACCAAAACCTCGAATTGAAAACAAATTCTCTCTAGGGAAGAGTTGTGAAATAATTTCTGCCAGTTACAATGTCGAAGTGAGAAAGTGAACTTTGAAGTTGCCAGATGATCGATCGGATTGATAATTTGAATGAGAATATTGTAGAAAGTATTCTTACGAATAAAGTTCTGTTCAACTTTATGTATAAATGAAATTTATAAATAAATGAACCTTGTTTAGACTCGCAAACCTTATACTAGGCCTTATGGCTGACTTGTTATTTATCCCACTCTCATTCTTTTTGTGCTGAGTGTTTAGCAAGAATGCAGAGTGCGCCTTTTTTAAAAGTCTTAGGTTTGACCACACCAAGGTTAGAACCAAAGTCTCCCGGACACAGAGCGAACACTCTACCACAAGGCTACAGCACCGTTGGCCAACCAACCGGCGTTGGTGGCCAGTTATAGGCAACAGTAACGTTTCATGGAGGTGATTTTATACTAGCAGGTAAAAGTGCTAACTTTCCTCTCGGAATATCAAGCGAATAAATGCTGTGTACATCTAATCAAGATCATCAATCTATTGTCGACCATCAATCAAGGAATTAATCACGTTGAATCTTCAAGTAATTGCTGCCACAGAGCAGTTTGCTATGTCACATTTTCGGCCACTGACAAAAACAATGACATCCGGATCTGGCCAAATTTCTTGTTTTCCAAGAGAAGCAAGAAACGGGGGATCGCAGGACAGAGCGCGCGACACGCGAGGAATCCTCCCGACTCTTCGCTTTAATTATCATCCTACTATCCGCCGATCTCGACTGCTTTACAATACCGTATCTATCTTTATGCATATACATTATACAGAATGAGCGCTATCACCGCAGCTGTTGGTGGGTATGAATACAACATCAGAATGCAATGTCATAAAGAAGTCGAAAAGAAGTTATAGAGCTGAAAATTCTGGAAACCGTCTAACATGAATATTTTAAGCGTTATACAAAGTAAATAGATATATGGATTTATTGTAGACATATCATACAATATTACATGTTCAGCATAATCCATTCTGTCGATTTTGATGTCATGCTGTCATTCCATGCATGAGATTCTGCCGGACCACTTATGTGATAATTCATAGGAAAGCTTCAAGACTCCAAGTTATTGAGAGAAATGTTGATTGCTGATTGTTGTTTTTCTTTTTTTCAGCTGCTGAACTCTTTGTCGTTTACGTTTTCATTGAAGAAGACTGAGGGATCAGAGCAGTGCTTGTTGTCATTAGTACTCCAGCCCTTCCTTCAGCGTGCTTGGTCAAATGATCTCTCTAATGATCAAGCATCTGGTTGGCAGCATCTGTGTCAAGACTTCTCACGCCTTGACAGCCTCAAAGAAGATTCTGGAGTCCTTCTCTTGCGTCTCATCAATGATTTGGTTACTTCCAACCTTCAAACTCGTAAATCTGTTGTTCCCATACTCAGGTTAGCTAACACTCTCGTCGATGCTGTCAAGGAATTTCCTATCGATGAATTGCACGATCAAGACAATATATACTCTCTCTTCCTCTTCGCCGTTTTCCGTGTTGATGCTGGAGACTTCACAGACCAAGAGGCTGAAGGAGAGGACGACGGAGACGAGGAGACAGAAGAAGCAATAGAATTGATTGAACGAATGCAGATTAAGGCGTTTCTGCCTATAATTTGTCAATCGCCGCTTGTGAATTTGCTCAAATTTCATCAGCCTCTCTCCATGCAGCTTCTTTGCCGTCATGTGTTACAATTGTCAGACGTCAGTATTTCACTAGAAGGAGCTCATCTTGGTCGGACAATAAACAGCGAAGCCGTGGAGAAGTTCGGATGCAGTCATGTGACCGACGAGGACACGGACATTGAGGCAGTCGCCAATTACATCCTGTTAGCTACATCCAGCAACTCGGCCGCTGAAATTTTGGAAAAATCAGTTTCTGATGGTTGGTTATCGTCGGATGAAGACTCTGTGAAAATAGTGACTTCTGCTCTACTCCACATTTCTTATCAGCTTTCTCGACAGGCTTGGATGAGACTTCCTAGAATATTGAGCACCTTGCTGACGGCCGTGCAATCAAATATCACGTATAAGACTTCAAGCTCAACTCCAGTGTCTTTGTTGAGACTTTCAGGTGAGCTAACTTTGCTTCATTTTTGCCTTTGTACCGAGAATTTCGTGACCTGAGTTTTTTGGAAGATGCATGATCGCAGTCTCAATAGCAACCGCTTCAAGGCGACCTCGGATATCCGATTATCCGGGTATATCCGGTCATCTCGGGGATTCTCGATTAACCGAGGTCGCCTGGAAGCGGCTGCTATTGTTATATAAACAAACCAGGAAGGTAACGTCATAATGCGCGCTGAAGGCTTTACTTGCTCTTGACACGATCATGGAGGGTGTGCTTCGCTGGTCTTGGTGATCTTCATGCCGCGTAAGCAGTTCGAAGACTGGGTTCGATTCCCAGCCGGCAAGCCATTTTTCATGGTGGTGCCAAGAGCAAGGCGCATTGAAATGTCATTTCGACCTCGTGAAGGCCGGAGGCATTGATTTATTAGATCGCAGTCTCATCTACAGATGCTATTCCGGTAAAATAGCTCCGCAGCAAATGAGTGAGTTTCCAAACTTAGGATCCTCGTCAAGAAGAACTCATAGAACTAATGCACTCACATGTTGTCATGTGAAGGCAGAACGCACACCTACCGTGAATTGCTAGAAGATCGCTCTTGTTCGCATGGCGCAGCCTTGTAATCATCTTCCCCAGTTCACCAATGAAATCTTGATACCATCAATAAGCTTGCGAACAATTCAATAAGCACAGAAAATCTGATATTTTCCGTTCGTTCACCTAAAGTAATCCCTATTTCTATTTTTCATGTTTTCATTGAGTAACTCGTAGCTTCATTCATGACTCGTAGCTGTGCTAGTTGTGACACTTATGTCAAAAAAGGTTCGCTAGGACCTTCCTGAAAGTAAACTTTAATTTTAAATATCCGAGACACTTTCTTTATTCATACATGAAATATGCCTTGTTTGCTTGAATTGTTCATCATGGTTAGAAAATCAACATTCCGCGATTCCAGACCCAAACAATATTCAGTGGTCTATAGTGCACTTTGGTCTGCGTAATACTGATGTCAGACGTGCGGTCGAATTTAAAGAGATTTGTTCACAACGCCCAGACATAAATGTACAGCACTCGAATTTTTAGTCACACAAGTGATCAAGCCAAGGCGAAACGTTTTGTGATATTTACATGTATTTCTTATTTTACAATATAACTCTCGGTTGAAGAATACATCCTTTCTGAATTGATAGCCTATATACAAACCGATTAATTCCATGGAGAAAAATCAAGTATCTGATGGTTCATAAAGGTATATGTTCACAATGGTTCTGAACGGTATACAATGTGGAACATTATATTAAGTCAGTATTTCTCTGATTATGATTTTCCTAGTACATCCTTTTGTTAACTCGTGTCTTTTTGGAATTTTATACATCATTTCACTCACCAAAATGATGCTCGTATTACAATTTGACAATCAATAAACTAGGAGGTGAATTTTGCGTCCCAAGTTTGCAAAGCATGTGCAATTGTGCATGCGTGCATGTCCACATTTAAATTTGAGAGCACATGGTTGTTTGCACGAAAACGGCAAAGTTAAGTAGTCGCTATCATATTAGTGTAAGCAGTCACAGCCAAAGAAGCACCAGCTGCTCACATTGCGAGAGAGTACAATGCGTCAAGAAATGCTGCAGATTTTGAATTGGGTAGTAACTCCCCTGACCGAAAACTGATTGCACAAACTAATCTCTGAGTACAATAAAAAATATTTAAGTAAACTGTGTGGAAAAGTGACATTAAAAGCAAAAATTATGAGTGCAAACGTTAGGCCACTCTAAACACTATTCCACGGAAAGCAATGAACGTTTGTTTAAGAACGCGGAATGTCTAAAAGCCCTAAAAAATCCTAGCAAAGTGCATTTGTGGTCATTTTGTTTGCACAATTTACTGGACATCAAACATCGTTGCCAGATTTCTAGAAAAACAAGGAAATATAACTTTTGTACAGAATAAATGTTTCGCCGCTGATTGGATATTGTTTTTCTTTCAGAGTGCATTGTTGATCTCGCATTACTTCAAATCCTCTATGTCACAAGTGAACTTCATATGCTTTGTCCCTCAGCGGAAAATACCGCCAAACTGTGTCTAGAAACTGCACATGCTGTGTTAGTGGATTCTGCAAGACGTTCATCAAATGCTCCGAAAACATCAAATGTTTCGTTTTATTGTTCAGAAGCCTTAGAATGGACAAAATCAATGATCAAAATTTGTCCAGAGACATGGACTCAAGCAGAAGGTCTTCAATTAGTTGTTAGAGAATTTCAGAGTATTATTACTTCACCTTAATTTTTGCATTTGTTCTCCATTCAAGACACTGTAAAAATACATTTATCATGCACGCACACGATCGTGTGACAGCAAAATTACGTTTTAATATCAACTTCAATCTTTTTTACAAATGCTTTGACCAGGGTTGTGGACGCGGGTCGCTGGCTTTAGCTGGACTCGAAATCGTTGGCTAGAATTAGTGGGAGTTAGATATCTGGCTCATAATATAATACACGATACGGCGGGGTCTAAATTACTAAACTGGCATCATTATTTTGCTGAACCATCCAAATTGGCTAAGTGACTTAAGATCTCCACAATTCCTTCAAGCAATAAGCGTCGTTTTTTGTTGATAGGGATGAGTCGAGAATAATTTGATGCTATCTTATTTATTTTATACAGCTATTAATTTCAATCACTACCCAGTGATCATCTTCAGGTGAAAAGGAATTTTAACATTGACTTATACATAAGATTCAAATTTTTTTCGTACAATGATATCATAAAAATATTATATGGAACGGATGATATAGGAGATGGGTAATAGAGATATGTATGAGGCAGGTAGTACTGGGTTACATAGTACTAGTAGCATAGAAAACAATGACCTGACTGAAAAGTTAGTGGTATATAAGCAAAATTTGAATCCTAAGTATCAAAAAAAGAAAATCCATGTAGCTGTTCAGTTCATGTTTGTTGTTAATTGTTGGTTTTAATTTGTTGATGTAAAAAGCTTCTCTTAGACGAAGATTACTCGCATCGTGGTCATGTGCTAGAATTGATGTATAGGCCTAATGTTGTTCGTTTGACAGTTGTTCAAATGTTTTCTGATGGATGAATCAGCAGTTGTCATATGATCTTTGCAGCGAATATGGAAAAATCGTACGTGCTGGCGATGTAAAATTGGTGACATTTAGAGCAAGAGCTCTGATAAACAATGTTTTTCTTCTTACATAAGAATAACAAAATCTAAGCGGAAGAATGACAATGAATTCATGTATTTTCCATTTCCTTACATATCTGACAAGTTAGATAACCAAATTAAAAGTGTCTTTCGACGAGAAAAAATAAATGTTCGCGTAACAAGAAAAAGTAGAACACTAAGAAATGCACTCAAAACGATCTCACAAGATCAACGCTGCAACTTATCGAATTGTCCTGTGCTTGACTCTAGGCAGTGTAAGAAGAAAAACATTGTTTATCAGAGCTCTTGCTCTAAATGTCACCAATTTTACATCGCCAGCACGTACGATTTTTCCATATTCGCTGCAAAGATCATATGACAACTGCTGATTCATCCATCAGAAAACATTTGAACAACTGTCAAACGAACAACATTAGGCCTATACATCAATTCTAGCACATGACCACGATGCGAGTAATCTTCGTCTAAGAGAAGCTTTTTACATCAACAAATTAAAACCAACAATTAACAACAAACATGAACTGAACAGCTACATGGATTTTCTTTTTTTGATACTTAGGATTCAAATTTTGCTTATATACCACTAACTTTTCAGTCAGGTCATTGTTTTCTATGCTACTAGTACTATGTAACCCAGTACTACCTGCCTCATACATATCTCTATTACCCATCTCCTATATCATCCGTTCCATATAATATTTTTATGATATCATTGTACGAAAAAAATTTGAATCTTATGTATAAGTCAATGTTAAAATTCCTTTTCACCTGAAGATGATCACTGGGTAGTGATTGAAATTAATAGCTGTATAAAATAAATAAGATAGCATCAAATTATTCTCGACTCATCCCTATCAACAAAATATGCTCTTTAGTCAAGACATTTTCAAATACAACAAGCGTCGATGCACTGTAATGTTTCGTCAGCAATAAAGTTAGGAAATCCAGTAACTGCACGGCAAAAACTACTGTTGCGACTTTTAAGCAAGCCTTTTTGGGTTACTTACGGGTTATCCCTCCCCACGTTTTCAAATTTATCTAAAATCCCGACAACTCGTGAAGCGATGATGACCAGGCCACATCACTTCAATACTAACATTTTTAACTCAACCCTCGCATTACCAAGAGTGATTTTAAAAATCACCTTGTTGGAATTTTCTATGTAAAACTTGTAGGCTATATAGTGACGTAGCCTTCAGGACTTCGAGTTTATATATGTCCCGCATCTGTTGAACGAGTATAGTCAGAATCAGCCGTTGTTTAACCTACAAATAAAAGTTTTGTTTTCTCCAAAATGTCGAAATTTGCGTGTTACATACGCGCATTACCAAGGGTGATTTTTAAAATCACCTTTCATTCATTTCGCAGAGGCTTTTACCACGAAAACGGAGTGAACAATAGGCACTGAAACAACTGAAATTGAGCGCAATTGTGCATTGTGCTGTGCTACCAACATAACAAAGTGAAGGTATGGAGCGCTAGGCCAATCAGTTATTGTGAGTTGCTCTCATCCGTTCTGCTGCGATGCGACAGGCGAGTTAGCGTTTTCACACATTCAACCATGGCAGGCAGACCGAACAGTCGGCAAGCTAGAGAACATGCAATTCGTCGCTTACTAAATGACGATAACACTAATGATGAAGAATCAGACATGGAAGTGCTTCTGAAAGCCCTGAGGATGAAAACACGCAACTTCTTCATAGCCGATCGTCTGAAGCTGAAACTACGGAAGACTCTGACGAGGATGATGTTAGTAACAATCTCGTGGATAAAACAATTTCCATCTCTGGAGTACTGAATGTCCGGAAGCTAATAAAAGAAGAGGAGCGGAAAATATTATAAGAAATCGAGCTGGACGAGCTTCTTGTGCCAAGAAGGAAACTAAGCTTGAAACATGGAGCTTATTCTTTCCAGAAGAACCGTTACACAAGATTGTGAGATATAGCCAGAAAAAAAGCTGACCTACTAGAGATACCGGTTCGCTTGGATATTGATCAAAAGGGTAAAGGTGTGGCATGGTAGTGGTCGTGGGAAGATTTCAATTAGCATTGGATGAGACGAAGACGGAGAGAGAACAATGCACACACGAGTAACAAAAATGCGTCGAACAGACGAAGTCAGATCAGTCTGTTGACATCACTGCATTTCACGTTATTGTCTCTAATGCGAAAAGTACTTGTCCGATCTGCATAAATTTTTGTATGTTGGTAGAAAATATACTTAAGTACGTCCACCTGAAGTTTGGTGATTCATACTTGAAGATTTTAGACAAATTTGAAAACCTGCTGGGGGGGGGATATCATACTCATGTTACTCAGTTTCGTTATCAAGATGCAGATGTTTCAGGGTGGGACTTTGTAGGCGGTTTGTTTGCTGGAAGTGTGTTGATTAGCCACCTACCTGATGTTTCCTTAAATCTATGAAGATAATCTTCCAGTGGCGACTCCATGCTATTTTAGTCATGCTCATCTTGATAGGCATATAAGGTTTTTGAGCCATATCGAATGCGTGAATTTTAGCAAGCTGCTACCGATTTGACGAACTAAAGATTTCAATCTCATTTACTGTCTCATGACATGTGGAGCACTAGCAGAGTACAAATGATGTCACAGACTCGAGACGCCAACAATAAGCAGTTTGCCGTCTAATCAGCAATCAGCATGCCGTTACTCGGTTGAGAATTACTTAGCGTCCGGCTATCCGTTTTATCCATCTGTTTTTATCCATTTTATTTAACATTTGTCATATAACGTGTCTTGTATGAATATTCCAGCTCAAGGCAGAAAAAGTACCAAAAAAGCCTGTCCCCAGCATAGATACTTAGGGAGGAAATTTCGTTGTGATCTTCTTAAAATATACAAATAAAGTTGTGAAAGCACATGAACCGTAGTTTTAACCTGACTATAATTCATGATTGCATTTACATCTACTTGGAATTTTGTTTCAATTATTTGTCTTCTGACCAATGCACATTTTTCAACTTAGTTGCAGAACTTAGTGTCTGGTTGTTCAATCAAAAGGAAAAATCAACTATGAATCATCACAATTGAGCAATTGTGAATTTTAGAACAAATGACCTGTTTTCTTTCGACCAGACTTCATCGATTTTTCTCAAAATTTCAATTTGATGATGAAACCACATTTTTTATCCTGATCTCAAGAAAAATCACAGAATTATCAAGAATTATACTGTAATCATGCATGCGAATTTTTTTTTGAAAAGACAATGATTATTATTTTCAAAATCTCGTAAAACGGACGAAATGTCCATCTGACCGAAACCACAACATTATCGGTCAGAAGACACCAAAGAAGTATAGTGCAAATACAAATACTCATTTGGTGTGGTCGCCACTTTGATTTTCGAATTCAGCGTGAAAAATTGAGTATATAAGGAAATTTTAAAAGAAAACAAAGTTGCAGAGTTGAAAAGACAAAAATTGCCCAAAATGTTGTTAGACTATATAAAATGGATTTACCCCGGTGTTACAGTTCTTGCTCTCCCTCTGCTTAAGATTCCTACCGGACACTGAAAGTTCCGATCAGAAAATGAGACTATGATTACATTTTCCGGTCGGAAACAGAAACTCCTGTGAATAGTGTGTGTCTTAACTTCCCCGTGTCATTATTTTCCTACCTAATATTTCTACCTTCTACTTTCTATGTCAGACGTCTTATTTTCCTATGATGGTCTCTGTTTCCTATTGCTAAAAGAATCAATCATGAACAAGATGAAAACAATATTTGACAAACAACTAGACTTTATAGATAGATGGAACAAAGAAAGTTATCGGTGGTATCTCTTCAAATGAATACCATTCACAGTTTTTTGAAGAAACGTGTGTGTAGACTTGTTCTCTCTTTTACCGTTCTTCACTTCTTTGATGTTTTCTGGATAGTCTCCGCTCACAATATAGTTCTGCACCATCAGATCTGATATTTCAGCCATCTTCAGCGATTCTTTAGACGTATACCGAATCACAATGCATTCATGGTCATTCAATTCTTCATTTACATACAGAAGCTGATACATGTTCGATGATTTGACCTCCACGATATTGCATGGCAGCGTCGTGCCATGACGTGCATATTACATGACGTCATGGTGCAACTGAGACCTAGAGAAACTGGTTACCGTGTATATGTTACGACATTCAGTTTCCTACTAGGAAAATATATCTGGGTTTCAGTTTCCCAGGGGGAAACTTAGACACGGCTTACAACTTCCTATCGGAAATTCAGACCTAGAGAAACTGAATCTCGTAACACCGGCGTCATCACTTTGCGGATGCTTCTCGAGTAAACATGACTTAATTTCATCATTTATTTCATGAATTCTGATCACAGCGTTTACATATCTCATCGCTTGTGAAACTTTTCATCATCAATCGGCAGCACTGTTTCTCTTCACTAACACGTTTGGCATTTCTTTTGACTAGCAATCTCTTTTGTATCTCATTTGCATCTGATAATAGCGATGAAAGATCTCCATTTTTTCATTTCTCTAATCTTGAAGATTGATATTTTGCAATGTTTCTTGGCTTTGATTTATAACTCGGTTTTGGAGCATGGTATAAAGCCATGTAGAAGTAGCATTGAAAGACTCTCCATGTAGTTTTATAAACAAATAAATTAATTATTCACGTAATTTCATTTATGAAAGCGATTCCAGCTTTGCCTCTAGGAGGGTTAAATATATTCTTCCTCCACCTTGAAATTTCACTGTGTGCTTCACGGAGAGAAACTTTGATTAGCAATTCCCTATTTGATTTCAGTAACGTGAAGATGTTGCTGTTGATCTTCAATGACTTTTGCTTCAGTCAAATTAAAGTTTTGTAAGCGATTTGAATATCAGCCCATTCTCGTGCTTGCTCTATAATTGAATCAATAGTCTCATAAGCATGACATAACAGCGTCATGACACTGACAAAAAGTTATTGTTGTTATTATTGATACGTACACTTCCCATGTCACCGCTATTCAATTTATTCTGGTCGAATTCAAAGCTACTCATTCAATAATTTACGCAAATTTTTGCTCATGCCCTTCATGCAAGCTCATAAGTAAATGATTACAAAAGAATTAGAGTGTTATAATGTCTGATAATCATTTTATATGCTTGTAATTGCCAGTTTGGAAGCGATGGATCAGTAAACTAGGGAAATCCAGTACAGAAAAATTTAATTTATAGACTATAAGTCGACAACTGTGTGCAATACGTTCGATAAATTTCATCTTTGAGATTTAGATAATCCGTGGAGCATTTCATCTCTAAGCCAATGACGTCGCACATCAACGTAGCGTAGGCCTACATCATTCGAGAGCTTGCATTCTCAGCCTTAAAATCATATTTGATATATTTGTGTGCGCTATGGTATTTGCTGAGCAGTGCCCAAAATATGAAAGTCACTGAATTTACAAATTTCAATTTTTCAATAAGAAAACATGTAGAAATGATAAAGAATCTGGCTCGGGGAGAACGAGCATTTTCTGAGCTCTCTTTTGATATACTGGTCATCAAAATCGGCTAACTAGGAAACAATTAGTGATAATATCGTGAAGCTATCACAAAATTCATATATCTCACTGCACACTCACACGTCTTCTTATTGAAAAATTGCAATTTGTAAATTGAATGATTTTCATATTTTAAGCACTGCTCAGCAAATACTGTAATGGACGATTGGAAGGTATGAGAATCGATTGAATTTCAGCAAAAGTTTGGGGGTCCGTTTTTTATGATCAGCTCTGTATGATTCGACAAACATTTGCTTATTTGGCATAATCGATCTTTTCAACCACTTACCGTAAGATTCCAACATCTCAAGCATTTTACAATGCCACGTTCAAATAGTCACGAACGAGAAGATGCTACATCAAAAGAAAGAAGTTGAAGTGTTTTGGCCAGCGGACCGATTCGCAGTTTAAAAAAGTCAAAATTTTGCCAATTTATATACTACCGAGATGACTCCTTTATGTTAGTAGTATGCAAAAAGTTGGATATCAAAATGAATAAATAATTGCTAATAAGCATCCTAACTAACCGGAAATCAAGCTGATTATCAAGGGAATTTCATGATCCGTTTTATAATTGAAGCCTTCATGAAAAAGTCGACATCTTATTGTGCTTTCTTGGCTAAAATTTAATATTTCTAATTCATGAAAGCAATAGCAGGTCATCGAGTAGCCAATTTAACAAATATTACCTCTCCAAGGCTGCCATGACACGGAGGATCTGTAAAATACCATCATTCCTTCTGCATTGTAGTATCATGATCAGTCAATTCTGTGGTAATTTCTTCAAAACTGCATAAATGTGCACATCTCACATTTGGAAACAATATAGGTATTCACCTCGAGTTCATTTAATAAAATCGAGGGTGTACACATTGGGGAATTAATAAATGCTGAGATGTTACTCTACCTGATATACCGATTGATATGTGTAGTGATTTTGAAGTATACTCGGTTCGATAGCTCTTTTCATTTCCTTAGCACTATTTGTTCAGCAAAATTACACAATATAGACAAAGCAGAAAATAAACCGGTATTTGGAAATCGTAAAACCAGTTTTCGGTATTACTTACTCTATGATTCATAAATTGTTGTTAGTCCCAACAGTACAATTCAATTGTTCTAAAAATGTAGGTGCACTTCCTTGTAAGTAATTCTTGAAGTTGAGAATGAAAGTAATAGGAACCCATCGAATTGCTGATTTAACAAACATTAAGTCTGCAAGGCTGTCATGAGAATCTGTGAAATACCACCATTCCTTCTGCATTACAATCATGATCATTCAATTCCGTTGCTATTTCTGCAAAACTGCAAAACTGTGTATATCTCACATTTGGTGACAATACCACCTGTATCTCCCTCGAGTTCATTTAATGAAATGGAAAGTGTATACACATTGGGGATTTAATAAATGCGAAGTTACCACTCTACCTAATATACTTACTCTATGATTTTGCTCTACCAGTGGCAGCTTGCTTATGAAATGATCACGCTTGAGAATTGAGATTCTCTTGAAGTTCAGCATGAAAGCAATAGCAGGTCACCGGGTTGCCAATTTAACAAGCATTGCCTCTCCAAGGCTATCATGACACTGACAATCTGTAAAATAATATGATTTCCTTCGTCTTTGCTATCATGATCAGTCAATTCCGTTGTAATTTCTTCAAAAACTGCGTAAATGTGTATCTCACATTTTGAAGCAATTCCGACTGTATCTCCCTTGAGTTCATTTAATAAAATCGAAAGTGTAAACACATTGGGGACTTAATAAATGCGCAGTTGCCACTCTATCTAACATACTTACTATATGGATTCGAATTTGTCTCCATTAGTGATGATATCAATTCATAACTCTGATGTCGCAATCTCTTAATAACTTGCGGCAATCATTTTAAAAGAATATCCAGAATCCATGCAAATCAGAATGTCGTTAAAGCTTAGAGAATCATTGAGTCTAAGCGCTAAAATTTGATCGCTTTTTAGACAGTCGTAATCGTCGTATGCATATTGATTTCAGAAGTACAATTGTCTACCAAAATTTCTCATCACTCTGCTTCCGCACAAGTACAGAACCTCTGTACTATATGAAAAACTGAGATAGGCAAACGATGCATCATGTCAAATTTAAACATCTATTGTCGGTTATGTATGCTTGAAGTAATCATTATTTCCAAGTTGTGTACTCTCTTGACATTTTGTATTGTTCTTGTCAATTCTTCATTCCTGCTTTGAATTCATAATGAATTTTGAAATGGCACCTGATCAGGGTTTTGAGATACTGATCTATAACCTGACGACATCAGCGGTGTGCTGTCCCACAAAGTAGCCCCCCATAACTCACGCAGACAGCTAATGGAAACTCTCTCTCTCTCTTTATTGCCTCACCTTCTTTCTGTCTCTTTATTGTTTCAAACAGCATCCCAATAACTCACATATTCTCTCCACTAGTCCCAAATGCACGGATATATGAGCCCCTAAATCGTTAGCCTTTTGTTTAATAATATCCGAGAGTAGCAGACGACACGCCTAGCCTCCAAATTCGTTCTCTAAGTTTAGAAACACGCAAGTGCATTACGTTTAGGCGTTGAAGGATTACAGATTAGCTTAAAGCTCCTGGTAGATTCATTTCTACGGTCGTTAGATACTTTCATTTAAACGTTCAGAAAATGGCTACCGAGGATGGTGGACAGGAAGTCGACGCTGATCAGAAGAACATGGTAAGCTCCTTTTTTACCAATTAATTCCTTTGATGTTCCTTCAGATTAAACTTTAAATGCACATGTAATTAAAATTTTTGAGTTTGAATATCAATTCAAACTGCAAACAATGTTTTATTCATCTTCCAATAGTCTCATTCCTTAACAGATAAGTTCAAAAAGTCAATTACACACAGACGTAGATATTCATACATCAGTTATGATTGTTATAGTCTATTCTCGTTTTTTCGTCATTGTCAGAATGCGGCAGTTCTTGACGGGGTGCGAATACTGCGTCGGCATTAAGTACATGTCAAAAATCACTCTTCTTGCAACTACCTCTCAAATTTTTTTTGAACACTTTTTTGTGGCTTATAATTCTTTTCAACTATATATCAATGTAATATTATAATTATATTCATATTACACGGTGTACCTGTATTTTAATTGTATGTTACATTCATCTTAGATGTAGTGAGTAATGAATAAATCTTGAATCAAGTCAGTAAGATCTCTGCTATAGCCTCAAAGTAGAGCAATTTTTAGATTTTAGAATGTTTTTAGAGAATTTTTGAATTTTTAGAGTCTTAGATTATCCAGCAGATTGTCTCTTTTTCACCCATTATAATCTTTATAAATAAAGGAAAATTTAATGGAATTTGAAAAACTAGACACGTACTTTTACCATGGCCTGAACTTTATCATTACCTGCAATTCATTAGCAGTGTTATCAGCGAATTCAAATTGGTAGGCCTATACTTTCTCTACCGCGAAATACAAACAGGACTGAGGATGCTTCTTTATCGCTTAGATATTCGCTCTAATTATTGCATCGCTATTTGCTATCTGTTATTGTCGAAATAAAAACATGTAGCTCATCATCCTGACAGGTGTGAAGTTCACACTGTGAACGGAAAGATGTCCATTTTTGTCAAAATAACGCTAATTGATTGCACATCAAGGCGTCAATACCAAATTAGAAATGTAAGAATTCGTTTTTCAGATAGAGCTGTAAAACACAGAGTTGTAGTACACTACATTAATGCTTTTGTGCTTGTAGTAGTTTCAAAATATTTCCAAAATCCTATATAATACATCACTATTTTGAAGGAAGATCTACCTGAGAAAACCAAAAATTGCTCGTATATTATGAAGTAATGTAAATAGAATGATTAAATAATGAGTTCCATCCTCAGTTGAAAAATGGGAACAGACCTGAATAGAAAAATGTTCTCATTTTGAAACTGAGGATTCAACTCAATATTTAATTATTCTATTTACATTGTATTTGAAAAAAGCAGCATTTGTTAATTATTGCAGGCGCACAAACTTAGGCGATTTGTCAGCAGTGTGTTTAAAGTGATCTTCAATGAATGCCAGTCGAAATTTCATTAACTTGCTGATTGCAAATCTCATTTTAAAGTAAAATATGCCTAAGTTTTACTGCAAATTATATTTACCATTATAATTTATTAGGCCATATACTACATTAAAAATATAGCATTAAGCACTAAATATGTGGGCCTAACTTGTCACTTTTGACATAACTTCAGAGGAGTAATAATGCACACTGGAGCTGTGAAATATGCATTGGCTGGGCTTTGAAAAAAATGAAAATATGAAAGCCAAGTAACTGACATTATTTGATGACATGCAATAAAACATAACTACTGTTTTCGGTTACTGAACGCAGCTATAGTCAGTCAGGGTATAAAAATTTAAATGTTGCACGTAATGTAAACTGAGTATGCATTGGCAAATTTGCAATAAATTTACATTGGTGACATTGCAAATAAATCAGTATACCGTCTATGCATCAGCAGCTATAGGGGAGACTGCTATCCTAATATGTAGCAGTACCCGGTATATAATCCTGTAGTCTACCGTACATGGACGATTCAAGGTAGATAGGAAATCCTTCCTTCCGTCTATTTCAGCTTCAGAATTGATCTCATAAAGATAGCTTCACATTGCCAGAGGTTTGCTTCATCAGTGTCGGAGTCAATAATGGTGATCTCAACTTTGATAAAGAGAAGATTTTAAATGCCGGCACATTGAATTGCATGTTGCTTACTATAATGAGTGGCAAGATCTGGACTGTGTTCTTTTATTCGCTTATGCGAGGGTCTAATGAGGCTGCCTATGCATGAGTTGTTGTAGGCTTCACAAATGATTTCATAGCTTTTGTCCTTGACAGAGTTTGCTGTAAGCAGGACATTGAAATATTGAGAATTTTTACGGCTAACCTTTCTTTAAATAAATGTGTAAATTGATTGCCCCGGTGTGATATTCGCACATTCAATCCTTGTTGTTGAAATTCATTTCTTATTTTTCTGTCAATATTCAATAATATCTTACATACTATCAAAATGTAAGGCACCATCATATATATTACATTTTCCAAACATGTATTTTTGTTGCCTTTTAGTTTTGTGTTATGACGGCGGCTGTTTTGAATAATCTGTTAAGGAAACATTGTTAGTATCATCGAATTTTCTATTTTCTTCAGATTGTGAAGTGATAGATGTTGATCGCTCTTCGGTTCCCTTCAGTTCGTTTCTGATAAAAGAGAACATGGTCGTTGTGGGAACATGTGATCTAAAGCTCATGACGATGTTTTTCACGGCATCTTTTTATACAAAATATAAAAAGAAGAAATAATACATTGTATAACTATGTGGGCTATAAAACGAATTTACTTAAGGTAACTACTAAATACTTCGCGGTTTTCTTAGCCTCTTGAACTTCGATGACGTGCCGTGCAAGTCATGCGGGAACTTGCGAGTGTTCGACTAGCAGCTGACGACACTAGCCCATCTACCCATGACGTGTACTGCACGTCATCGCTGTATTATGTTCTCGTTGTTTATTCAGCACTAGGGGAATAGCAGCTATGAGTGAGTGACGTGCACTGCACGTCATGGGTAGTTGGAGCAGTGTGGCAGATTTGGCTTCGGGCTCAAATATAAAGTTAGTCCATACAAAAATATCGCTAAGTCTCAACACATATGTAAACATGCGATATGAACACAAAATCTTAATCTTATACACATCTTGACATGTACAGTTGACTGTTCCTTTACTTTTATTTCCATGATTTTGCATGAGCGATAGACTGCAATTTTTTTGAATGAGATATATAGGCCTACTGTTCTACATTATATGATTATGCATATAATGAAACCTGTTGATGTGAAATAGTGATTCTATACTTTTTCAGGAGTTGACGAAGGATGAAGCAAAATGTGAGTAAGCCATTTTTCTAATTTTCTATTCGTGAATATGTTTATCTTTCAAGCATTCATGTGAACATTATTTCATAGAATTTGTACTCAATCTTGAAGAATGTTCATTGTTCTGAGATCAGTGAATATCATAGCTTAAGGATGGACTTAAGAAGACAGGCGGTGGCGAAAAAGTACGAATAGGCAACAAAATTCGTTTGGTGGTGACTTGTGGTCGGGCAGTTGCAATGCACGTAGACGTGCTTAGATTCAGATTACTGCTCTGATTAGAAGTCCATGATGCAACATAAAGCGTCTGATGGGCAAATTTAGGCAGGAAAGCAAAGTTTTATAGGAGATGAGAAACCAGACAATGCTTGAAAGTAGCTCGCTTGCTTTACAAATCGTTTGCATGGATGAAAAATCAAAACTAAATCATTTACTATCATTATTATTTCTGATGCATGCTTCAGATACTTTTGTATAAATTGTCTCCATCTGTTAACAATTCTATCTCGAGAAGAGACCTAATTAGATAAATCAATGAGCTCCAATGAGTTATGACAAAACCCCAACAGGCACAACCAAGGATGCCATGCTTGCGGTAAGTACGCCTAATCTGATAAGTACGTAGTTTGCAACATAAGCTTGTAATTTATTAGCATAATGCTAAATCTATAGATTTAGTGTATAATAGATAATAATAAAAAATAGATAATAGATAATATAATAAATAGATAGCTATAGATTAGTGTATACACATGTTGATTAGTTTACAATCTTTTGACTTTTCTATGTCCAATGACTTGTACAAGATACCTACTACATACTCCGCATGCGTGTGGAAGTTTGAGAATTTTTGTTGCTCAACACAGCTTTTGTATTCACATCACTTTCTTTGCTTTTCATGATGAATGAAGTGTACAAAGAAACCTTCGAAATGTTCGATCCTGAAGAGACAGGCTCCATCAAACTTGAAGATATAGGTACTGCACTCCGTGTTATCAATCAAAATCCATCAGAAGCAGAGATCAAATCAATTATCGACGCAGTATTAGAAGCAGGGGACAAGAATGCTGAGTTTCCAACAATATCTTTTGACGAATTTTGTGTAATTCTGAAAGAAAATTCAAAACCTGGCCCCGAATGGGAGGATAAAATTGTCGAAGCTTTTCAGGTATGTCCGAACTGTCAATAAACGTTTGCTTCATGTCAATACCTGAACTGTACATTTTGATTGACCTGCAGGTATTTGATAAGCCACAAGCTGGACTCATTGATGCAACCGATCTGAAGCAGATTTTATTAAGCATGGGTGAAGCTTTATCTGAACAAGAGGCCGATGAATTGCTTAAAGAGGCAGAAGTTGGACCAGACGGCAAAATCGCGTATGAAAGTAAGTAAGAGCATGAGAAAAATGTTTACAGTATCAATCAAATTTAATATCAATTTTGTAACTTGTAGCATGCAGCCTTTTGTTTTCTGATGCCCCTCCGGGGCGAGGTGACGGTTGTCTGGCTCATTTCGGTTGTTAACGGCACGTACATCAATCAATGAAACTGCTGTTTTCGTAATGAGTACAGCATGAAATAGGCTACTTTATGGCGACAACTCCATGTTGAGCGCTCGTGAAGGAAGAAACTTCCCTTTTTTAAAGTAGTAATGTTGACTCTAGCCATATACGTACAGATCTGTGTGCTAATGTAACAAGGCACGTGAGCAGGCGCTGATTGAGACAAATTCAAAACATATCTCTAAAACGCAAACATAATGCGAAGGCAGACCTACACGTGCAAATACTGTCTTCATTGAGCGCAAAATGCGATATAAATAACTTGAAAAGGTATTCAAGTGCATTTTAAAAAGAATTAATTATTATTAATTCATTTTAGATATTAAAAAGAATTTGCTCCCAGTCTGATTTCGACGGTGGTTCTGCTAATGATACATTTGTTTCGCTGTCATCGACGCATCTTAAAGCAAAGATGAAATCTGAAAAATTCTTATAATTGAGTGATTTATAAAAATTGAACTTCAAAATCATAATTGAGTTTGATTGACAAAAATTGTCTGACAGCAGTTTTAGAAATATTGACAAATTTCGAAAGTTGAATTTGACTTTGTGGCTTTGATGTCGTTTTATTTGATGTTATTGCAGTTAGTTATGTTACGAATGAGCTAGCTTTAGGCACATCATAGGAAATCCTGAAATATATTATTCAGTTAGAAATATGGAGCTAAACTTTAAAACAACTACATCAGTCTAATTTACCTTCTTCTGGAAGAAAAATAGAACTTGACAATGATGAAAATGTTATATGAATTAGTAAAATTGAAATATACCTGGCCCTTTCAAAAGTCAGCAGCTTAACAAAATATCTCAACCTCCGTGAACGGGCTGAGAAACGTGTCAAACATTTTTTTGGCTGAGGAACTCACTATAACGTGTAGCAACCCCTCTCTGTCAGATGGGATGTTGCTTCACTTTTTCTCTTCTACAGATGCGGTTTTGGTAGAAACAGCTCCATGTAAATGAAAAATGCCTCAGAGAAGTTGGTAGACGCCTATGTCAAGTCTCATGTATATGTATGCATCAGGTGACATTCATGTTTACATTAATTGACTGATCACTGCAAATCAGGTCATTCCGGTGTTTCCGCCAGACGAGAACCAGACGAAATAATTGTCGTCGACTAACATCTGTGTAGCATTTATCACTTACAAGTAATGCAAGGATGCTGTCTTCAAAAGAAGCAGCTCTGCAGTCCTAAATGAGAGAGTACCTAAGATCCTCTCCGGTAGCACTCGCAGAACGTATAAGGGAAGTCATGAGGTGATTATGGGCTCGATTATGGGAGAGGAAAAGGGCAATCGCCGAAAATTCACCTGATAATCAATCTTGTTCATCTGGAAATCAATGTGGTTCATAGCATAAACGAAACCGAATTGTAACAAAGTAAAGTAAAGTAAATGTGTATTTTCGACTTTCATTGAGAATCGTGAAAGTAATTACGAGTTGCAATGCGAGTGCGTGAAAGAGCGAGCATTAGTATTCGCAAGGGTAGTGTGTGACAAATGCAGGAGGAACGGTTTCATTAGTCAATAGTTGTGTTATAAATAATGATTGCCAACGCATGAAAAAATGAATTCCGAGACGTTTGGAAAGTGGTCAGGAGAATTCTGACATGGAACGAACATGATGCATGTATAAAATTCCTGAACATTGCAGAATACATCAACTACCATCCCTACTTTCGAAAAGATCACCATAAGTCTGTATCACTGCTTATTAAGGAGTTGTATTTCATTTTTCAGATTTTGCTCGTGTGATGCAGCGTCTTTGAACCCTATGGTTATGATGAGAATTTCTAAGTGATCTCCTTCTGACATTCGAAACACGTGATGGATTTCTTTCAATATCGGCTGCTTGTACAATGGTCTTGATATTGTTTTTAACTTTCATTTATGTTGACATAGCAAATGTATGAACTCTCATATTTTGTAATAAATGTGTTTATATTGCGCTGAACTTAATAGCTTTATCAAAATCTTTGATATTCACGAATCGGTTGCATGAAGCAGCGGGTGTATTTCGATTGGTTTGCTGCTACTGATTGCCACCGTAATTTCAAATAAATCAGAAAAGTTTCAGATAAGTCATTCCCATATAAGATTTCCCATATCCTCCAAGAGTCTTCTAAATGCTTGCCGCTAATCATATTCATCATGATCATTCGCCTAATACTGAAAATGTGATCTGATGATTTGTATTTCAGACACGACTAAAGTTCATTAGTCTGAAAACGTTAAGCTGAGTTTAACGTTACATAAATTAGTCCGTTAACCACATCATGATTATCAATTATCCCTTAGACATCGCACACAGCTTTCAAAATTTGAATTGTGTGTGAATATGTCTCTTATTTGATAGTTTAGTGAATCACTGGTTTTTAAGTATCCTTTTAATAGAACATGTGCAAATCATCTCCATCCCTTTTAATCACATCTTAGGACTTTATAATGTCATATTGCAGCTGTAAAATACCATTTCAAAGATGTATGTCAATTGGAACGGTCTCTCTTGAAGGAAAATCTTCTTTGATTGTCTATAAAGTAGCTACGGATGAATCTTAGGCATTTCTTTTTGAAATGAAAGGATGAAAATGGTGTTTTAAGAAAACACTATTCAAATTCACTCCTACGAATTATAAGGCTTGTTTCGCAATTCCACATGGGCCTAAACATTTATTGAAGATGGGCCTGCCACAGTGGAAATTTGAGATGATCGAGCGGCTTTGCGTTGTAGGGTGGTGGTGTTAACCCACACCCTCCTTGCTATTGGGAGGTGGCCCAGGTGTTGGGTATTGGGCGGGCCAAACGCCCGCTCCCATTAAAGAATAACAAAATTACAAATTTATTTCCAAATTGGATAACGTTGCAAGTTTGCAGGGTTGAGATGGTTAAATATGCACAGATGAAGATATTCAGATAATTGTTTGTCTAAAAAATTAATGATCATGATAAAGTATTTACAAATGGGATTCTTCAGTTGCAAAATGAATTATATAAATGAAATGAATACAAAAATGTAAAAAAATAATACTAATAAATATAAATGAATATGAATATATAAATGATGCATGCGTGGAAGAAGAGGATGTAGCGTATCAATGAATCCTAAGCAGTTTGTCTGGTGAAGTGCAACAAGTTTTAATTTGCAGCACAAAGAATTTTAAGCTCAATTGATATCAGGTGTTTTATCATCGATTCTTTTAATCCACTCAACAATCACATGCCATTTATAAGTTTATGTGGAGAGCCGGTCAATATCATATGAAGATCACACAGATATGTAAAGAAACAATAAATACCGGTACATCATATGAGCAGACAGCAAGGGACTCCCCTGTAACCAAATTGACAAAACGTATTCAAGTGAAGTTGCAAGAATGTAGCAACTGACAGGCTCTCCGAAAGTTGTTTGTATCTTAGTTGCATCTTCGACTGTTGTAGCCAAAGTTACGCAGTGGAAGATTGTAAAACCACTTTACAATCTTCCACTGCGTACTTTGGTTTCATTTGGTGTGTATGGTACATAAGTGCATATACTACTGTGCATATGGCACATAATCACATGACGCTACCTCGACAACTGTTGTATCCTCATTATTGCTTGTAACATTAATGCCATCATAATACGAGCATATAGATGATGATACGATAACAGAAAACAATTCAGAAATTGTTAGTAATTCTTTATAAATCTTTTACTACGAACATAAATTAACTTCCTACTTCATTAAACAGAAGTTATATGAATATGATTGCCGAGAACAAGACATTTCAAGTTGTCAGTCCGTCAAAACAAGACGAAGTATTCTTTGCGATTTATTGGCCAAAAAAGTTGAGTAAAAAATTTTATGTGATAATTACTTTCAAATGATGGCTTTTGCATGATAGATATATTTTTAGCTCAACCTTTTTAGTTGGCAAATCTTAAAGAATATCTCACTTTTCTTTTGACGGACTGACAAAATAGTTGCATCAAAATCTGAAAGTGACAATGTTACATGCACTGGTTAGAGAATTATAACAATCACCATACATTGGTATAGGCACTACACAAAATTAGTGGATTAGAGAATAATTTCTGGTTTGATGAAATTAGTAATTATATTCTGACCCAACTACATGTAAACTTGAAAACAACATAACCATCTATTCACCATCCAAAGTAAAATGAGACTCGCACGACTGCAGCATTGATGAGAGGAATCTGGAATAACTTGCCGTCTTTTCAAACAGTCAGTCAGGAAAATAATGACTTTTTCGGAACCAACTTAATTCGAAGCGGATGCTAATACAAGATATCTTTGCATATATCTTCAATAGCGTTGATCTAGCTAAGTCGAAGAAATTCCAGTTTCATTCTATGACTGGAGCTGTTTGGCCTTTCTCTTCTGACACACGTGGTTTATTTTAGTACAATCAATCTCTAAGGTAAAAGCAATATATTGAACTGTAAATGATTAATGCCACTAATCAAATCAAAATTTATCATCCATGAATTCTATCATGTTAATTAATTAGACACAAAGTAATCTAAATGTAACTCTATTAATGTAAAATCCTATCCGTAGTCTTATAAGGCTTCAATAGGCAAGGACTCGCAAGTACATGCGATAAAGTAAGGACTTAACTTAATTGGAATCACTTATACGAATTATGAAGAATTGCTCACTTGAACGATCCTCGACTAGACGACTACGAATTCTACTGCTATACTTTCTACAACGTGTGGGTAATACTTTATAAATTTGGTCAACTTTGTTCTAACGATGGCGGTTGATTGGTCACTAGAAAATTGACACCGCACAGACCTGTCATCTGCCGACTAAGTCTCCCTGCTGTGATTCAGCAAGAAGATAGTGTTTGAGATTTAGATGAAGATAAAGTTATGAGATCCTGACAAGGACGCATGGTTCGTTCTCTACAGGTGTTAAGAATCATTCGAAAGTTCAGCAAAACGTGTCTAAGAATGAAGAAAAATGTGATACTTAAAATGATTAAACTTGTTAGTAATGAGTTCATCAGCAGGAACTCGACCAGGATTCGCGTTTCGAATATGTTCCTTAAATTACAGTTGTAACCGGTCCTGAATCTTCGAGACCGGACCGGCGACTGGTACTGGCCTGAGATTTTCGGCCAGTCCGGCGGCAACCTCCAGGCAGGAGACCGGATGCAGGAATGCCACAATCCCATACCAATGGCAACTCCCTGTATGCTGAGCGAGGCTATTTAACCTTTGAAAGTTATTAATCAAGAAAGGCCTACAAGATATGCAATCAAACGTATTTAGATATTGCTACTGCTATCATATATCTATGAACAAATCTTCTACACCGAATAATATTATCACTTAAACTAGGCTTAATAACATACGCGTTACTCAGGTGAGAAAGCAGTAATGGGGGACTCGTTGCGAATGCGTTTCACTGTTCGGAATGACTCGGCCTTTCTTTATTCTCCACAAACTTATGTAAGCTTAGGCCTAGTAATAAGTATGCGATGCGATTACTCAAATTTACCATAGCGGTGTAAATACATGCATGTTTCATCTAGTCGATTAATTGAAAAAAGCATGCGATGTGTTTGGCATCATCTTCCCTTTCCCATTATGTAGACAGAAATGCCCTTAATTTTTGTATTGTGTTCACACTCAAATTTATGGATATTTCATAAGACTTATGTAACGTTGAAGTAAATTTAATGAGCAAAAAGCATGAATATTGACTAATGAGCATTTAAAAGTTTTTCGGTTACTTTAGTACAGCAATCAATACAAAAAAGTACATGCATCTCTTCTTTGTTACACAATCAACAGAAATCTATTATAAACTGCGTGTAATACTACATACAATGTACACTACATGCCTTTAACAAATTAAAACAGCTACTAGAATTCAGAATTATTCAAATCATAATTCATCAAAATTGTGCTCCGGGAGAGGCTCGAACTCTCGACCTCCGCATTATAAGTACGGCGCGCTAACCGATTGTGCCACCGGAGCAACGGCGAGTGTCCCTTGGAATAGCGGTTTAACTCTAAGCTACACTTCAGTGCGTAATACCTTATCGACAAGCTACTCTATTACGCTGGTATTGTAAACAGATGACGATCGGAAATCGAACACTTCGCTATTCAGACGTGTTATTTTTGGAATCCATTTACTCTCTCCGTGATATTACACACCAAAATGAAGACCTTACATAAGACATTTTAGAGTATTCATTTGACTTATCTATGCTTCTTGAAAGCAAGGAAGAACTCATATTCCGATATGATTGTATATTCACATTTGTTTTAACAGCAGAATTTAAGATATGGTTAAATATAAGAAGAGTTCGTAAATCAATTACATGATATTTCGTAGCCCATTATGCCCCTTGGAATTGGAGCTTTCTTCCCAGTTAAAACGGAACACGCCATTGAAAGATCTGAATGACATTTAGTTTGCTAAATGTACAAACATATTTCCGGATTATTTGAGATAACTATTATTATATTCAAAGGAGATTCTTCAAATAGAATTTAGATTGCAAAAATGATATAGGACTATCTTTTCGTAGGTATATGAATGAAAAATTATAGAAAAATCCAAGTTACAAAAAATGAAAACATCGAGGTGAGTAAAAAGAGCAAGGACGTCATTGTTAATTCATAGTCCGGCAGCCAGAGCGAGTTCCTGCTGGAAACGAGACCGAAGATGAGACTTTCATTGAGTGACCTTATAGCTACTACGAATCTGCTCGTCTGTCGAGCTCTGCCTGGTTCCTCTTGTGAGACATGATCAAACAATGAAACATGTTAAATCAATGGGATGCTGCAGATTGCAGTTTTGGCAAAAAGAGATTTTTTATGTTTTCTCTTTTCAACTAAAAAGTGCTACCGGTACGTCTAGAACCATAATTTTTTGGCATAATATGTCTTCAGGTCATTTCCTGTCATGTGCATGCGTTACTATTACACTACTGGTGATTTGCCTACACTGAATGTCACAAATTTTGCAACAACTGAAAATCTATTCAATTTGTTAAGATTCAGCTTTTGTTGATAGCATTCAGGATACTGCAATCTTGTTGACAGCTACTACAGTCCATCACAACTTTGTCAGTTGAATATCTGGACGCTGTCTTAAATAATGCATGAATACATGTTTCCGGATGTGGTGATGTATAAAAGTAGCAAGTTTACCGCCATCAGTTTCCAATAGTTTCTACCCACAATTGCCTGTACGGCGATCGCTTATAACATTGCCTTGCAGTCTGATTCACTCGCAGTCATGAATCGCCTTGAAATCAGGCGTTTCAATTATTGCATCAGTTGATAATTCTTTTCTGAACTCAACTAAAAATTCAACTAATTCAACCAAAGAAGTCATAGAATTCAACCGATCATTCAAAATTTCTATTTTAAAATGATTTTCAAAGCGGAACCTTTCCACTCCTTCAAATATATTCAAGTCCTCTAAAAATTAATCCCTTAGCAACTAAAGTGCGGAAGGCAGCCAAGAATTTGTGATATTGGGCCCTTCATTAAGTAAAAACAGATTGAATTCTTTACATCATTCCTTCCCAACACTATCAGTGCCATCAACGACTATCGAAATCATCTCACAAACTTGCATTTGTAGATGATCTGCTGAATAGCGCAGAAGTCTTGGCTATGCTTTGTGTCTCACTTACCAAGGGAAAGAATAGAACAGAATTTTTAGAGGAAAATAATTGATTTGAAGCTGAAATAATGAATCAATTAATGAAATAATGAAATAATGTAATAATGAAGGAAAATAATGAAGCTGATGATGTCGGTGAGGATGTGAAAACCTACGTTTGGCATTTTTGAATGATTGTTTGAATTATGTGACTTCTTTCGGTGAATTAGAAATTTTTACTTACTTTTTGGTTGCGTTCGGAAAAGAATCATTAATTCAGGCATTTAGACAGCGTCCAGATATTCAGCAGACACAGTTGTGATGGACTGTAGTAGGCCTAGCTGTTAACAAGATGGTAGTATTCTGAATGCTATCAACAAAAGCTGAATCTTAACAAATCGAATAGATTTTCAGTTGTTGCAGAATTTGTGACATTCAGTGTATGTGAGAATGTTGCTAAATAAGGTTGTGTGTTTTAAATAAGAGTGGTCAAAATGCTGCGTTTGACCACATTAGTAGATTTGCTATTTCTGAATGTGCTTAGCATGATAGACAAGAGTACTTTTGTACCTAGGATGACAAGTAATTAAGACCGAGTAAAGTGGCAGGGAATTAAAGTTCACACTAGATCGACAACGTTGACTACGGCTGCAACGATAAATTGAAATAAAATCTATTACCGCTGTTCACATCAGCAACGATAAAATTGTATCGTCGAGATTTCTATCAGAGCGATTTCTTAAACGATAAAAACTCTTCGAACGTTATTTTTGAATCACAATCAACGTGAGCTGGTGATCAAAATGCACACCATTGTCTTGTTATTTCATGCCGAAACAGTGGAAGAGTGAAGATCTAAAATGTCTGGCATGCATATAATGAATCATCATACAGCTATCTGACATAGAAGAACGATAAAATCGCCACGACAAACAGTTCTAATGTAAACACTGGAGCTCAAAAATAAATCGCTGAGCTAAGAAAATGAAATGTCGCCAAGATCTCATCGCTACTCGATCGAATTTGTGAACGCGCTTTCAGATACAGTCCGTTTCATAAAAAGTGGATCATCCTAAAATTTGACTAAATAAAACATAAGTATGATACAGAAAGCATTGTTCATGTTATTTCATGTCCCTAATATATTTAAATATCCTTATATAATCTGATAAGCTATGATACAGTAACGGTTCTTAAGAAGCTAATATTCTGTGGCCCTACCCTTATTGTCAATGACATTACCAATTCGTCTAGGCATTGATTCGATGATATCGTTGATTTTTGACTGATCTAACTTTCTCCGCTCTCTTTTTAACAGTGACGTAAGTTGTGATACGTCATCTGTAGGTAGCAGTGAACGACGAACGTTACGTTCTAGAATACTCCATACATTTTCTATGGGATTCAGATCAGGAGAACGAGCTGGCCAAGATAATGTCCTAAGCCCTAATTGAGACTTGCATAAGTTGACTCTACTACTCCTGTGACAAGTAGCATTATCATCCGTAAATAACCAAGTTGATCTGTCATTTGGCCAATGTTCATTCGTAAAACATTCACATAGCGTTCAGAATTCATGGTTCCTTGCTGTATGTGAAGTTCAGAGCGGCCATTGGTCCAAATGCCAGCCCAAATCAGTAGAGTCGCACCACCTTGTACCCGGGGACGATGTAAATGTCTCGGAATTTCCTGATCAGATTTTATCCATAATCTCAATCGACCATCACTATCCTTCAGACGGACTGATGCCTCATCAGACCAGACAACCCGATCCCATTGATTTCGCCAGTGACAATGACTCATTGCCCATCTGAGACGTCTTTTTGTATGCTGATCTGATAATTCGATCTGAGAGGGCCTCTTACAGCTCTTGAAATTCGACTCAATAAGTCTTCTACGAATAGTGGACTTAGAAATAGACGAGTCTAGTGCAACATCTCAGTTAACGAGAGACTTGGATCAACTTTAAAAATCTCAAAATTAGGCGGTCTCTACGTTTGGATGATTTGCGTGGACGGCCAGAGCCCTCTTTACGGCAGAGTCGAAAATCCTTATTATGCCATCGATGCACATTTGTGTAAGGGACATTTAGTCGCTTGCTTGTAGCTCGCAAAGAAAACCCCAGTTCTAGCAAGGCTGACACTTTGCCTTTTGTGAATGCGATCTCGTTATTGTTCATTTGTGCTTTGTATTGTTTTCAACCGGTAAGAGATAGATTTCTAGCTGAAAGCAATCAGGAGTGCTGCCAACACCACCGCAACGAAGTCAGGAAGCTATGGAACATGAAGTCCAGTTAATCACATGTAGCAGTTACATTATTGTTGATGAATAATGGTGCTATACTGGCTCTGATTGACCGATTTTCTTTATTTTTGTTTTGCCTGATTGCTTTTGGCTTGTAGAACAACATATTACATAACAAAGGAAACAAATGTAATTTTATAAGAGTGAGGTATGATTTTGCGCAACATTGCTAAATGAAGATCAAATAATCTACTACTTTTTTTATCTATAACAGGAAAACAACTCAATATTCATGCTTGAAATTTCCAACAATGATATTAGTAAGCACAACTGACATATCTTCCAAATTTCAGAGAAATTCGTTCAAGTTTGGCGGAGTTAGACAAAGTTGAAGTTAAGGCGATGTTTAAGGGTGATCCATTTTTTATGAAACAATCTGTAGAAGAGACGGTGCAACCAACATGTGAAGGTGCGTTCACAGACAACGATAGACAACGATGACCACAAAATGTGTCAAAATATCACTCTCACAGCCACAGAATTAGACAGATCGTCTCTTCTTCCGTTTGACTAGAATGGAAACATTGGAACATTTAACGCTATTGAAATGGCACAATCTGCTGACTAAATACCATAGCAATCGAACAATGAGCAGTCAGTTCAACATGAAACACGCCAAATTGTGCAAAGTTTCAGTGACTGTTATCAACCAGATCACACAGCAAAGAGACACAGACGATGTCAAGTTTTACAGAGAACTTTGTGAACGTTTTTCATGCGCCTGCTAACGTTTTTAATAATGATCGGAGTGCCCAACATTATCGAGAAAACTTTTGCGCAATGATCTGAATCCTTCGAATCTGAAGGAGTCGTGGCGATCGGAGCATTTTGAAGGAATTCAGAACAATCCGTAAGCGACGCACGACTATTTTTCCTATCACTGTAAGGTATTGAAAAACTATTTTTGCCCACTTATTAAGTTCCTGCATGTGCCATCTGTTTGAATCAGTTTGCACTTCTAGCAAAGTGATGCGATTAAACAATCTAATTCTGTGCTCACAGCTGAACAATTTATCATTAATCTCTACCGCTCACATAATAGCTATATGTCGTGACGATATATCGTTGCAGAACAAAATTTACAAGGCCCTTCCTCTCTCTAGTTGGCCTAATCTGCGCTTTATCAACAACTGTCTGTTGACGACACGCAGAGAATGAATGAAGTCCATTCAAGTTTATTTACAAAAGGCAAATTGCATTCAGACTTTTGTCAATTACTCATGACATGTATAACTGATTACAATTACAAATTAATCCATATTTCTTCAATTACACTTCAACTACTTTAGAGCACTCTTGGTTCTTAATTTAGATTTCACAATAAGCTTCGTCTTAAATTTCTTTAAAAAATTTGCCGGTAAGTTGTACCCTTGGTGCACATGTACGTGTCATATCACAATATCTTATACTAAGCAGTTACTACAACGCATTATCGACGGCGAATTAAGGAATCTATGCTGTATGTTGGATGAATATTCAACAGTGCTGACTGCAAGGTAATTGCAATTACATCTTTGCATGGCTAAAAATGCACTTGATTACAACCACAAGCTGCTCAGCAGAAAATGTAATCGATTACAATTACAAATTACAGCAGTTGTATTTTCAATTACTATTACAACACAAGACTGACTCCATTGCCGAATCAGACAGTCAGTATACTTTTCTCGCTTGTCAGAAGGGCGCTTGTCGGCGATCTTCATTAATGTTTCCAACAAAATGCATTCTGGAAAAATGAGTTGACATTAAGGTGTGTTGCTGTATAGTAAATAGTAATATTCGATAATTTTATTAATTCTATACAGGTCACATGCCCATACTTTATTGACAATCCATCTACTAATACTTTGTTTGTTTGATGACATGTTTGAATTTTTATTGAATTTTTACAAGAATTTTAGAGTGAGGGATATTTAATGGAAAATAAGCTAGAATAATAAAGCATTCAGTTGTATCCTCAGTTCAAAAATGGGAACAGACATAAATAGCTGCTATTTCATCCAATATCAAGAATCATCAGCTGACCTAGTTCACATCTCTCAACATCAAACCATCTCCCTATTTAAAGTTGCAGCCATGCCCGGGTCAATTTGAGATTTGCAATTAGCAAGCAATTGGCATTCATCAAATATCACATTAAACAAACTAATGGCAAATCGCATAAGTTAGTGAGTGCGCTTAGATCTTAATTATTGCAGGCGTACTAACTCAGGCCAGTAGTTGTAAATTTGCCAGTAGTTTGTTTAAAGTGATACTAAATGAATTTGAAAAAGAAGGAAAATCCGAAAATATGCTTAGAACTCGAACAATATACTTGTATGTTTATTACAATATTATAATCACAAATTTTCGGCCGAAGCCTTCATCAGGTGAAATTTATGTGTGAAATTCAGACGCAGTTGGAGTGTCAGTGGTCTTGGAGTGGCAATCACAAACGTCACATGATTTACTGAAGCAGACGCTTCATTGGTAGATACATTAAAACCTCAGTAAGAAGATATGGAGCACTTAATGAACCAAACGAAACACAACTAAAACCAGGCTTCGGCGAAAATTTGTGATCATAATATTGTAATATACATACAAGTACATTGTTCGAGTTCTAAGCATAATTTCGGATTTTCTTTCTTTTTCAAACAATACTTTGACTCGATGACTAATATTTTGGATACTAAATGAATGCCCGTCGAAATTTCACTAACTTGCTAATCGCAAATCGGAATATGCAGTTCTCTTCGTGAAATGGAGTACTCGTCCAGATCTCTCTCACCATAGGGATCTTGTCGATGATGACGAAGAGAATAATGCTCATTGGCCCTAATTTGACTGAACTAAGCATGAAAATCGAAATACGTGCGCATTCATTTCACAATTCAATGTCTCTGGCTTTCACAAGGTCGGAATGATATATCTATGCGCCATGCTCCTGGCACCACCATGAAAAATGGCTTGCCGGATGGGAATCGAACCCAGTCCTCGAGCTTCTCATGCGGCATGAAGATCGCCAAGACCAGCAAAGCACACTCTCCATGATCGTGTCAAGAGCAAGTAAAGCCTTCCGCGCGCATCATGCCGCTATCTTCCTAGTTAGTTTTCATGACAATAATTAAAAGTTGCGTCTTGTCCAATGTTTAACTTTAGCTGCCGCTTATTACTAATACTCAAAGAATAATAAACTGATGAGATCAATACATTTCTCTGCATCACCATTCACAAATTGTTGTTGTCTGGTGACGTACATTTATAATTATATTTATATTACACCATATTTTATTCTATTTTATTACCTTAAGCAAAACGCACGGTATAATGACGAGGTGTGTTGTGAAGTCTTTGCAAACACATAGCATAGGAAATTCAAAACATATTCTACCATACACACACCTGATGATAGAATCTCCTTTGCTTTATCCTCGGTCAGTCTCTTATTTTTCAACAAGGATGATACCGCTTTGCCGATCTTCGATAGCATTTTGTTTTCGTCTGACCACCAAACATCTTTAGCAGCTTTGATCTCTATGCCTGCACTCTGAAACCAATGTACATCAATTATATTAATTATCCTACAGCACTATCACAGATATGTTATCAAAGCAGACAATTCATCAGGGAACATTATTCTCACAACAAAAATTCCTGCGTTCAATAATACTTCAATTTTTCCGTGAAGAGAAAATCTGGATATTTTCCACTGCATACTGATGACTTTGAATCGTTTTAAGTACTATGTTTTAACTGCTGTTCTTTTGGGATGCAGGACCTTGACTGCTAATAACATATCTCACTTCGTGTCTTGCTACTTCAGTGCTATTTCATTCACACGTGATAAAGCTCCGAGAGCGAAGCGTTGCGTGGTTTTGAATAAACCTCTTATATCCGCTGAAGATTTTTCGCTTTCAGTTTGATTAAGCGGAAATGTGGAATTTTCTATGTTTATTGAAAGATTTTGCAGTATTCATCTGAATTTATCAATTGAGAAAAAATAATTTGATACACAAATCAGAACAACTTGTACCATGGCCACGCTTGATCTCTTTAGTGGAACACATCAAGACTGTCTGGAACAAAACAATCATTGGACATTGGATAAGAGACAATAAATACATCTCAAATCATTGTGCACCGTGAAGTTATTCATTGACAATGCTATTAAAATTGATACAGAAATCGAACAACAAAGAATCATTTCGGGTCTGTATACAAATAAAATAATAATTATTTGCTACTCATAATTTAAATGTAAAGTAACTACATATATACATTAGATCAAAGGAGAGCATGAAAAATATACAATGTGTTGGATGAAAAATGATAAGAACATTAGCACAGCCGAAGAAGGCTTTCTATTTTGAAGTACAATGCTACAGGACAGAAAGTGAGATTATTACTGAGAAAGTGGGCCAAGACACGGCGGATGGCTATTTTCAACTCCGTGCCATTCCTGTCTATAGGACTCGAACTCTCACACCGAACATCATCAAAGACCGTCCCACTCGACCAGAAGCCCTTGATAGCTTACCGGTTTACTTGTCCTTGAAGCAAGGTAGACTGATAAAAGTGAACAGTGTCATGCAGTTAGAAAGAGGTAGCACATTCCGAATTGGCTTAACCCATCCAATACCAGACCTGGTACTTCTATTCGTTTCCTCCGACATTTTTCAATTTTTCCAAATTCATCAAATTTCGTCAAACTTGGTTACCTTGGATTTAGAATGGACTTTTAGAACAAAGGACAATTTTGTTGAAGCTGTGACTCTGGAAAGTGAGGTGATGCTATTCTTTCTAGAGGATCCCCATATTTTCCAGTTGCCAAATTCATCAGATTTCGTCAAACTTAGTCACATGATCTAGCATGGAATGTGATCATGATCTTCGTGGGATTGTTGTCTACAGCGAACGACAAAGCAAGTGCTGTTAATTTTCAACAAACCAGAGAAATTTCACACACTCAACGCTTTTGCAACGGTAGTGAGACTGCACTTAGGAACAAAAAGGTCATTGACGATGCAACACTTGCGGGTATTCACAACAAAAATGTGGTGGGGGGGGAGAAGAATAGAAGTACCTCAGATCCAAATCGAAGAATCCTCCACAATCCGTAGTGTCACGTCATGACATGGTATGTCACCACAAAGCGAATCTTTTTCTGACCCAAGACATGGGATTTACTGTACACAAACAGGCCAGAATTGTTTTTCATCTGTCGATCATAGAAAGTGTGACCATCCGCCACCTTCAACCAGACTTATGTGCTCAGAAGGAACGATTATTTCTTCTCCGGCTGTGCTAATTTTCTAATTATTTTTCATCCATTATTATTTTTCATGCCCTCTTTTGATTTGTTATGTATATACCAAGGAGATCTAGATACGAACAGGAGTGGAAACTTCGGCTGTTTATCCTGCAGGATTTACCACATAGGGCTGACAGTGTAAGAAGTTGTTTCATGCATGGAAAATGACTTCAGATCAGCACAAAGGACTTACTGTGACCTGAAGTCTCACACAGGACGATTAACGCGCTGTTGTATGACAATAGCGACTAGCGAGTAAGCGTGTTGATGCTTATTGATTAGCTTCAGGGCAGGGAAAACAATCCTGTCGACTCCGACCGTACTGCACTGAGTCATCATGCATGAGTGTCAAACAGCGTTGATTTGCAGACTGTCTCACCAGTTCGCCATTCGTTTACTGCTTCTGTAGCGTGAATGTTGCTTTCGCTCACTCGTCGTCCTGTGAATGTGACATTATTTTAGTTGTTACGACTTCATCAACCAGTTTGAAACCTGACAATGGTCAACAAGTGCAGTGTACCACATTGTAAATCAGGGTATGATAATAGTGCCTCTTCAGGAATATCTTTTCACATGTTTCCATCTGATCGGGAGCGTACTTCGGCCTGGCTTCGAGCGATTCATCGATCGGATTTTACCATTACGAAGAATACACGAGTTTTCAGCCTCCATTTCCAAGCATCGGATTATAAGTCAGTTTCCAGTGACTCAAACTCTACTCGAAAAAAGCGTCGAATTACATCGTCAGGCCTTGAGCGGAAAATTTTGAAAGACTCAGCAGTGCCATCTATCTTTCCTGGCCAACCTATTTCACCAGAGAGCAGCCTGCTGAAAGATCGCAATCGTCAACATCCATCGGTCGGAGAATTAAAGAAGCGAATCATTTGCAACAAATGGAAGTTGACATGATGGAGAGAGATCAAGTAAGTGATCTGAATGACATAGACACTGGTGAATTTGTTGTGCCAAGTGGTTTTCACAAAATACGTAAAAATTCACAAATTATTTACATCTACACGGATGAAAAAGTTTCTTGCATTATTGCCAGTGTGACTTTGAATGAGGATTTATCAGTTGACCTCCATTTCAATGGAAAAGAAGTACCTGTACGCAAGATAAATCATCTGCTTACACACGAAGGATTTGTTACATCTCAAACGGATATTTGCAACATTCTTTCTTTGGTTAAATCATGGTGCACCAAGGAAAACGACCAGACTGTTATTGACGTTCTTGTTGATCAAGTAGTTGATGCATTAAATCATTTGATCGAAAGAGATTATCATACTGACTTCATGAATTTTGTATCTGAGCAAATTCAGTTACTTTCTTGTCATAAAAAACGCCAGAAGGTACACATGTGATACAATTATTAACTCATTTTTATGGCACATGACTTCATCGGCTTTGTATGAATATTGGGGAACCTCTTTGTTTTACCTACTGACCGCCGACTGCGGCAATTATCATCTGGTCTGAATGTAAAATCGAATGTTCTTGATAAAGCCTACCTATCTGAAAGAATCAGAAGCTTAGAGACTGTTGAACGTAATGTGATAATGATGATCGACGAAATTTACACTGCACAGACAGTCGAGTACTCAAATAGATCATTTGCCGGTGTTACATTTGAAGGAAAACCAGAAGAGACAAAGCCTTTGAAAATTGCTAATTTGCTAAAATTGCAAACAGCTCTTCGAAGCAGAGAAGAAACTACGAACATTGAATTTGATTAAATCGCGCATTGATATTTCTACCCTGAATAATGTTGAAACGGATCTTCCTTCAGATGAGGAATCTGTATCGTCGTCATCGTTCATTGACCTTCATCTTGATGACGCTTCATTTGAGGATATTGATAACCTTGATGAGGTTGAGAGGGCAACGGTGTACTATGTGGCCGGATATATTGGTCGCAGTATCTCACGTCGCAACAAATGCGCCAATTGCAAAACAACTTCAATCGAGAACGACGAAAATGAACTTGAGTTTATATTGACGACAAAAAGTTGATTTTCAATGATGGGAATCGTGGAGGATTTTCGGCACCATCCGACTTTTGTTACACTGTGTCATTGATCTCTTTCTTACTTTATAGACAATTAGATTCAGAAGATAACAGAAGAGAATTGATGTGCTTGCAGAATGCAAGAGCAGTATTCCTAGCCAACGTCTTGAAGAAACTTCCCTCTTTACTTGGCCTGAAAGTCACTTTCAATAAAAATTGCTCTTCGGGCCACATTTTATTGAATGCCATTATAATTAGCCTATTCAACTGCTTCGCGAAGAATCTGAAAAAACTCGTCAACAGTGACACCATCTCTCAAAACTCCTCAAGAAAATTGTCAAAATTAACGTCTAAGACGTAGATATAATTTTGATCAGTGTCCACAACATGTATGTATTAATGGATCAAACGGGTATTTTTGTTCATTATCTAGAGTAATTAGCTAAAATAATTGTACTTGTGCTAATTAGAACAAGGTATAACATTACGAGTAGGGTTTGAACAGCTATTGGGTGATAAAAGCTTCATTAGGACATTCTGAGTCATTTCACACAGTTATGCTTTGTCAGCCCTATGTGGTAAAGTCAAAAATGAGTTTCCACTCCTGTACGTTAATATATTATCTAGATCTCCTTGGTATATACGAAATCACTCTACTTTCCAATTGTAAGTAGCAAATGATTATTATTTTATTTGTATACAGACCCGAAATGATTCGTACATCAAGTTATTTATTTACAAAATTTCACCAACCAGAGGATTAATTGAGAAAACGCTACAGCGAAATTACAGCTACTTCCTTCGTTTGGTCATCATGCTGCTTGCATTTGAGATTTGAAGTATGTGCGGTATGGCATACCAGACCAACGCAGTAGTACCACAAGTGTAAATGTGTGCAAAGTCAAGTACAATGAAACTTCAAAGATAATTGGCAGATCATGGACAGTTCCATCTGACGGCTTACAGGGTTTGCTGCAAACCATAAAAAGGAGCAAGGACTTTTCTTCATTTTCAAGTCTCTTGTCTATCATGCTGCTTTCCTCTATCAATACATTAGAGCAAGAGCATGTTTTTTTACATATTGCAATGAAGGGAAGGACATTATTTGAATAAATTATGTAAAGTCTGTATGAGCATTTACAGGAACACAATTTAATTAAGTTGTATGCAAGTCTATGATAGCGTGTAATATCGCAAAATGAACCGTTTATGCGATACATGCATGATATGATTCCTGGCATGACTGCATAAGCGAGAGTGAATTCCAAATAGGGTAAGCGTAAACAAGCTTCCAATTGACATGGGCTAACCGACGTATAAAATGCACCTATCCGAGTTTGGTCTAATTTGGAAATATATATGTATGCTGTCATTGTCAAGGATATTCATTATCGGAGCGATGAGCCATTTCTCAGACCAAAAGAAGGGATATTTAGTGAATTAACAATACACGAAATACTGAAAACAGCAGAATGACGCTAATGCCACGATGCGGTTAACACATAAATTGCACCAACGCAAAATTGCTCATAAATACATTAGGTTTCTATTGTAAAATAGAGATACTGCGATGACCGAAATACAGCTTAATTAGTTTATTGATGAAGTCACTCAATTCAAGTTCTAGAATTTTAAAGTCAGAAAAGATAGAATTCAGGCATTCATAAAATTCACACAGAGGTCGAGCACACCATCAACATTTCCGTCAAGCAGACTGGTGCTACAAAAACAACGCTGGAATAAGACTGGATTCAAGCAAAAATAATTGAGTGCTCGACTACTGGGAGATGGAGATGACCGCAGGTTGAAATTATGAGTCTCAGCTTGCATTGATTGATTTGTATGTAGAATTGAGACAATACAGTGGCAAACTGCGAGTTAATGTATTCATGACTGAAGGAAGAATATCAACTATTTGCAATAAATGTGCTCAAATCTGAAGTATGCTTTTAATGGCTCGTAAACCTTCGTACACGCATTTTGCAGCCTATTTTACACAGTGTAAGCAATTGATGATAAAAATTCCATCCTCTTTGCGGAAATTTGAATAATTTGCTCAGATTTGTTGTAGTTTTGAAAAATTAAACGAAGTACATTGCCTTCTCTTCAACACATCAAATCACCACCACTGGAATGCGCCGAAAATTAGCACAATTCCATCTTGTCCCCACTACAGTATAAAGTAGACTTACCTTTGCTTCGTAAACTAGTCATTCAGGCTATCATCATGCACTGGTGGTTTGGGTGTGATTGGAATTATTTGCATCAAAACCTCTAACAAAAAACCCACTTCAACTCAATTCAGTGGTTGATTACAAGCTTGACTTCCTCAGTGACATGGTAGGCCAACAGGTCTACCACTCCTCCTCGATTTTCTCGACTGACCTACATGATTGAATTGAAACCGAGTTATCGATGTCAACTGTAAGCCTTTATCAACTGCAGTGTCATCACTTTTCAACCACTCGCCACTTGCTTCATCATGGAGGCATTGTGACTTGAAAGGTCACAAGGTAATTGTATTAAGAAATAGGCATTGGAAGCAAGTAATTGATTTGTTTTGTTTGACTCACTGAGAGATTCTCATGTCAAAACAAAAATTGGAGAGCAATCTGCATTTTGATGTAACTGAAATAATAATAATAGTAAATTAATAATGTCATATTTGTCAAGAACCATTGTAAGAAAAATTAGTGGCGAAATTTGCCCATGACATAGGCCTAAGTGAGGAATGCAAAGGTTACCTAAGAGAATAGTAGCAAAAACTAGGACATCTTTTTCTAATGAAAGAATGAAAACTTGAACATTTGATGAATAAGAGACGCCCTTGAATAAGAGACGCCCCTGAAAAAGAGACGCATCAATCAGGGATCTGAAAAAATAAGAGACGCGTCTCTTATTCAAAGAAATACGGTATTCATTCCTCTTGATATCCAGCTTTTCGGTAGTATCCAGTCATCTCGGTAGTATATAAATCAGCAAATTTTGACTTTTTTCAAAAGTGCTCAAATAATTTATTGGACCACGGGAACGTAATCTCCGCAAAAAGCTGAATCATTTGATATAAAAATTTTCACTGTATACAGATACCTTTTTGAGTCGACACTCTACCTATATATCCTTACTCTATGTAGCCAACCTAGACGGTTAAATTATTTAATAAATTAGTTCATTATTTTTTATACTTGGTTAATTATTTAGAACTATTGTTTCCAAACAGTTCTTGTTTAATTCGCAAGTAAAAAAACTACGTAGAGTGACTGTCAAGTCGTGAAGACGGGACTTGAAAACAATTCGAAAATGAATAGTGTTTTAATAATTGTAACTACAGCAAACATTGATCATGATTCAAATTTTCGGAAATTTTGTGATTTCTCAAAAATTTATTTAGCTGAGAACAAATAGTCAAATAATCATCAAATAATCTCTTCATATATCTCTGCACGTCTCTTTCCATCTGAAAAATTCATTCTGCTCTTCTTTTCGTGCTCATGAAGGAGTGTGCTTTATTCTTCCCAGTTTAGGCTATCACATTCCACTTTGCTTAAATCTTTTGTCGCGTTTTGAACTCATACATGGCCCACTCTTTCTTCTCCAATACTGTGGATGTGTTTTTCATGTTTGCTTCTCATCATTGCAATGGTTCCGAGTATAACGCTTATTCCAATTATTCCGATTTCATCTATTGAGATTTCCTCGATGATATTGGTTATCTCTACAGTATGCCTGAAAATTGCGTGTTTCTGAATAATTCAGACTACTGACCTTTTGTTGCGACTCCTGGCTATTTCCGCATACTAAAACTATCTCCTCCTAGCTGCGACTTCAGCATAAGCAGGTTGCAGACCACGTTGATTAGCAGATTTAGATTGAAAAAATCGATAGTGCTTTAATTATTCCTTTCATAGTCCCATGTCTTCCATCTGCATACAGTGAAGTGAGATCAGTTTTTGATAAACATAAGCACTTTTTAGATGATAGCAACCTTAAGTTGGAACTTCTGCGGAAACCGCCATCGAAGATTAAACAATTTCCAGTTTCTTCACAATTATATGGTGTCCCACGAATATTAGATGCTAGACAGACCGGAAACGTTACATCTTGTGGCTCAGCTCGCTGTAAAACACGCAAAATGATTTCGAGTGCAACAACAATAATATCACCAGTCTCAGGTCCTCCTTATAGCATCAAAGCAACTAGCATTTCATGCATCACTGCCAACATTGTATACGCTCCTCAATTTGAAAATTGCTATTTTTATACATTTGGGAAACAGGGAGGTCTCTTATGTAATAACTGGACATCGCTTTGACATCAGACATAATGATGAAAGCAAAGTAGTTTCATTTCATTGTTTAGAACATGGTCATCAAGAACATAACGTGAAAGTCTCCATTTTGGATAGAATCGAAGGAAATGAAAATGAACTAAAAAGAAATGAAGTTTATAAGTCAATTGATGACCGACTGTCCTTTTGGTTTGAATATGCAGCATGCTTTACAGCGGTCACCTATATTTGACCACAAATCTCCTATCTCTGTGACCACTATGTCTGCTAATTGACTTAAAAAATCTGTGCGTTGCTCTATCTCTTCTGTGTATATTTTTGTATGTCTTTCTATTCTTAATGAAGGATGAGAGCGGCTGTTCGACTCCTATCCGAAACCGATGGAAAACACATTTTATAATATCATCTTCGAGATTTAATTGCGACGTTCTCGCAAATATCATGTGCTCGCAATTATATCATTAGCATCGTCAATCGATCCGTCGTTCGGAGTTGTTTAACTACTTCATATTGAAACACGTCTCTCATTCTGTGATTGTGATCTCAACTTGATGATTGATGATCTTGGAATGATGCTAAGTGTTTCAATGATTTATATTAGTCTTCCAATGTCTGAGAGTAGGCGGTTGCTTATCAAAATTGTCTTGAGACATGCGCCAATATTTTTCGCAATCATGAGTTATAGGAGAAGATGATGCAATATTACGTGCTGTTTCATAGCTATTAAAATCTCGGTAATTCGATATGTGCGGCTACCTACACATGTGTCTTGAATGCATGGAAAGTAGTTCTTTTGACTACTGAATTCGTACATCCCTCACTTGAAATTTAAATTTTCTACTTTGTTGATTTTACAGATTTTGGATCACCCTTCTCCTGTAGGATCGATTATTGCCATAACTTCTTTCTATACTAGGACGTTCAGCCAGGTGTCTCGTTTCAGCCACGTGGTCTGTTTCCCTCAACCAAGCCAAACATGGTGGCATTCCTTAAATTACGTGCCCAAACCATTGTAGTTGTCGTCGAGTAGTCACAGTGGTTAATGGTACATATTTTTGTTAATTGCACGTTTTCTTCGCACGATTTCTGTATTTGTTATGTGTTGTGTGTAGATGATGTTAAGGAGTGCCCTATGTCAACGTATGTCAAATTGATTATTTTTTCTCCTGATTTGTTCTGACATGTTTCACAACCATATAATGAGACTGTCAAAAATTCTGAAAATTTGGTTGTCCACTATATCTTGCTTTCCTTTTTTCTAAGGTTCATTATCGGTTCAAGCCAGACATAACGGAAACACATGCTTTCTTTGTTTCATTCTTATGATGACTATCAGATTGAATCAGCTGACATAGGTTCATAAATGATTTCGTTTCTTTAACTCGGAATTCATCTGAGATTGCAATGTTTGCTTGTGGCATTTCATTTCTTGAAGAAGTCGTCATCTCTTTTTTGATCTTGGATCTATCCAGTTCATTATCTGCTGCATTTGTCTAGAGCCTGTGCGTTTGCAGTATGCAGTAGGATTGTAAGCCCGGGACTGAAAGCCCTTAATTCAGCCCGTGGCCTGTGAAAATCATCGGGACTTTGCGCGCGCCTGTGACTAACTTCATGTGATTATGCATGTAGCTATCGTTATGCAATACTTCATAAAGATGAGTACACAGCGATACCCAGCTATACAAATTGTACTGAAGAATGCTGCAGAATGATTACATAGTAATAGTATGTATATGTTCCTTCTATATATATAGTATTTCCTACTGCCATGAGAAATCGGTGCTGTGCTTGGTAATAACCCTACCGACAATTAATTACACATCACAGTTTGTCTATTTGATTACCCACTCGATGCGCACGAAATATGAGTTTCACTAATTGAAAATACGAGTCTACAAGTCTAACATAGCATTCTCATTCTTTGTACGGTTGTTTGGTGATATTGCTATACTTTGCATGTATTGCAATTCTTTCAGATATTCGCAAATGAAATTCGGGTTGACACAATCAATTGCTTTCTAAAAGCGACGAGAGCATACCACATCTGTCTGCTCATTTCAATCTACTCGTTATTACGAGTAATTCGATTGATATTGAACATACATGTATGGTCAGTGGTACTGCGCACTTTCTCAAAGCAGACTTGTTCCTTGCCGACATCATCTTCGGCATGGTCAGGCTGCAAAATTCCATTAGTATCTTGCTTGTACGTGGCATAGCGTATGTGTTAGTAGCGAGATTGTTTGATATCTTGAACATTCCACCAGTTGGGTGCCCTTCTCGTGTATGGTAGCCACGATTGATTGAAATCATTATTTAGGCAAAGATTCGCTTTCCCAGATTGGTGCCCAGTTGGGTGCCCTTCTCGTGTATGGTAGCCACGATTGATTGAAATCATTATTTAGGCGAAGATTCGCTTTCCCAGATTTGTGAACAGAGTTTGTGGCAGGCTAAGTTTGTGCTTTGGTTGATAGACATTTGAGGAGATCCCTTTGTTATTGTGCTCCATCAATTCAGGGTGCTCTATTTCGTTTTATCAACTTAAGTACAAGTTCATCTTCAAATGAAGGATTTACAGAAGCGTTAGGTGCAACTTGAGATTACATGGGTTTAGTTCATACATATAGTTTGACAATATTCTTTCCATCTATTAAGAATTCTGCTTCCGTCACTCACAACTTCTCCATTTTGATCATTTATCTGTAAACAAGAAGTGTTTCTAGTTTTGGTGAGATTGACGATAGTTAGCATTTTTCGATATATTTCGCTAAATATCTCTGTTGATTTCATAACATTGTTCTCTAATCCATTTTTTATCTTTTCCTAGTTGCTTTTTGTTCTTAGTTTTCTTTTTGATTCATCAGCTAGATTTATGTCATTCTTTACGTTTGGTCCATGCATGCATTTGTTCTTCTGTTTATGCAAATGTCTTTGCATGTATTCATTGATTTCCGATAATCTAAGCTAGAAAACGTGAAGTGAGATGAAGCAACTAACGCAAAACAACCAAAGGCAACATGACCAGTTTTTGTCTTGCCATTGACGATGAAATTCATAAATATAAGTTCTAATGATATTTTTCCGAAATGTTCATTTAAAAATCTATTGCAGCATTGACTGTATTTTTTGCTTTATTTTAAATTTGTATTTTTTAGATGTCATAATTTTGGGTGATTTCAGGTATAATTTTATCTACAACCGTAATGACGAATTGTGGAAATTATTGTATTGAAGCATGAGTCAGAGGTGAATATTCTACAAGTATTTGTTGACGTTTGTTCAATATCTATACTGTATATGAGATGGTTAACGATGAAACAAGTGGGCAAATTGAGGAAGGCATTCTACCTTCAAGATTGGGTAGATATTTGTCAACATCTATGCGGAATGTGAAGCAATACGATCCACTTTATGAGCATGTTTTACGTGGTCGAATTAGTGAATTGCCACCACTGGATACGAAGGTGATTCGAATATTTCTCAGTTCAACATTCTCAGGTATTGTACTGACTGTGCTTTGTGCATTGTACTGTTCTTTGTATTGTGTGTTTAATTTTAGACATGTCGTGTGAACGAAACATTTTGATGAAAGAAGTCTATCCTCGACTGAAGGATTACTGCCGTGATGCACATGGAATGGAGTTTCAGGTGAGTTTTCAATAATGTCAATGATTTACCAGAATCCGATTGCGGCAAGTGGCATCGGCTCTGGCTTCTCTGTGGCAATTTCATGAATAAACACATGCGATGGAGTCATATATATATATATATATATATATATATATATATATATATATATATATATATATATATATATATATATATATAATATATATTTAAATTTTCAGGTCATCGACATGCGATGGGGAATCCGATCGGAAAGTCTAATAGATCATGGAGGTCCAAATATTTGCTACCAAGAAGTCAGAAATTCTCAAGCGATCTCAATGGGACCTTCTTTCATAGTAAGTATGTTTATTCATATACGATCGCATGATAATATCTTATTGGTTGCTCTGTGTAATCTCTTACTTCGTAATTTACGTAGTGAGATTAGTTCAAGTTTTTTTAAAAAGACGGGGAAATTAGCCCTTCTCATTTCGGTATTTATTGAAATTTACCACGGCAAACAGCAGCTTGGAGCTCAAAGCTTGAGTTACACACACTCTTTCATGTCAGCAGTTAACTCCTTGACATTTATACCGCAACAACATCATATGGATACTTTTCCATAATTGTCCATTATGTATTGCTTTTAGGAATTCACGAGAGAATTTATGAAATTGCAGGTGATCCTTGGACAACGCTACGGCAGCCAACCTCCACCAACGTTCATCGAGGACAGTGATTATGAGTCAATCATTTCCTCATTGAAAGAACAAGATGAATCAACTGATGTATTGACAAAATGGTACCGACGTGATGACAATAATATTCCACCGATGTTCGTGTTGCAGCCAATATATGACGAAACGAAACAGGCAAGGATTCTTCTCTCATCAAGAATCATCATAGTTATCAAGAATTATCATAATTATTAAGAATTATTATACTTATCAATAATTATATCAAAAAAGCTCATCTCTGGTCGTTTGACACACAAAAATCATGGTATGGAGACACTTTTCGAATTAAAAACCACCTAGCAAAATTTGAAAATTATTAGGAGCAAACTGCACTCAACGATCCAAGAAAATGTATTAGTAGTGTTAAAAAAATGTCAAAAATGTCAACATTTCTGTTAAGGCAGTACAAAACTAACATTACAGCAAATAATGAGAGAAAAAGCCCTGTCCATTGGTCGCTAATTCAATTCGATATCAATTGTACAAGTGCATAAATGAAGTTATAATTAACACCTTTCACTTGACTTTCACAGACCCTGAAGATTAATGTCAGAAAATAATAAAAGAACAAATAAGCAGCAATCAATCTTCTTTTACTGAGCATAAGCGAAAATGATTACTTTTACATTTAAACAGATGCGGACGACGAAGCAAATCTAAATCAGAAAAAACTTTCAATTATCAATCTTTAAATAAATAGTAGAAGCGACTGCTGCTTAATGAATTCATATCTGTCATGATTTTCTCACAAGACCGTCTGATGTCCTTAAGATATTTGGTAACTCATAATTTATGAAAAGTAGGTCAATATGGTCGCGCGTCTTTTCGAGCTTTTTTCTTTTTAAATTTGGAGTCTCTTCCTGTCGCAGCAAAGCCACTGGATCTGAAATGCGATTGGGCAATACCATGAAGTTGTGAATACTGGTTTTACTTTTCAAAAGTGCTGAAATTGATGTGTCCTATTTGGTGAAAAACTTCATACTTTGCTGATTGCCTGCTGTCGCTAGACCACGATTGTATTTAGAATTATTTCATTATAAAGAAGTGATTTCTCTGTTGTGTCAAAGGATGGAGAAGTCTTTCACCCTCGATGACCTGGCCGAAAAGCGCTTTCATCTTGATCAAATGTAATTTTCAGAGTTTGAAGTCATCATAATATTTGATGTCAAGTTTTAGATAAATAATCACATCATAGAAATGAAGTTTATAAACACAGCGTTGAAAATGTTTTCTTCAGATCTTGCGTCCAATTTTATAGCACTAAAATTCGAATTCAGAAAAATTAAAGACAAAGACAAAGGTATTGTTGGTCTATTCGTAGGACGTGAAAGACTTAAACATGTTTTGACACAGTTAGAAATATCTTTTCTTAAAATTGTAAGATTTTACCGATTAGTATCATTCAATTTCAAGTGAAATCTGCATTTGCATATACAGGACATTGCCCAATAACAGTCCAGATTTTACGGCTTTGTGTCACTAAATTCAAGAAAGAAAGATAGAAAATATGCGGCCATGTTTTGGTCATCTATTTCTTCTTTCTAACATATTTTTATACTTATAGGGATACTTATATATAGATTTGTAACAACTCGAAGCAGGATGACTGCAGGCTACATTTGAAAATCATGGAGTTTAAATTACAACAGTGAATATCGTATTTGCTACAACTTGATCTCCCAGTGCTTTTTATTTAATCGTGAAATGGATGACAGCCCAATGCATTCATGAATGTAGGGCTCAGAAATTCATCAGTAATTAATCAGTAAATTGAATGTTAGTTCTTGAAGTAGAATAGCCTCTGATACACAAGACTATTCGATGCTCCGTGTCGATGAACTGTTCTGCCGGCTAAATATTTGAGCCTCTTCGAACTATCAACAATGGTATTCGCTTAACAAATACATTGCTTCATATTTAGTGATGTTTTATTTGAAATACAAGGTATCCCAATAAAAACGTTTCCAAATTATAGAGAGTATTCAAACGTTCAACACTCAGTGACGCCGTCAGGCGAAATATCAAAGGGCTACACTAAAGAAATTAAAGACAGATTTGATTGCAGAAATGCACTGCTATCTTTGAACTCCTCACTTCATCTGGTATATTTTTTGTTATACACGATGTTGATCGATTCTGCTTATCATTGATATTTGTTGTCATTTCTTTTGGTTTCAGAATACAGACAAGGATATAAAAGCTGCCAAAGACGTTTGGTGGCTGGACGAAGAAGAGATAGTAGCGAAAATTGGCAAAGCGATATCATGTCTATTGAAAGATGACAGAATGACCGAGTATAAAGCAAGGGAGATTATGTCATCAGGTATGTAAAGAAGAATAGCATGCCTTTCTGCTAACAAGTTGATGCGGTCGCAAAAAATTAAAATAACTAACTAATTTGAATCCATAAAATTTAGACAGTGCAGATAGAATAACGATATTTCACGATGCGTGGGCACACCCTTCTGAGTATTTTGTGCTCTGATACATGCAATCTCACTTTTCTCTGCACCAGTCCCATTGATGCGCAATTAAGTGTGACCAAATAGCTTACCTGCATCAAACTAAATAACCGTATGTGTCGCAGAACGATGCATGTGTCGATTCAGCTTTATCAACTCTGAAAATCACTGATCATTCTTCCATCTTATTCAGAAAATGGCATACTATGAAGGATCTATGTATTGATGTAACATAGAAAATGCTGAGCATTCGATTCTGATGAGTCATATCACTCGCTCTAAAATTTTGCATTCTGTTTTGGTTTTACAGTCACAGAAAAAGAAATTCGCATTGGTATACACAATTCTTCAGCGAACGATCACGCATTGGCATTCATCCGAGAAATCGAAGGTCTTCAAGAAAATCTGAGTCATCCCAAAATACGGAGGTACGAGCTTTTAAAATGTGATGATTGAACCATGCGTAACTTTTTGTTATCCTTCATACATCATTTAGGGGCATAAATGCAAATGATAAAACATATGTAAACGATTCATTATGGAATCAATAAAAAAATTACTGAATAATCAGATAATGATGCAAGTGCTTTATGAATATAAAATACTTATATAATATAAAATATATATATATATATATATATATATATATAATATAATTTTTTACCATTGTACTCTTGTACCTCTAAAGCTGCCGATTTTGGATTTTGCCAAATCCAAAATTATGTTTATATGTTATTATGTTTTGATAATTTTGAACAGATCGACTTACTCGCCAATTCATTACACATGAGGAGAGGAGAACCGTAGTTTGTCCTTCTAGTAAGTATTTTCAAATTTTTAGACATATTAGGATATAAACTTTTCTTTTAAATCATATTTTGTACCTACTAAAAATTAGCTAGTCATAAGCTTGTTTTTTTAAATTTTGTTACCTTGACACACTTTGCTACGTTGCATTCATTAGCATCATGAACGAAGATGAATTGAGACCATCAAAGTTCGACGATGGCTCATATGTAACTACATGCTCTTTGAATAGGCAAGTCAACTTGTGAAGGAGAATTGCAAAGAGAAATTATAAGCCTTATATTTGAAAAAAATCAAGGAGCTCGAAGAACTAATTGAAGCTGGAATTATAATTACATTGATGATCGGATCAAGATTCAGTATTGAGAGTTGATGCTGGCTAATGGTAGTAAGTACAATGTCAACTCAGCAAAATTATAATTTTATAGACAGATGCTCTTTCAAAATTATTTTGCTAGATCATTATAAGAACTTAGTTTTATTAGAATTTTAACAGAGTTGGTGAATTTTGACGTCGAAATTAAGTTTTTTCCATGTTCGGCGCTGATAAAAAGGTTTTCTTTGCAGATTTCTGGATATCATCGAGGTAATCTCAGACGGTAAAACAGAATATACTGTCGATGAAAACGCTCAGCACCAAATTAATGAAATAAAAGAAAATCAAATTTACAAAAATTTACCCGCTGAGAGCATTTTCAAATATTCTATGAAATGGGAAGACGGAATCAATGAAGAAACACATAAGCAAGAGCTGACTGAGTTCGCTGACGTATTTTACACAAGGACAAAAGACGCCATCGATAAAAGTGTCCATCAGAAATCCCGCTTCACCGATGATGAAATCTATGTTGAGGTATTGCAGCATTCTGATACTTGTGTTCGTTATGTTCAACGATTTCAAGGACGCCAAGAAATTATTGAGAACATCAAGGAATACATTCAAGGAGAGAGTAGAAGTAAGTAGAGGATTTATCTCGAGAATATAAGTTTTCCATGATGACAATATTGGATAGTTCCCTTTCGTATTGATGACATTTCTGAGTACTTCACAATAAAGATGTAAACAGCTCGTCTAGACGAGTCACGAGCTGATGTATTTCGGATATATTCAAGCCCAGCCGAGCCGATGGGCAGTGATGAATTTTGGGTAAAGCATGGCTACAATATAGCCTGATAAGTCTTCTATAAGCCGGGCATGTTCGAAAATGATAGACAACAGAACATTTTCTGTATAAAACAGTAAGTTCATCATCAAAGAAACATTTATAATGTGGAATTTCCTCTATTTTGATTCACAGATTTTTGGTAGAATTAACTATGGAATTACATCATGCGTCTCTTACATTACAACAGAAATCATATTGCAGTCTCTCAATCTTTCTACGACTTTTAACTAATCCCTTGGTAGCGAAAATCTTAAAAAATCATTCCCCTTTACTTGGTTTATAAATAAAGAAAGCCACCAAATTCATTTAGACAAAATTAAAAACTAATTTTCTGCACAATGCATTTAATCCACTCTTATTCAAGTGCAAATATTTGACTTGAATATATATACAATAAAAAAATCTGAAATCATATACTTCTACAGTAATAAATCTATGAACAAAATTGAGAGCATAGAAACCTATCATCCATCAAACTTAAGAGATATGAGCTAATAACAATTGAATAAGTAACCTAAAGAAGCAAAACAGAGACTAAAGCTACCAAGGTAACTAAAAGGAGGAAATAACTTTTTTTCGAACATCGGTCGGGATTCTTGCGTATAATAGAGAAAGACTGTTATTCCTAATGTTTGGTTCTATTAATATCTAGGTTTTTTGCTCAATTGTTATCAGTTCATGTCTCTTAAGTCTAATGAATGATAAGCTTGAATGCTCTCAATTTTGTTCATAGATTTATTACTGTAGAAGTATATGATTCAATTTTTTGTATTTCATGTTCAGTCCAATGTTTGCACTTAAATAAGAGTGGACGAAATGTATTGTGCAGAAAATTAGTCTTCCATTTTGTCAAAATGCATTTCTTTATTTCCAAACTAATCCTTTGGTCACTAATTATAATATTCTACTTTGAAACAGGGAATCATAATTTAGTTATAAATTTGCTCTTGAAAATGGGCAATGTATACAAAGTAAAGTCAAGGTAAACGAACTAATAACCAGTTACATACATTTCAATATTGTTTCATAATAGCAGATATTTATTTATAATTAATAAGAGAGATACATGCATTAGTTGAGTCAACCAACAACGACAAACTTAAGACGCAACTGACTCTTAGTTCAACATAGTCGAGAATCAATTGAATGCCAGCGAAGTAATCATGTGCCCTTAGATTTTTTCAATGGAATAACCCACTTTAAAGTGGTATGAATGTTGAACAAACTTCAATATCTTCATGCCTGTGTACATGAAGCAACATTATTCTATTGCAGCACTAATTTTAGATGTGGTCTGGCTTAGAGCATTTACCACATTTTGGATTTCAATAATTTGGAAGTATTCAGGTGTAACTGCATGCACTGCCTTGATGTATCAGTCATTTTAATACTCCTCTTTCAGAACCGTTCGTCTTCGATTACTTTTAATGGATTTGAGGATTTCTGCATGTCGATTTTGATATCTTCACAATGTCTATAGTAAACATTTCATCGTCAGGTTCAGACTAATTTACTCAAAGAACTGAACATAATTTCAGATCCGTTCGTCCTGTATGGAGCTTCGGGAAGTGGAAAGACTTCTATTCTTGGAAAATCAGCTTCGGAGTCCATTCACTGGCTTCCAGAGGAGTGTTGGAGTTCTTGCATTGTTGTCCTTCGGTTTATCGGCACATCACCGGCTTCATCCTCTATTAGAGGAACATTACAATCAATTTGTCAACAGTTGAACTCATTCGCAGATATGACCACAACTGACGACATCAAAGCTATTGAAGATATGGGAAACCTTATTGAATTATTTTATTCGCTTTTGGAAAAGTTATCTTCCACATGTCGAATCCTGATCTTTCTCGACTCGCTTGATCAGTTGAGGAGTTCAGATGGCGCCTACCATTTGTCTTGGTTACACACAGATTTGCCTGAAAATGTAAAGATGATCGTGTCTACATTGCCTGAGATTCATGGTTTGTTAAATACATTGCGAACCAAACTTTCGGATGGTTGTGGCTTCTTGGAAGTGAAACACTTGGAAATACATGTTTGCAATTCAATACTGAAATCACTTCTGAATGAAAAGTCAAGAGACTTATCGGAGCATCAATGGACAATTGTGCAAGATGCTTTCAAAAGATGCAGTCTGCCTATTTATGTACATTTAGTATTCCATCATGTTCTTCAATGGAACTCTTATCAAACGAGCAATTTGATGATTGAAGATAGTGTTCGTGGTGTTATCATTCAATTGTTCAAGAGATTGGAGACGAAATATGGCAAAATTCTGGTAAGATGTCATGTAAAACTTCGAACTCAATTCCAATTAAACTGCTACATTTTCATAGTTATCAATGTAAGTGATTGATGAAATCATGATGTTTTTGGCATTTATGTGTACACATATTGAGCCACTGTGAGTAATGGATAAAAGACCGTTCCAGGACACCATAAAATCAAAAAATAGTACTTTTAAAAACGACATAAATTTATGAATTTAGACCCTTTTTCAGGTTTTTAAGACCTAAATTCATGAATTTGGTTCATTCAAAAAGTACCATTTTTTTCAAAAATGGTACTTTTAAAAACAACATAAATTCATGAATTTGAACCCTTTTTCAGGTTATGAAGACCTAAATTCATAAATCGGCTAAAGCCAGAGGAGCTTCGCTCCGATTTGGGCGTTTTTAAAAATACACAATTTTCAAATTTTTCAAAATCTCAAATTTGAGAATTACAATTTTCACCCCCAAAATCATGACCGTTCCAGGACACCGAAAATCATAAAAGTTAAGAATCTCAAATTTGTGATTATGACATTTTTCATTGCTTAAATCATGACCGTTCTAGGACACCGAAAACCCGGACACCGAAAAAATCATAAAAGTTGAGAATTTCAAATTCATGAATTTTATCCATCTTTCAGGTTTTTAAAATATATCATGTGACTAATAATATTTCTTTAAAAATGGAAGAAACAAAAATGGAAGAAACAAAAGTGGAAGGAACTTCAGAAATGGAAGAAACCTCAAGAATATATCCTTCGTTATCTCAATTAAAAATAAGTGAAATGGTTCTCAATTATTATTAAGATTAGAGCACTATGATAAATTAAGAAGACGCAATTATTACTTAGTCATTCTTCGTTATTGTATGCTCAACATTATTTAAAGTACTACTTGTGTGAACTAGAAGATCATTGTAACTCATAAACTCAAAATTATTCAATGAACCCGTACACTGCCTGATAATTGAAGAGAGACAGAGATTGAAGAGAGAGACAGAGATTGAAGAGAGAGAAACATCTAGCAGCTTTCCCCTAAAATTATCATGCTATATCTTGTCATTTCAATTTACCCATCGGTAAACTTTTGACATTTCAACTTACGCGTGCGTAAAGTTTTGACATTTCAATTTACCCCTACGTAAATTATTTTCAGAATCTGTTTTCAAAATCTATTTTCAAAATCCATTTGCAAAGTCTATTTTCAAATTCAGTTTTAGAAATTGATTTGCAAAATTCATTTAGCGTTTGCCAAACACATACGGGTAGTAAAGTACTTCCCATTGTGAAGACATGAATAGATTAAGCACATAAGAGTGCATTGACAATAAAAGCAAATGAGAATAAAATTCTTCTTCTAAATTTAGAACGCATAGACGGCGACATGCGGGATAGTTGTTATGACAATTTTAAACAATCATTTTAACGATGAAACATATTTTACAAATGAAGTTCATGAAGAAAATTGAAATATATAAAACAATATAGATTAGAATCGGCTAAAGCCAGAGGAGCTTCGCTCCGATAATTATAATATAATCATTTCAAAATCGAATAAGTAGTAAGGAAAGACATCATTAGAGAACAGTTTTAAATCAATACCCCCTCCCTTCTGACTTCTAGGGGACCCTTAAGAAATTTTTTTATTATAAAATGAGCAACATAAATGAGTTTTTTAAATTATATGGAACACAAACGACAACGAATTTCGACCTAAAGAAAATCGCAAATCAATTAGGAATAAAGAATTTTCATGTTCTAATGAGAAACGAATTACAATTCCTAAAAAATAGGCCAACAGGAACCTTCAGTTCCCGGAACAAAGTTCCATCAATAATTGTAAATTTCATAACGAATCTTCACACTTCAGACCAAAACGGCGTACATTGGTCAGCAGGTATCTTTAGTAAAAACGGAGATAATTATTATTTTGACTCATACGGGCTTCCACCTACAAATGAAGTAAAAGAATTACTTGGAACGGGAACATACAATACATTTCAAATTCAAAAACCGGGAACAACTTATTGTGGACAATTATGTCTTTATGTTTTATTTAAATTACAAAAAGGAGTACCATTTCTAGATATTATGTTAGAGTTAAACAATCTATAACTCAAGCGAAGCTAGCTAAAGCGCCACCTAAAGGTTAAAGCTCTGTTTTCTGTAATTCATTTTGATAAAAACGGCCTCTGATATCCTCATTATCTAAATCTTTAATTTCATAAGTAATCGGATAACTTTGATTTATTTTACAAATTTCAAATATCTCTTTAGTCCAATAGCCAACAAAGCCCTTTTCAAATTTGTTCTTATATTTAAATATTCTAACTCTATCTCCAATTTTAAATTTCGGCTTAAGTTTCTGCAAATTCGGATTACTCTCATTCGAATAATTATTCTCGAATATTTTCTTTCGTATTAAATCAGGGTCGTCAGAAGCATTCTTTGGGGTTTCTTCAATACCTGAATGAACTTTATTATTGTACTCTTCTACAACTCCTGGTAATATCCTCAACCATTTCTGATTTCCTTGCTGAGTAAACTTTTTGAAAATTTTATTTTTTAACGTCCGATTGAATCTTTCTATCACTACAGCTTTTCCTGCGTTTTCAGTTGAATAAACAGTTTCAAATAGTGGCTGAACGTTTCGGTTATAAAATTCCGACCCTTTATCAACAAACAATTTTTTTGGCTTTCTATTACTTTCTTTAAAGATTTCTTCAAACGCATATTTAACTGATAGACCACTTTTATTTTTTAAAGGTTTTACCCAAGCATATCGTGTATATAAATCTATAACGGTCAATGCGTATTTGTAGTCGACTTTGTCTTAGAACCTTCGGTTCGGTCCCTTTCATTCGGCATATGAATAAGATCAGCACTCCAAATATCATCTTTATTAAATACTTTTACTTTTAATAAATATTTAGGCTTTCTATATTCTTTATGAATTTCAGATGCATAAACGTCTGAATTATGATTTTCATTTAAACCCTGACCGAATAATATTTTAGCTTGTAAAGCTTTCTTAACAAACATTCTTTCAATTTTTTCTCTAAATGTAGGATTTTGAATACTATCTAATTCTTGAATCATCTTCTTATCAGCTGCATGTCGAGAACTTAGATCATGATTTCGATAAGCTAAATCATGCCTGTAAGCGGCGGTATCTACTCTATTTATTGGTTCTTCACCTGGTTTCGGATTATTATTCTCATCTAGTCTTATATCTAATCGAGTTCCTGGACCGGTATATGAATGACCAGGAAGATGTTTTTCTTTCGAATATTTACTCCAAATAAATCCAGGAAAGTTTTCTAATGTTTTTTGTATGTCGCCACCGTAGGTAGTAGCCAAACTTTGTTTGTCGTCGTTACCTTCATAAATTTTACAATTTGAGTTTTTATTTTTGTTTAATAGATAATTCAATAAATCTAAATTAGAAATTTTTAATTTAATTAAATTTTCGGAATTTTTAGAATTCATTTTAAAAGATAAAAAAAATTTAAAAGATAAAATAAAATGAATGTTTTACCGAAAGGAACCAAAGGTTCTGAGGTTATTACCTTATCATACTAGGACTTAGATATATTCCAGAACCATCTTTAGTTTCTTTAATTTCAATTAAATCATCAACATTGTGGAGAATATTTTTAAGAACTCGTTTTCCTTCATCAACTAATTTTAATTTACTAATAAAATTATCTACTACTCCTTTTCCTTCGGGCGAAGCCCTGGAAGACATCTCCGTTGTCCCTTCACCCCTAGCAACTTTCTCTAACTCTCTGTTATGACGTTTTTGTTCTTCTAATGCTGCCTTCTCTGATTTATTTTTATTTACTGCTTGGACAATACCAGCTGTCCCACCTGCAACACTTCCTGCTGCAGCTATGCCACCTATTATTAGTGGAATTAATGGAAGAATCCCACCATTCTTTTCTTCTTGTAATTGAATATTCTCTATCATTGGTTTACTTATGTAATACTTTTTTTTGTTAATCGTAATAGTTTTAGGGGTATTTTTGTCAACAATATTACGTAATTTTAATTCAACAGTTTTATTATTAATATTACTTTTCGCTTGCGACATTTTTAATAAAAAATTTTAAGTTAAGAATTTTTAAGTTAACAAAAAAAATTTAAATCTATTCTAGTTATGAAAAATTTTTAGTTAAGAATTTTTAAGTTAACAAAAATTTTAATCTATTCTAGTTATGAAAAAAATTTTAATTAACCTATCGGAGCGAAGCTCCTCTGGCTTCAGCCGATCGGACCAAGGGTCCTCAGGTTATTAACCAATCCTAACCATCTTTCCATTAAGAATTTCAATAGAATATTTTGCATCTTCTAGCAATAAACCATAAGCCATCAATGAAGTTGTGGAATCTTTCTTTTCAATATTAATTGTTACATCACAACCATTTTTAATAATATCTTCAGATTGTGCACTTAAATCGAAACAGAAAATTGGATATAAATGTCTCCAATCTCCAGGAGTTAATTGTGGTTCAACTCCAAATTCTATACAAAGATTTCTATAAGAATCATATCCTTCCATAAATTGATTATTGGTATCATCGAATCTTAATGGATCAATTGGATATCGAGTTTGATTTAATGAAACTTGTAAACTTCGAATTGTATTAATATGGAAGATATTATTGTTCTTATCAAAACTTGGAGAATTATTTCTTTGAAATGTTAGTAATAAATATCTTGGAGTATTCGCAGTTCTAGTAAAATGCCAGTTAAATCTTTGTTCGGAAAAAGTTACTGAACTAGCAGTTCTCTTTAGAAAATTAACTGGAATTGGTTTGTTAGTATTTAATCTTTTTGCAATAGCTGTTTCAACCTCTAAACTAGGAGTAATATGCTTAATCCACCATTCAAGTCTATCAATTTTTAAATATGCTTTTTTCCCAGTCTTACCAAAAAAGATTAATTCATTATTTGCTGTACGATGAATTATTAATTTAAATTTTAATTGATATGATATTTTATCATAATCTAAATATCCGAATAATGGAGACAATGACCAATTTACTGTCTGTTTACTTTTTTTGTTAAATTCACGTCTTTCTTTATATGCTTCATTATTTGTTTTATTTAAATGTTTTGCAATATTTTCTACATCTTTCGCAATTCCTGCGGCATCTGTTCCAGCGTGAGTTAAATCATCAATAATTATACCATCATTAGTATCAGGAAACCAACCTTCGATTTCATGCTTTTTATTATTTTCACCAATTGTTATAAATCTAAGCATTGTATCAATTACACCTGGGGAATCACTTATTGTTTCTATATTTTGAGTTGCAACATCTAAACGCATTTGTGTAAATAAACTTGGGAAAAAATTATTCTCTAGTGTAATATTATCGGTATCTGGTAATGGTGTTGTAAAATTAGCATCACTATATAAAGAATATTCACAGTGTAAAAATGAATCAGGTAAATATAAATAACTCTGCTGATTATCAACTTCAAAGATTAAATCTCCTCCAGTATTTACTCTACTGGAAGATCCGGGATTCATAGCAATTCTTATATAGTCATTCTTTTTTTGATTGTAACTGGTGAACGGGGGATCATCTAATCTAAATTTATTTTCGATAAGCGAAGACATTTTTATAAGAAATAATTTGACTTTTTGTTTTTCTCACAGATAGAAAAAAAATTTTTATTAAATATAATTTTAGAATTTTACTAAATATAATTTTAGAATTTTACTAAATATAATTTTAGAATTTTGCTAGACCAGCTCCGCTACAGCTTTGCTGGTTAGACAGAAGGTTGCTGCTCACGCCATTACCTCTTATTTCTTCAATTGTTTTTTCATTATGTTTACTATCAGACGGAGCTCCGCTCCTCAAGGTTTCCCCAACAGCTATGTTAGCAATTTTGTTTTTTGTTTCATCTGAAAGTTTTTTTAATTTTTTTAGTTCTTCAGAATCATTCTTGAGTTTACGAATAGCTTCTAGTTGTTTTAATTCGTTTTGTGATTTAACAGCATTTGATATTGCACTAGCTGTACTACCTATAGCAGCTGCTCCTTTTGCAGCAGATGTAATCAAATCTTTATTATTTTTAATTAAGTTAACGATACTACCAATACCAGAAAAGATGCCATCCCCTTCTTTTTGGACGGCACCTGCGGTGCCTAGGAACTTTTCTGTTCCGACTGTTTCTCTATTATCATAATGATAAACAGGATTCATACGTGGTTCATGAGAAATTTTTTGATTTGAAGCAAATTGTTTAAGATTGTGTTTATAAATTATAGGCATTTTTTAGTAATAAATTTGACTTTTTGGAAAAATATAAATACGGGCGAAGCGCGAAGCGCGAAGCCCTGGAAGACATCTCCGTTGACCCATGAACCGATGTCCATTATAAAAAAATGTTTATTTTTTGTTCTTAACTTTTACAGATTGCGTTTTTGGTTTAACTTTATCAGGAACCAAACCTGCATCAATCATTCTTTTTATTCTATGATTTTCTTTCATAATATTTCTTTCTTTTATTAACTCTTCTAATTGTTTAATTCTTTTAAAATTATTAGCTCTAATTTTATCCATTTTTAAAATTATATACTTTTATATACTTTTATATATTTATACTTTTATATTTTTAAAATTATATTTATATTTTTGTATTTTTTTAATTATATTTATATTTTTTATGATTCTTATTTTTTGTAGGTAAAAAATATTTAAGTTAATATTTACAATACTCGTTTAAGATTTACGTTTATGAATATCTAACAACTTCGAGATAACTTTATTAATTGCCTGTTGCACTTTATCTATTGCGTCAAGTAGCGTGTGATGTACTTTAATTTCTTTTCTATTAACTTGCATTTTCTGCTGATTAATCTTCAATGCCGTTTTAAGAGCATTTAACTTAATTTTAAGAACATCTAATTGTCTTTTAACAGCATCTAACTGTTCTTTATTTTCTTTAGAGTTTTCTTGTAAATTTTTCTTTAATTCATTTTCTAAATTGATTTTAAGAGTTTTCATTTTATCAACTTTTTCATTAAGTGAGTTTACTTCATTTATTATTCTATTCATCTTTTTCATTTGTTGAGTAATTTTAGAACTCAATTCATCAACACTTTTTTGGAATGTAGTTTGCAACTGCTTTAAATTTTTTTTAATTCTTTCAGGTAGTTTTTCTATTTCATCTTCTAATTGTTCTTTTAACATTTTTATCTGATGTTTATTTTTAATGACTGCAGATTTTAAATTTAAAGAAAGTAATATTAAAATTTTTGATTGTTCTGAAATCTTTTTAAAAAGTTTTGCTATATCTGCTTCTAGCTCTCTATCCTTTTTATCAAGTTTTGATAATTTTTCGTTTAATGATTTGTCATTAAGTTTAAGCAACTTTAATTCGTTCATCAGTGGAACCAAAACATCGTTTATATATTTTTCCTTTAAGTCATTGATTTGTGTATCAACATATTGTTTATTTGTTAACTCTGTATTTTGTTGTGGAAGAATAGAAAGATGCAATGGTCCAGATAAAACGTCTCCAGTTTTCATGATATAATTTTCTATCTCTATTTCTAATTCACGATTATTCGGGATATATGCACCTCCACCAACATTTGGTAACATCATTTTTAAACAATAAAAAAGGAAATTTTTTCTGATTATAAAAAATACATAAATTATAAAAATACATAAATTATAAAAATACATAAATTATAAAAATACATAAATTATAAAAATACATAAATTATAAAAAATAAAATTTTTCCTAATAAAAATAAAAAAAATGGAAATGACTCAAATTTGTCAAGTTTGCAATATGCGTTTTTTAAATCAAACACTATTATATTCTCATATGAAAAACACACCATGTGGTATGCATATGAATCAATTACAACCTAATAATATACAACCTAATAATATTCAACCTAATAATATTCAACCTAATAATATTCAGAATAATATTCAACCTAATAATAGTATTCAGTATAATAATATTCAATCAGAGCAACCATTACAAAGATTAAAGCATTTATTTATTTCAGATAAAGAACAAAATCTTTATACTGCTAGAATAAATACACCTAGGCAAAATACACCTAGCCAAAATACACCTAGGCAAAATAATAATAATTATTTAGCACAAAATAATAATGTAGCACAAAATAATCCTTTTGTTCAAAATAATCCTTTTGTTCAAAATAATAATGTAGCACAAAATAATTATATTGATAAAAATCAATTTGTTGAAAGTAATAACAAAAAAAAATATGTTCCGGATGTAATAAAAATATAACATCAAAAAATTTTGCACGTCATTTAAAATTATGCGAACAAACAGAAGAGGTTAAAAAAGAAAAAAAAGATAAATTAAAAGATCAGTTATGTCGTAATTGTAATAAATATTTTACAAATCAAGGAATTACTAATCATTATAATTCTTGTATAAGTTCTACAAGACAATGTACAAGTTGTCAAAATACTAAACCTAAGACAGAGTTTTATGATAGTAAATATCAGTGTAAGGATTGTTTAAAAGAAAAAGTTAAATGTAGAGGTTGTCAAAAAATTATATTAAAGAAAAATTTTCAGCGACATGTAACACTATGTCCAAAACTTAATCAACATAATAATCAACATAATAATAATTTATGTCAAAATAATAATTTATGTTAAAATAATAATTTATATTAGTATTTCAACTAAAATAGTTGTATTTCAACTAAAATAGTTGTATTTCAACTAAAATAGTTGTATTTCAACTAAAATAGTTGTATTTCAACTAAAATAGTTGTATTTCAACTAAAATAGTTGTATTTCAACTAAAATAGTTGTATTTCAACTAAAATATTATTTTTTATAAAGAATAAAATATTATTTTATTAAAATATTCTTAAGCATTCCGGAAGAGAGGAGAGGTTCGGAACATACTTCTTTTGAGTATAGGAACAAAAAGTCCGACACATTCCGGAGGTTCTACAGAGGTTAAAAACACTCATAAGAGTGTAAGAATGCGAGTCCGGAATTAAAAAATAATAATTCCTAAATTTTTATTTTAAAAATAATAAATGAATAAAAGCGAAAATTTGGAAGATTTATATTCACCGGTTATAATTAAAAGTGATAAAAGTAATAAAAGTAATCTAAGTCGTCATAAATCTCTTAATGCAATAAACGAAATAATAAATAATTATATGAATAACACTGAGTTTCAAGATACACTAACCCCTCAAGATCCGAATCTAAAAGATATTAATAATATTGTAGATAATCCTATATATAATACTAGATATAATAATAATAATATAGATAAAAATATATATAATAATAATATAGATAAAAATATATATAATAATATAGATAAAAATACATATAATAAAAGATATTTAGAGACACTACCCCCTAATTCATCTCTTAATAAAAAAATACCACAATCAGATCTTACACGTCTTTGGAATTTTTTAAAATTTCATTGTATAAAAATATTGTTAGCATGTATTTTAATATTTTTTATTTATCATCTTGTTATATGTATTGGAAATCAATGGGGTTACTTTCTAACAGAGGAACAAAAGAGAATAATTTTTTATAATCAAGAAAAAAAAACTTTTGAAGGATGGAAGACTGAGGAAGATAAGATTAAGGATAAAACTAATAATAAAAATATTAAACAAGGTAAAATGTATCAAGAAAATTTACATTTCATTGTTTACGGTAAAACTGGAAGTGGTAAGACTACGTTTATTAAAAAATATATAAACCAATATTATAAGGACGAAACAAAAGTACATATTTTTTGTATGCATACTTCTGAATGGCCAACTTTTACAAACGTCTATAATGATAAACAATTAGATGAGTTACAAGATATGGAAAGTTTTGCTGGTACACCTGAAAATAAATCTTTATTAATTTTAGATGATGTTGCAAGTTTATCAAAACAAAAAAATATGTCAGAAATATTTACAAAAGGAAGACATCAAAATATTCAAATAGTTGTATTAGCTCATAAAGCTTGTGATGTAGATAATAAGATTAGAGAAAACATTCAAACATTTTTTACAACTACACAAAATAATGCAGCATTCTTTAATGATATTAATAAAAATTATAAAATGAATATGCCTTTATCATATTATACACATCATAAATATGGAATAATACGTGTTGACACCATAAGTGAACATATGCAAGTATATGATAAAGACTTGAATATATTAGTAGATACCGAACATGAAATCTATAATAACTCTCAAGATTTTGATATTAGAATGTATGCAAATACAAAACATTTATCAAATCAAGTTATAGAACAAATAATTATCTTTTTAGAATCCGAAGCAAAAGTACCACTAAAAATTATTCCTGATACATTTTATTTTTATTTCGATCATTATTTAAATACAAAATTTGGTATACCAATACCAAAAAGATTACAAGATAATGAAACATTAAACTATTTAAAAATTGCAATAAATGATGTTAGAAACGGATTAAGAAAAGCAACCCCAATAATATCTGATGTTAAATCTACATTTTCTGATGCTAAATCTACATTTGATGAAGCCAAAAAAACATATAATGATATAAAACCATTAATAAATGGTGTAAGTGAAATACTTAATAATTAAACAAATTTATCATAATCAAACCGAAGGTACTAGGGCTTCGCACGATTTTGCAGATATATTAGTATTTTTTTTCTCTAAAAATTAAAACATAAATTTTTTTTTAAAAAAAAAATTCTCAAATTTTCTCTAAAAAAATAAAAAAATGGAAAAATTTTATTGCAACTTATGTAAAAAAAAGTTGCAAACAAAAAGAAGTTATCAATCTCATCTACAAAGTAAAATGCATTTACAAAATGTAGAACGAGTTGATGATGGAAATATATTAAAATTAAATAGTTATAAAAACTATCTAGAAACATTGCCTACTGATATAAAAGTTAAAAAAATGTTTGATGATTATTCACATTCGGAATATAAAAAATTTTTTAATAGTGAAGATGAAGCCGTAACAGATATAAAATATTTATTTAGCGATACTGATGAATTTAACGAAATAGATGAATTTGATGAAGCTGAACGAACCGATGAAGCCTTAGCAAATATAAAATATTTATTTAATCAGTCTTTTGAACATAATGAAACCGATAAAACTTTTTCTGATATTCTAACCAACTTTTATAATATATTTAAGAAATCTTTCAAATGTTATATGAATGTAGAAGTACTTTATACAAAAAATGGACCTGATGGAATTCCTGAAGAAATAATACAAGGACATTTTACAAATTCACAAGAAATACATAATGTAAATGATATACAACCCATATTTGAATCGATGATACTTAAATTAGAAAATTGTATAATTGAAGCCCAGTTACGTGAATCTGGTTGGAGATTTGTTAAAATAATATCTAAGAAAATAGTAATTGATAAATATAAAAATAATACTGGTGGTAGTTATGTTCCTTTGCCTTTCAGTTCACCACAAATAATCAACATAAAAAATGAAGATGATTATTGTTTTCTGTGGAGTATTATAGCACATTTACATCCTGCAAAATATCATAAAGAAAGACTAAGTCATTACAATAAAGAAGAATACATAAGTGAATTTGATCTTTCTGATGGCTTAGATGAATTTCCATATGATTATAATAGGTTACTAAAGTTTCATAAAAAGAATAAAAATTTAATTGAAGTAAATGTTTTTGAATTAAATGTGAATTATGTTTCTATTGGTAAAATTACTCCACTTTACTCAGATTCAAAAAAATTTTATTTGAATAATAAAAATTTTTGCCAATCAGAAATAGTATATAATGATAGAGGTAATTACATGCATCATAATATTTTTTACCAAGGAAATATAATATGTACTGAAAAATTTGAACTTGTTAAAACACTATCACCAATAATGATTAATCATAATAATTATAAAGGACGTACTGATGATTATAATTACAAATATTCATCTTTATCTTCAGAATATCAACAAAAATTAGAAAATTTAAATAAAAGTTTACAAAAATGTAAAATAGATTATCAACAACAAACACAAATGTTACTACAAGAATATCACCATAAATATCAAAATAAGATAGAAACAATTCAAAAATTAAATGAAGAAAATAATAAAAAATTAAATAATAAAGAATTAAATAATGAAGAAAATGAAACCAATCAAAAAATAAATGAATGTTTAAAAAAATGTCTACAACAATATAAAGAACAATATGATAAAGAATATAGTTATCAGTTACAAATATTAAATCAAAATTATTATCAAAATACATTTAATCTTACAAAAGAAATTAATGAAACACATGAAATATATAAAGATGAATTTGAAAAACTAGAACAGTCAAAACAACCAGCACAAGCGAATATATTATATTATCAGGGTCATTTTATATTGTGTAAAGATGTTTCTATATTTACAAAAACTTCAGATAATAAAAATTTTCCTTGTCTTCAATGTATGACAAGTTTTAGAACTTTAGAAGAAATGAATAGACATTTGGAGAATTGTCAACAAAACGAAGCAGTTCAAAATACTTTTCCTAAAGATGATTATTTAGAATATAATAAATGGTATTTTAAAAATAAAGTACCCTTTACTATTTATTGTGATTTTGAAGCATATAATGTTAATATGACACAAAATCGAACGGAAAGTTCCAGGGCTTCACCCGATTCTGAAAATTATAATTCTGAAAATTATAATTCTGAAAATTATAATTCTGAAAATTATAATTCTGAAAATTATAATTCTGAAAAAAGTGCGCCTGAAAGAAGTGCGCCTGGAAAAAGTGCACCTGGAAAAAGTAAAGAAAAATATTTATTTGAACAAAAACCATTATGTTGGGGAATGTACATTCATTCAAATTATCCTGAATTATTTAAATCAGAATATTTACAATACTATGGTGAAGACAGTTCAGAAATGTTTACAAAGAAAGTAGAAGAATTACAAGGACTTTTTTCACAATTGCTTGAAACAAATAAACCAATGATACCATTAACGGATGAAGAAAGAAAAGAATTTTATGATGAAATAAATTGTTATTACTGTGGAAAAGGTTTTACAAATAAATATAAAACTGGCAGAGGTAGATATATTGATAAAGTAAAAGATCATGATCATCTAAATGGATTATATAGAGGTGCAGCACATAATTCTTGTAATCTTAATGCTAACAAATTTAAATATAACTTTGTTCCTTTATATTTCTATAATGGTTCTAAATATGATTTCCATCTAGTAATGAAAGATTTATTTTCATCTGAAAAATTACAACAACAAAAAATAAATGTACTATGTAAACAAGAAGAAGAATATTTTTCAATGCAATTAGGTTGTATTAGAATTTTAGATGCATTTAGATTTTTTACTCCTTATTCATTAGATGTTATGGGAAAAACTTTGAAACCTGAACAATGTAAAATATTAAATAAATATAATTTAAAACCTTTAAAAGGAATATTTCCGTATGAGTATATAGCCTGCGGCTCACAGTCGAAGACTGATATAACTGGAGATAAAACCTGTGGTTCACAGTCGAAGACTGATTTTAATTCTGTGAATAAAATTATGGAAGAAGAACAACTTCCTCCAATAAATAAATTTAAATCAACATTAAAACAATCACAATTATCTGAAGAAGATTATGCAGAAGCTGAAAAAAATTGGAGAGAGTTAAATTGTAAAACAATGTATGATTATACAATGAAATATCTACAGATAGATGTATTAATACTAGCTGATCTTTTTGAAAACTTTCGTGATATGTGTTTAGAATATTACGGAATAGATCCATGTTATTGTTATTCTACACCAGGTTTAACATGGCTAGCAGGATTAAAACATACAAATGTTCAAGCCGATGGCTCTAGGACAAAGTCCGTTAAACTTAAACATTATAAAGAAAATACATATGATAAATTATTATTTTTTGAATCTGGAATTAGAGGTGGAGTTTCATCAGTTTTAGGTAATAGATATGTTAAATGTTATAATAAGAAAGTAAATCCACAAGAATATGGAATAATGAAACCTTTATCTCCAGAAGAAAAAGAAAAAATATTAGAAATTTTTCGAACGAAACGAGAAGGAGTAGAACGTGAAAAAGCAATTGATGAATTCATGAGAGAAAACTATTTGTTATATTATGATTTTAATAGCTTATATTCTTCTTGCATGATACAAGAATTACCAACAGGTGAAATGACATGGTGTAATAATCAAACGAAGGTTCTAGGGCTTCGCCCGATCTAGATTATCAAAGAACATATGATGGTGAAAATAATTTTGGTTATGTATATGAAGTTGATTTAGTATACCCTGATTATATAAAAGAAGCAACAAAATATTATCCTTTCTGTCCAGAAAACAAAATTCCCAATATAGAAGATTTTTCAGATTATCAAAAATCTATAATTCCGAAAAAATACAGACCAACAAAAAAACTTATGTTAACACAAGGTAATAAAGGAAAGTATGTTGTTGAAGGAAGAATGCTAGATTGGTATTTAAATCATGGCATGATTCTCACCAAAATACATCGAAAACTAGAGTATAGAAAATCTAAATGGTTAAAAAATTATATAGAGTTCAATATTGAAAAACGTAAAATAGCTAAAAGAAATAAAGATGATTTTGGAAACGTTTTCTTCAAATTAATGAATAATGCATTTTATGGTAAGACTTTAGAAAATGTACGTAATAGACAAAATATTGAAATAGTTTATGATAGAGATAGATTTCAAAATTTAACAAGGAAACCTACATATAAAAGAACTACTAGATTCAGTGATGAACTTTGTGCTGTTCATCTAAGAAGAAGCATTGTAAAACATGATAAGTTTAATTTCATTGGTTTCACTATATTAGAATTAGCTAAACTATTTATGTATAGTTTTATATATGATTATTTAGCACCTGCTTATGGCAAAAACTATAAATTACACTTTACAGATACCGATTCTATTTTCTTAGAATTAACAATACCATATGGTTCTTCACTTGATAAAGAAATTAATAAAATAAAAGATATTATTCATCCTTCTGATTTATGTAAAGTAAAAGATGAATTAGAAGGAAATGAAGATTTCATAACAGAAGCTATATTTTTAAAATCTAAATGTTACTGTTATGATACAACTAATAATATTAAAACACATAAAACATTAAAAGGAATTTCAAAGGCATCAGTGGCTAATCAAATAACATTTCAAGATTATAAAAATGCATTATTTAATAATGAAATAAAAACAGCATGTAATTATAGACTTAATTCAAAAAAACATAAAATGTATTTAAAAGAAGAACATAAATTAGCATTAGATCCATTTGATGATAAAAGAAAAATTTTACCTGATGGAATAACTACTTTACCTTTTTAATTTTCTAATTTCTATTTTCTAAATATAACAATATAACAATATAACAATATAACAATATAAAAATATAAAATATTATAAAATAAAATAATAATATAAAATTATCATATAAAAATGGATAAAGTTAGAGCTGATAATTTTAAAAGAATAAAACAATTAGACGAATTAATAAAACAAAGAAATATTATGAAAGAAAATCATCTTCAACATAGAATGACAAAAGCTGGTATTCAATCTGATATGTTTGATAAATTAAAATTAACTGAAGAAGTAAAAACTGATTATGAAAAAACTGTCGAACCATTTAAAACTCTTGAAAAGGAACTTAATGAAAAACGTGTTGATATAGCGGATCCTGTACTTAAAACACTATTAGATGACTATGGTTTATTAGAGGCAAACATAGATAAAAAATTACCAAAATCTATGTTATTCGAACATTCTACTTTCTTTTTAGATAAAAAATTATTTGCAAGATTTTATCTTGGTGGTAAAGAAATATTTCCACAACCTTTACGAGGATTAATTTTTACGCCAGATAAAAAACCTATTAGTTTAGATAGAAATTTTGTTGATCTTTTAAGAGGAGCAGATTTAAAAAATTATGCTGTAGAAGATCTCATAAAATATAAAGCTATATTAGATAGAGTCGGTGTAGTAAAAACTCTTAGACGTTATAAACAATTAGAAAATTTATTATCAACGGGAGTTAAAGTAGGGAAAGGTTTATCTGAAAAACAGAAAACTGAAACAACTGTATTTTTACCAGATGATCCACAAGAATTACTAAATAGATTAAATATTTTAATATCTGCAATAAAAGAAGGACATAATTCTAGTTTCAATGAAATTCATGCTATATTGAAAAGACTGTTAGAAAAGAAGATTCTAAATGAAGAGGATTATAAAAGTATAACGAACCGAATGATCTAGGACTTCGCCCGTAGCTGAAATATGTTGTTGTTTTACTTTTTTTATAAAAAAAATATTTCATAAAAAATATTTATTTAATTTTTTTATTTTAAAAATGTGTTCAGCAGATTTAGACAAAATTAATAATCATTTAGAAAATTTGACAGAGATTTTGGGTTCATCAAAATTTAGTACGACGTTAAAAATTATAACAACTACTTCATCACACACTTGTAATTTAGAACCCATTCTACATTTGGAACAAAATAAAAATTATCAAATTGCATTGACTAGTTTCTCCACATTTAACACTATTCAAAACGTTATCAAAGATGTGAATGATCAATTTAGATATTCTACTGATAAAGGCAAAACATGGAAAATACTAACTTTTCTTCCTGGTTCTTACGAAGTTGAAACAATATCAAATGAAATTAAGAGACATTTAGGTATATCATTTAAAGATAAGAAACAATTACATTTTGCAGTTGAACCGGCAGTTAATAAATTTTCTCTTACTTTAGACGAAAATCATCAAGTTGATTTTAATCATGATAGATCATTGTCAAAGCTATTAGGATTTAATAAACAAACCTATAGTCAAGGTTATCATTTAGGTGAGAAGATTCCAAAAATAACTGAAATAAATTCAATTGTTGTACATTGTGACATTATTGAAGGAGGTTATATAAATGGTAAATTATCAAATTTAATATTCAGTTTTCCAGCTTTTACTGTACCCATTGGTTATAGATTAAATGTAATTCCACAAACATTAATATATTTCCCTATTACAAGAAAAACTATTAACAACATTGGCATTAGAATCACTGATGAAAAAGGACAAGAAATAAATTTTGGAGGTGAAGAGATTATGATAGATCTTTTGGTACGGGAGGTATAAACTCCCGTTCGAGAGGTATAAACTTTTACGCTACAATAGAGAAGTTTAATTTTTTTATCATTTTTCATTATTAACCTTATTAATCTTATTAATCTTATTAATCTTATTAATCTTATTAATCTTATTATTAGAAACAAAAAAAATAAACTTAAATTAAAATTTTTATTTTTTTGTTTTTAAAAACACTAATTCAATAATGGATGAATTTATTACTTTAAAAATGAATGAAATGTCTTTAAATAAAAAAAAACTTAAATTTAATCATCATCCAAATTTATCTAATAAAGTTTTGTCAGTTATTTGTGGAAGATCAGGATGTGGAAAAACATATCTATTATTTAAAATTTTAACGACTCCAAATTTTTTGGATTATAACAATCTTATAATTTATACAACAACGGCAGAACAACCCGTCTATCAATTTTTAAAATATGGATTTGAAAATAATCTTACAAAAACAGCAATTGCTTCTCTATTCGAAGAATACGAAAAATCTGAATATGAAGAAGAAATAAATTTGTGGTGTGAAGAAGCAGCAAAAAATAAACAATTAGTTGAATCCAATAAAAATAAGCATATAAAAATACAATTAATAGATGATAGTGGTAATATGCAAGATCCTAGTAAACTAGATAAAACAATGAAACATTGTGTAATTTTTGATGATTGTGTTAATGACAGAAATCAGTCAGTTCAAAGAAATTATTTCACAAGAGGTAGACATAATAACTGTAGTGTATTTTATTTAACACAAAGTATGTATTCATTAGATGGAAGTGTTATTAGAAAGAATGCAAATATATTTATACTATTTGAAATAAATGCAAGAAACTTAAGTGATTTGTTAAGAGATTTATGTATAAGAGATAAAGATGAATTTAAACAATCGTGTAATAATGCTTGGTCAAAAGATTATGGATTTATCACAATTAATATTGATAAAAAAATTCATGAAAGAGTTATCGAACAATTGTTTACCGAGTAATAAAAATATACAAATATAATGTTTTAATATTTTATTTTTTATTATCAGCTTTAATTTTGTCTATTTTTTTAAAATATAATATTTGAATTTTGTGGTAACATTGGTATACAGCAAAAACATTTTACTGAACAAATTATTTTTTTATTGCTTTGTTGTTTGTAATCTTTTCGTTTAAAGTTTTCACGTTTAAAGTTTTCACGTTTAAAATTTTCTCGTTTAAAATTTTCTCGTTTAAAATTTTCTCGTTTAAAATTTTCTCGTTTAAAATTTTCTCGTATTAAGTTTTGTTTAATAAAGTTTTGTCTAATAAAGTTTTTAGCTCTTCTAAAAAAATTTTATCATCACTAAAAGTTTTACCATCACTAGAAATTTTGCCATCCTTTTTATTTTTATCATCAACTTTTTCTGTCTGTGATTGAAATGATATTTGATTTACTTCATTAGCTATTTGATCAAATTTTTCAATCTCATCTAACGTAATAACATTATCATCACATACTCTTTGAAAGTAGTAGTGTAGTTTATCATAGACTTCTTTAATATGTAAATGCTTAGTTTTTAATGATTTTCGTTTCTTAGTTATTAAAGATTTTTCTAACATTGTAGCAAGTGAAGTTGCAAAAACACCCGTACCTGTTAAAGCTGTAGCAACTACTGGAATTACTAAAACACCTGAAGATATAACAATTGTTAAAGCACCTAAACTTATTGTTAAGAATATGCCAATTCCTTGTGTTACATTCTTAACTTTACTCCATCTCTTTCTTAATTTTTTATAATGCTCTAATCTTAATAATAATTGAGATTCCTTATCTTTCATATACCTTACTCTATCTTTGTGTTTTTCAATATTTAATTCACTTATTTTTAATTGAGATAACGAAGGATATATTCTTGCGGTTTCATCCATTTCTGAAGTTCCTTCCACTTTTGTTTCTTCCATTTTTAAAGAAATATTTTTAGTCACATGATATATTTTAAAAACCTGAAAGATGGATAAAATTCATGAATTTGAAATTCTCAACTTTTATGATTTTCGGTGTCCTAGAACGGTCATGATTTTGGCGGGGGGTGAAAAATGACATAATCACAAATTTGAGATTCTTAACTTTTATAATTTTCGGTGTCCTAGAACGGTCATGATTTAAGCAATGAAAAATGTCATAATCACAAATTTGAGATTCTTAACTTTTATGATTTTCGGTGTCCTGGAACGGTCATGATTTAAGCAATGAAAAATGTCATAATCACAAATTTGAGATTTTGAAAAATTTGAAAATTGTGTATTTTTAAAAACGCCCAAATCGGAGCGAAGCTCCTCTGGCTTTAGCCGATTTATGAATTTAGGTCTTCATAACCTGAAAAAGGGTTCAAATTCATGAATTTATGTTGTTTTTAAAAGTACCATTTTTGAAAAAAATGGTACTTTTTGAATGAACCAAATTCATGAATTTAGGTCTTAAAAACCTGAAAAAGGGTCTAAATTCATGAATTTATGTCGTTTTTAAAAGTACTATTTTTTGATTTTATGGTGTCCTGGAACGGTCTTTTATCCATTACTACTGTGACATGAATGTTGCTTAGTTAGTAAATTGATAGATGAAAATGGACAACCTTTGCCAAATAACGTTGAATGAATGGGATGGGGCACTTTGAGAGTTAAATCTTATTTGATAATTACTCGTCTATAAACATTGGTTATGTCCTCTATGAATATACTTTGAAATTGGACAATAATGATAATTTTGTCGATTTCGAAAACCGGTTGTGATTTTGACGTGCGCTGCATATCGAGTGAATGTTGCATCAAATTAGATGAATGCATTGCGGTCTCCTTGGCACAGTCGTTAAATGCTTGGCCTAGCGATCTTTTGGTCCAGAGGTCGAGCCCCGAAGGTGTCACTGGAAGTCGGCAGGAAGGGCATCCGTACTAAAAGGACTACAGCGCTCCATAAGTCTGACTATGTCAGCACCGTCCAAGCTTCAAGTATGGGGAGTAGTGACGTAAAAGCATTACCATTTAGTTAAGAAAATCGATGAATGCAAATGAACAACCTGTGTCAAATAAAGTTGCATTGTGTGTATGCTCTTTGCTGCCACATCACCTCATCGAACACTAAAAACCGCAAGTTTAGTGTTCAAAAAAGTCCTCGTACAAACTTTTTCCTTACTGTCTAAATCAATTTTTTATAGGTTCTAGCAATAAGTTCATTTGCAGCACATGCCCGAAACTTTATCTCAGTTACTTGAATTTTCAAAATACCTGCTTCCCTGCCTGTTGGGTCCTAATTACTGAGTAAGACTTGATGTCCTGACTTCACATTTTCAGACGACACACGCCTTGGCGTATATCACAGCTTCCCGTAGCGGTCTCAGTGAAGGTGAACTCGATGATCTTTTATCTCTGGACGACGACGTACTGCGAGATGTGTTGGAATATCATCTCCCGCCCGTGACTCGCATTCCTCCCATGTGTTGGGCTCGAATTCGGCAAGATATTGGAAATTATTTGGTTGAACGTGAAGCGGACGACACGAGGATTTTGTTCTGGTGAGTTGATCAACGTTTAGTTGTGTGATGACGACTTATGACTTCAAACTGTCTCACTCAGGTATCATCGGCAGTTTATGGAGGTTGCGGAGGAATATTTTCTAAGTGAGGAGAAATTCAGAAGGTTGATCCACTCACGAATGGGTGATTATTTCCTTGGAACGTGGGGAGGTGGCCGGAAAAAGACATTTCGATTTCATCCAAGACTTGTGAAGAAGCTGGTAAGTCGATGCATGGTTCTTCGCAATTATGATTGCAACTCTCACAGTGATACATGTATTACAGCCGAAGCTAGTTTTCTATGATTACAAGCAGTGTGAAACCTAGTTGTTTTATAGCCATTAGTGAGCTGTTGAACTTGCACCAATATTTCGGCTGTCACAGCCCTTTTCGAAGTATTCTGTACTGGCGAAAAAATCCGGCCGTGCCGGCGACTGTTTCGATGGACGAAAATCGCGCTCAATAGCAGCTCTTAAAGTCTAAAGAAAAGCTGTAGGTTATTCACAGGGCACTTGTAGTAGTTGCTGATGTAAGTAATGTAACAGAAATGAGCAGTGGATAAGAAAGTAGTCGATTTTCTAGGCCTTCAAGCATTATCCTTTAGAAATATTTATTTTAAAAACCATTCTCCGGCCGGCCGCCTCGGACAAATAAGTAATTGGCCGTTTTCGTCAGTACAGTACTGCAGAAGAAAAAGAATATAAAATGAATTATATGGTTATGAATGGAAGATGATTTAAAAGTCAAGAAGTCATGTAGAAATCAAGGAGCAGATCACTTGGCCAAGGACGCGATATTTTAATGGTGTACGAGAATTGAACGCGACTTCTTTCGTCATATAGGGTGGACACCCCTGTAGTTCTGATAGTAAGAGCTTTCTCCTTCTTCATGACTCCTATCTTTAGGCAATTTGTGTGTTGGAATCGATATATGCTCGAAAATTCCTTAAAGGCATTAATTGTTCTTTTCAGTACATTTCTTGTCCTCATGAACATGAGTTCACACATGGTCAATCCATTTTATTGATTAGATGCTGGTTTGAATTTTTCTGATTGTTCTATTTCCCTAAATTCATGAATGCTGTCTCTATCCTTCCAAAAGTCTCAACCATCATGATCATTATTGTACAGTTCAATTTTTCAAGGCAGTACGCATAGCTTGAAGAATTCGATAGCAATCACATCATTGGTAAACTTAACCAGATTCCTCTTTCACCATAATCATCATAATATTCTCCGATGAAGTCTTGTACATTCTAATTTTCCTTTTTTTACTTTTTGGGATGCGGCCGTGTTTCCAAAATTCAGGCCCTCACACGGCTTCCACTGTGGAAGAAGCGCTGATCGGTGATTTTTATTCACCTCCAAATTCTTGGAAATCTTGAGCCATATCATGAGCTAAGTAATAGAGACATGATAGCAAGAGTGGTAACATTGGGAGTACCTGCTAGCATTGGTTGAAAAGGATCGGTTGGTCGATAATTCTTATTTGTCAATTATCTATTATTTTAATGATGTTGATTATTATCGATGTGATTTTGATTGGAATTTAATACGAGTCCGTATGAGCAACACTTTAAGTAGCCTACTAGGATCTAATCAACAGTAATTGATCAAAATTCAAAATTAGTCAACCCACGTGGGATTAGACTGACATCACAACGATTTGCATGGAAATTCAAGATCTGCCATGCCTACTATTTGGTGTGATTATCATTAAGTTAGTTTTAAGTTAACTAGATCGGTACTTTCCGTACATCGAAAACGTCGATTTCAACTGAATTCAAAAGTAATCGACGATTGACAAAAATCACTAATCGGTGCATCCCGACTCGACCTTTCTCCCCGAATATTCAGGTTTTCTACCTTTTGCTTCGGAAATTTCTGTGACATCCGAAATAGAGTCACAAGTTTTAAACCGTAGCCGCACCAAAGGTCTGATTACTCCCGCACTGCAGCCTTGGCCATAAAGCCATTAGGTTTCAAGCTATCTGTTGTGATCTCTAAGGCAAGCAGCAGTATCGTGGGAACATTCATTGAACTGTGGAATTACTTAATGGTCGAGAAAATGTTTTCTAAAACAATTTTCAAAAAATCGACTTAACCTGGTTTGCCTGTGGGAACGAATTTCAGGGCTCTTAAGGATTAACTTAATTCCTAAAATCTTTAGCAAGGTGTGTTGTATGTATTGTGTAATGTTGCACATCATTTGAAAAAATCAAGACTTGATAATAAGAATACATGGATTTCTGATTCAACCTGATGATTTGTCCGAATTATCGGGATGATGTTAACTTAACAGATCAGGGGTGGGCAAGCATTTTAGACCACTTGGTCATTTCAGGGAGTCAAGAAGGCACAATAGGCCGGAGAAAACAAGGTTCCCAGAAAAGATAAATTTACTAAAATATACGATGCGATCAATTGGAAACATGTTTCTTCGAGATGTAAACAACATCAGGATCGACTGAGGAAGCGCTCAACAACAGAATGTCATTTAGGTGCTCGTCTGTGAGCTTGTTCTTAGAAAATTTCATCTTTGAAAAGAGCTGCTCGCACGAATAGGTGCTGCCAAACATTGCAATCAAGCGCTTGGCACGGGCTAACAATAATGGAAACTGAGAGCGTGACAATTGACGGTAGAAGTCAATAAGAGTGGTGCAAGAAGAAAACTTAGACGAGAGAACGTCGAGGCTTGCAGTTCAGCTAACTCCATTGCACATCAGTGGGAGCGTCGTCGTAAGAAAAGTCGAAAGGAGTGCTAACTAGCTTAAGCTCTTGCAAATTAGAACGTACGTCAGTGAAGCATGAAGAGTATTCATTCCGCAATGTTGTGAGCACACTGGTGCATTCTTCGGAGTCAACGAGGGTTGCATCACACTGGGAAAGGTGAGGGAAATGAACATAGTCGCCCTTAGGCAGCTGTTTCTCCCATAAAATCAGCTTTGCTTCGAATGTCTGTAGCACATTAGCTTCCATATTCGTGTTGAGTACATTACGTCCTTGCAATCCTTACACATGCTCATACAAGTCAGTTAGACAGGATGCAGTTTAAAAAATTAAAGAGCCGTTTGGCCGGACTAGAATACTGGCTAGGCCGTATCCGACCGGAGTTTGCCGACCCCTTCAATAGATGATTCGGATCACTGTCTCGGCCACCATGAATCATTATTGTACGGTTTTCCTCCAAAGCAGTACATGCAACTGACGAGTTTGTCGATCACTGACGTCCAAGATTCACATAATTGGGATACCAAGTTCCTCTTCCCCCATAATCATGATAAAATCCTGTACATTCTATTTTAACTTTCTTTGCCACTCTCGATGTCAGGATCTGCAGCTGTCGGTGTTTTGATTCGAATATGAGGCATGTCCATTGCATGTGCTTCATAATAAATGATGATAAGACTGAAGCCATGATTGTTGGTTCTACAGTTCAGCTTGAGAAATCAAAAATAAACTTCGTAAAAGTTGGTGATTCAATAATTATGCCTTCTTAATCTGGAATTTAGGAATTAAGGATTCCAAATTAATCACACAACGAAAGTCGATACACAAGTTTCTAGCATTTGCAAGAAGATCAATTATAACCTGCGAAGACTAAAGCCAATAGCAAGATCTTTTGAACCTGACACACTGAGATCGGTGATTCATTCCATCATAACTTCAACATTGGCCTACTGCAATTCACTTCTTTCAAATGCAACACAGTGCCAACTTATGAAATTGCAGATTTTGCAGAATAGAGCGGCCAGATTAATCCTCAAAGTCTCCACGAGCTTCATGTAAAGGATCTCTTCCTACATCTTCACTGGTTGCCGGTAGAGGCTAGGATAATGTATAAAATTTGTCTAATTGTTCACAAATGCTTGATGGGATCAGCACCAGGTTATCTACAAAGTGAAATTCAACTTCATGAATCAAGTAGAGAGAACTTGAGAAGTTATGTGCATAACAGCAGTTCTTTGGAGATCCCGTGGACCCCCAACGTCACTCATGGGTTTCAAGTGATCACTCAAGTTTCATTTGTTGCTGCAGCTTGCTGGAATGAACTGCCAGCTGACATTCGCTCCCTCTCCGATACCATTCATTTCAAAAAGATTCTAAAAAGTTATCTGTTTAAGAAGTTTGTAGCCGCTTACAACATTTGTGTGAAAGCGGGATATAAATATATGAATTATTATTATTATAATCATATTCATATTAGGCTCGTTAACGTCCAGTGCTGTATAAGCAATTTGCTCAATGAAGTCTCGCTAAATAGCTGATATCAATTATAGTTGATACCAACTTCAAAACAAAGTTCGTGAAAAATAGTCACTTATAATATCAAGAGATTCGCTTGATCAGCCAAGCAGCATGAGTTGAATACCTTTGCGAACTACTGCTCAATTCAGTGACTGCGGTATTCAATCAGTGGCGTTAAGTGAAGTCGGGGCTTTGGTATGTTTTCCCGCTCAGGAAACGTTGCTGTAAAATGAATCATTGTATTTTCATTCTGCAAACATTCTCATATGTTATCTTTCAGAAACTGCCAGAAGCTCGCGGAGAAGATCGGATAGTTCCACTTCAACCATGGGTTGTTCAAGGACATGATGATACTGAAAGATACAATCTTCGGAAAGTTAACGAACTTCCATGGCATCTCATTCATGCCAAGCGTATCGAAGAGTTTTACGATTACATTGTTTTCAATTTTCAATATCTCATCACAAAATTGAAGGCAACGTCGAGATATGAACTTCTAAGAGACATTCGCTTACTGCAAGAGATGAATCACATTCGAGAAGTTGATTTGGTTTATAACGCTATTCGACTGGCAGCATTGACTCTAACTTTTGATCCGAGCAACCTTGTGATTGATTTACTTGGACGCTTATTGAAATATGAAAGAGAATATCCTCGACTTCAGTTGCTGCTAGAGCAATGTCGACAAGAAGGATCTCAATTTTGTAGTTTGCTACCAAGTATGCAGTTATTTGAATCCGGCAGTGAGATTCTCAGTACAAGTTTTGATGTCGGAATTGCTTTAGGCTTTGTCCTGCCAAACAATCTTATAGCGACTTTTAGTCTCACAAATTCAGATTTTGTGATATATGATGTCGAAGGGAATGCTGTAAAATCATTCAAAATTGATTATGAGAATTTCTCTTTGTCATTTAAATATCTTCATCGTTTTTTTCCCTTGAGAGAGATGCAATACAATATTATAAATTATGGACCTTCATCTCAGAAGGATACTTCGGAAATGGAAACGAGACCAGTTGATATCATTTCAATGAATTTTGAGACTGGTGCTTCTAAACTGATATGGCGTCTTGAAGAATCAGATTTTCAAAATTTGTCATTGGATGATTTTGACTTTATCGGCAAAACCTATTTTGTCTTACTTAGCTATTCAAAATCAACTTCTTCAGTTACACTGAGTGTTTATGACATAGAAAACAGGTGTCTCGTCTTGGAAGCAAAAGATATTCTTCAAATGACGAGCAGTATAACAGATGACGAGACTTTGTGTTATTGGTCGAAGCATGATGAGACAAAGGAAACAGATGCTAATTCTTTCACGGTTCGAAGTCTCCAAACTGCTGAAGAGTCTACTCATGTGAGCAAGCTTGATAGCTCATGGACGTTATGGTGGGTATCTTATCTTGGTGATGAAATGTGTTTGTTTTGGGTTGAAGACCTAAATGTTGGATCTCCTTTGCTGCAAGTATTCAACATCGATGCGACTTTGGCTAATAATGGTGAGCAATTTTATTTCGTATACGAGGAACGGTTGAAGCCACTCGAGTATTGGAGACCCACAACAGCTGAATCGGGATTTGATAAACGTCGCGAAAGGCTGAGAAGGCAATTCACTAGCCCCGATAAATCAACGTGTTTGATCACTTACAATAACTTGGTTGACTTGCCCGGGTTTGTTTGGAATAAGTTCAATCGTCAATGGATTGCCTTAGACTCTTCAAATCTATCAGATGACGAAACTAAGAGAATGTCGACGACATGGGGCGGTGCTCACGCTCATTTCTCAATGAATGCAAAATGTGTCTTCACAACCGCAAGTTCAGTTCTGGTGCTAGTCTGGTCATTGGTTGATGGTTGCTTGATTAGATTTGTCAACATTGACAATAGTGACTGTTACCTGGCAGGAGAAGTTGATGGCAGATTAATAATTTTCCAATTTCCTAGTGCTAAACATCACGGTCAAGAGCGAACATTCATAATGGCCCGGTTTTATGACATCAGCGCACTTTCAAGGAGGGACAATTATGAGGAAAATGAAGAAAATAAAATACCAAATTACATCGCAGATGGAAGACACGGTCATCCACTATACATTTCCCACTTGTTTCCAAATGTGTTGGTGTACGAAAATCCAGAGGAGGGGATCATTTTTGACATAGCTAAGCGAGAAACAATATTTCGGGGTCCTGTACCTCGACGACTTACGAAGGCTGATAAAGATAAACCACTCGCTTGGTTTTATCAATACATCAAACCGGAACATGATGCACGAGTAGTGATGATCAGAGCTGATGAGGGTGAATTAGAGAACGAGAGACGTTTGAAGGAATCTCAATCTTTCACCAGTCTTGGAATACGAAGATATCACGTTACTTTAATTCATGACACCACCGTCATTCATGAAAATGGTTCTGCGAAAACTTGGAATCAGAGCTTTGCTAGATTCTCGGAAACTATTGGCTATTTTGATGAAGAATTTAGCATCTTACCAGCACTTTGTTACAAAATGAATCCTATAAAGTTCGAATCTGGCAAAGGCGTTTTCTGTTTTCTTCATACAAATTGGGATACAATTGAGTTGAATGTATTTTCAGACCCTTGGTCACGTGACGATTTTGATATTGAAAGTTCTTCATTGAATGACTGGCAATCGAAAATGAATGTTACACATGACGATAAACGAGAATTTATGATCGTTCATGTTTTCAAAAGACCAGGGTTTTCCGGCCAAGCACTCGTAGTAAGCATATTAGATCAATCATGGGTAGATGCAGCAAAGGTTGGTCAGAATATTATTTGGCCAGGTCATATCGACATTATTGACTATGGTAGCTACTCGAAGACAGAAGAAGAGAAGTCTATTTTGTCTTTTATCAGATACGGACCTATGTTTGACTGTGGACCTTGTGTGCTGTATTTTTCTGATGGAATTCATGTACTGACTTATCGCCTTCATGTATATAACTTCCTCAACGGCGAGAAATTGAGAGAGGTTATCGCAGATAATCCAGATTTTCTGATGCGGAATTTTATCATGTCAGCCGATGAGAAATACGTGTACGGATTTTTCGTTAATCGTCCTTACGAAGTGGACTTTGGTTTGTTGAAGAAAAAGAAAACAAAGAAGACTTATGACGAGGATGCACCGCGGAAATTGCAGGTGATTTGAAATACTTTTCCATCACTTTGATTGTATCAGTTGTTGCGACAGTGAATGTAAAATGAGAACATTCTCTTTCATGTACTGACCGTGTCATCAGAAAGCCCCATTTCGTATTTCTCATAAAATACAGAATCATTTTCCTTGCTCACAGTGACAGGGCGGATAATAAAAAACGGACGGTACTTATGGGTTATCTCTCTCCAGATTTTCAAGTTTGTCGAAAATCTGCAAAAATGAATCAATCGTCACCAAACTTCAGGTAGACGTACTTGAGCATATTTTCTACCCACATACAAAATTTTATCTAGATCGGACAGGTACTTTTTGCATTAGAGACGATAACGTGAAGTGTAGCGATGTCATCAGCTTGATCTGACTTAGTCTGTTCGACGCATCATTGTTATTCGTGTGCGCATTGCTCTCTCTCCCTCTTCGTCTCATCCACTGCTATTTGAAATCTGTCCACACATTTTTCAAGTTAAAAATGTTAATGTAGGGATGTAGCCTGGTTATTATCACTTCACGAGTTGTCGGGAAATTACTTTGTTTACCTCAAGTGCTTTCTGCACAGACGATGAGGTCAGAAGAAATCAGATCAAGCTGCAGACATCGCTACACTTCAAGTGATCGCCCCTAATTCAAAAACTACTTGTCCGATTTGCACAAATTTTGGCATGTGGGTGCAAAATATCCTCACTTACGATTGCCTGAAGTTTTGTGACGAGTGCTTCATTTCTACGGAATTTAGACAAATTTGAAAACGTGGGGGGGAGATAACCCATAAGTACCAAACGGACCACCTAAATTATTTCGAAATTCAATCGATTGTCATGCCTTCCAATCGTGTCGCACATGCGCGTGCCATACACTACGTGTCGTTTGTTGAAAAAGGCTGCGGTCGAGGTATAGGAAGAGATTGAGAAAATTTTTATCTTCAAGTTATCACGCGATATAGTTTGCGCGACGTCCACCACGCATCGTCGTGGTGCACTTCATCAGGGGTGAGAAAAACTATTGAAGGAGGTTTGAAAAACATTTGAACTGATTTGAGTAAAACTTTCCTAGGCTATTCTTGCGCCTTACATCCCAAGGATTCTTAGGATACCAAGCACAAACATTTTTGATGAAAAGTGAGAGTATGATGTTTTCAGTCTGTATAATCACAATCCTGTGATAACGTAAGTCCGCTGTCACACAGAAAAAGGCGTCTTCCATCTTCCATTTGGGATTTCCTTTTAATTGCATGTAGAAAAGAGTACACCCTATCACACAGAAAAAGCCATCAGCCACCTTCCATCTTCCATCGTCCATCACGCTGTCACGCAGGAAAAGTCATAAGGCGTCGTCCATCGGACATAAGGCATGAAATTATACGGCTGGTGAAATCCATTTCCATAAGCCATCAGGCGTCAGCCGCGAGACTGTTCTAAAAACAGAACAACGTGAAGTGAAGTCTGAGGGAAGATGTAGGAAACTGTGATTTGCAAAGAGAAGTCATCAGAAAGCAGCCTTTGTTCACAATGTCGAACGAGGACGAGGATCAAGACAATAGTCATAGCAACCGTAAATAGTGAAAAATAGCGCTGAATGTATCGGAAATGGATTTCCCTACTGTGACTGAGGTAGATGGAAGATGGACGATGGAAGACGGCAGATGAAAATCGTCACCTTATGGCAGACGCTTTATGAAGAATGTGCAAAGAAGCGAGTGACATAGAAGATGGATGACGCCTTTTCCTGAGTGACAGCGGCCTACAGATATTACCTTTTCTCTGCTAGTCCACCGACGTCGTTGACTTATGTATCAAAAGAAAACTCCGAAAATACTCGTTCTCTTTGTGCCTGATTCATTATCATACTCACTGGCTTTCTTATTGAAAATTTTCGATGTTTAGATTGAGCGAATTTCATATTTTAACTACTGTCCGGGAAGAAAAATTACGGATACAATTTTATCATAACTAATCTGAATCCTTAGAATGTATGCTCTCAAATAATGTATGGCACGTTGACGATTGGAAGGCATGAGAATCGATTGAATTTCAATATAATTGAGGTGGTCCGTTTTAAGATCTGCTCTGTATAAAGGATAATTGAAAATTATTGAATTTGAAAAGTTCTGTAGTTTTCCTTTAGATATTTTGCACAATATCTGCATCATGTGTTAGATGGTAATATGCTAGAAAATGAATGATGCTCAAACCCTGTCGAGATCTCGCTATTCATTTCATTTTTTCTTCATTGATAGATCTATCGACTATCTGATGGCCATAGAATTGCAAATTTCCTATTTGAAGTGGATCCGTTCGACATTATCCTTACACGCAATGGGAGAACTTTAATTGCAGCAGTTCACAACAAGCCTATTTACGTGTTTGATGTTGTGTATCCTGATGATATACCGATGAATGTGCAACACGTCAATTCACACCGCAAATCAGTGTTTTTCAATCCCCGTGAGTACAAAATACTGCTTACCATGGTATAACATGTAGAGTAGTAACTCAGTGCCAATTAAATCCCAATTGTGTATACACTTCCGATTTTATTAAATGAACTCGAGGTGAATACGGGGTGGGTGTTGCTACCAAATGTGAGAGATGAGATTTGTGAAGTTTTGAAGAAATTACCTCGGAATTGAATGATCATGATAGTAATACAGAAGGAATGATTGTATTTCACAGATCCTGGGTGTCATGACAGCCTTGAAGAGGTAATGTTTGTTAAAATAACAATTCAATGGGTTGCTACTTTCATGCTCAACCTCAAGAATGTAATTTCCTAAGCGTGATCATATCACAAGGAACCTGCCACTGGTAGAGCAAAACAACACAATCAAAGACAATGATTTCAATTAACTTTGAAAGATATGAATGGATCCACATCATTATTCAGATTCAAGAAATGAAACATGATATCAGTGAATCATAAAATCATGCCGGTGAAAATTAAATTAAAAACTTGAAATTTTAGCCAAGAAAGCAAGAATAATATCGCGACTTTTTCATGATGACTTCTATTATAATACAGCTCATGAAATTTTCTAGATCATCAGTTTAATTTCCGCTTAGTTACGATGCTTATTAGCAATTATTTATTCCTTTTGATATCCAACTTTTTGCATACTACTAACATAAAGGAGCCATCTCGGTAGTATATAAATTGGCAAAATTTTGACTTTTTTAAGCTGCGAATCGGTCCGCTGGCCAAAACACTTCAACTTCTTTCTTTTGATGTAGCCTCTTCTCGTTTGTGACTATTTAAACGTGGCACTGTAAAATGCTTGAGATGTTGGAATCTTACGGTAAGTGGTTGAAAAGATCGATTATGCCAAATAAGCAAATGTTTGCGAATCACCTACACTGTAAACCGTTGACTGACAATTGACAGACATTTATCATACAAAATCTATTTTGTCGGTCATCGTTAGTTCTTGTAGGATGATTGCCACTGAATACTTACAATATCTGACAAAAAGCGACAAAATGAATAGCAATGAATAATAGCTTAAATTTCATCAAAATGTAAGTAAATAATTAAATTATGTCAAAATAAATCATGATTTTGCCACACAATAATACAGATTGCCCAAAAGTGAAGCAATCACTAATCGCAAAAATGAATCAATATTCAACAGTTTTTGTTTAGTTAATTTGCATAGAAAGCATCTGTTTCGATGTCGGTGGAGAACCTACAAATTCGACGGATATCGCAGGATATTGGAGGTGACAATTGTCGGTTGATTTTGTCAGTATTTTTGTAGGATAACTGTCGGTCTACGGTTTACAGTGTACTTATTTCGGGGTAGCAAATCGCTAGTATATAAACATAGGAGTAATTTGCAAACATTTATCTTCTCTAAAGGTGATCAAATATTCTTTTGGACAGCAGGAGCGCAATCTACGCAGAAAACTGAATATTTTGATATAAAAACTTTCACTGTAAGTTGAAATTTTTTAAGTTGACACTCTATCTACTACGCTATATACTACTTACATTTAGTCATCATCTGTTACAGTAGAAAACCATCCAATAGATAAATTAAAAACCGCAATCAATTGTTTGAAGAAATATGGTGTAAGTTCAAACTTATATTTGCAGATAGGCGATGCCTTTCACGTGGACCAAAAACAACATATCTTTTGGATCTGAATCTGGGTGAGTGCTTATCTACATTTGACCTAGGCACTATTTAAGGCGCATCAAAACTTACTCGACTGAGTAGAGAGCGATAGTTATATCACAAGAAGTGAAATTACAACACTTTAATGTGTGCGTTGATGGCAAATGGAGCAAGTAAGATAAATCCTGAATACAAATACATTGAGGACGTGTATGTAGTAGTAATATAGTAGCAACAAACTTGCATGCATCTCTTATAAGATTTAAACTGGCTTCTTGAAGAATTTATTTGCCTCTCTTTTCCCAGTCTACAATTTAGATGGGGGGGGGTGTGTGTAGAAAACCATGACATCGATGTTAATTCCTGTCGTAATTTCCGAAAGTGTGAACATTCAATCATAAAATTATACAGATTTTCCGCCCGTGGAATCATTACATGACTTACATCGACATTCTTCATACTTCAATCGATTTTCATAAGTGTCATCAGTGGCAACTTCAAATTTGGTATTTACTGCTCTAGATTTCAGCGTGTAATTTATGTAGTTGCATTCGATATCAACTGTCAGGTATGATTTCATGGTATTGTTAATGTAGTATTTGTCAGTCTGATACATTAGGGGAAATGAACTATCTCCGAAACTTGAACATCCGGAGAAAGAGTTGTTTTCCGACTTTGATTGATATATTTTGGGATTCAAAGTCCAAAACTATTACTAAAGAAATAGTTTAAGTAATTTTGGTTCCCATTATGAATTGATGGTATGACAGCTGATTTTATTCTACTGAGTTTACATGCGCATGTTAATCTCAGCTTTCTTTTTCAGAATGTATTTTATCAGAAATATTAAAGGAAATCGCCAATAAACGTCCATCTGATCCCATTCAATATCTTGCCGAAAAATTGAAAAATAGTGCTGTGACCGATTATCCAAATTCCACGTTTTGACGTTGATATTTGTATTTTTCATATACGTGCGCACATTTTCATATACGTGCTGATAATCAGAGACATCAAATTACTTCAAGTGGAGTTGTGCGAAACACATTTCGGATCGTGTGCCACAGGACATACTTCTCAAAGGAACAAATCATTTAGAAATGCATTTATTCTTAAATCTGCCATAAAACTTCTAAGCGCGCCATATTTTCTTTAATTGTACAGATAACTCATTTGTTGATTATCAGATCTGAGTGCCTATTACTTGCCTACATTACATATGCTTTTCTCACTTTGTGTCGCTGATACCATTGTGTATTTCTTGTATAATCAAGTAACTTTTCCATTGTCTACTTTAAATCTTGCCAATTGAACTCTCTTTTTTGTACCCTCGTTTTTTTCTTGTTGTTCTGAATGCACAAATTTCAAATCTAACTTTTTGCTCTGCCAATTCTATCTGATTCGCCTTCCTAAATACTTTTAACTTCATTTACATCCACACAGCACATTCCATATTTTTGCTCGAATGTAGTGTTGTTGGAGATGATCTTTTATTGTGTTCAGAAGTGTACTAATATTGAAAATCCTTTCATTTCTGTTTTTTCTAAACTTATCATGGCGTTTTTCTATTAGATGATGAAATCGTTTTCTTTAAAAGCGTTTGCCATTTAATTAGAGATATATTTTATTCTAAAGGTCATGAAGTGGACCACGGTTCCTTCCTCTGATATTATTTGTATGTCCTTCCTAAGTTTGCGGGTTTATATCACCTTTGTGAACGCCTTTGAATTATTCCTGTTATATGATTTTATAGTTTTCTCTTTCCATTTCGTGACTGACACAGCTGCGCAGAAACCAGTGAACACATTGTTCGCCTATTTTTTGGCTGTTGTAAACCAATCGAACTTTGGAATTAGATTTTGACATAATAGCATGAGTTACATGCAATTTGTTGCTGTAAATAAAGATCTTTTATTCTACCTCGTATTTACGAGTGAATGTTGTGACTTTTTATGATCTTGAGCTTTTGTGGATACGCAGCCTAAATCTATAATAAAAAGATGTGTTGAGAATTGGATTCGATTCATAAGTGGCAGCCGGTTGGGAAAAATCAAGTTCTGATTTGCAATCGTCTTTATCATCCGATTCCATTTTCATCTAAAAATGCATATGGTATATTTCTATTATTTTACTTTTTCACTGGTACTCAAGGAAGCAAAAATAGGCAAATTCTTCAATAGCAGAATTATTGTAGTACGTGAATTATTTTCAACGTCACCCCACCACACTGACTGAGTGGATAAGGTGGAGAAAATATCATCGGGTGCCGAAATTGTCCATGCATAAAACTAAAGCATGTGCACTTGAGTTTTTTCAAATGAAGCAAGATGTGCATATGCAGGCACGTCTAGATATACTACAATTTACTCAGGACGCCGAACTATGCAATATGTGCAAATTTATTTAGAGGCTGAATGAATATTATTCCGCTATCCTTCATATCTTGGGAAGATGATTCATTCAGCCCATCATAAGAGAAATTAACTTAGATATTAAAACAATCATTCACTGCATGTATTGTCAAACATGTTTTGATCACATTGCGATTTTCTGTTGCATAATCTGAGACTAAAGCTAGTACTCTACCACCACATTCATTTGTAATACCCAATGCAAGATCAGTTACTGACGTAAATATTCTCCGTTGAAGTATGAATAGATTTAAAACAAAAGAAGAAAACATTCCCGAGACATCTTTACTTTTATGTAACATGATAACTCAATAAGTTCGCGCATACCTCTCCTATCGTCAGCAGTCTTGTCGATCAAATTTACATCACGAAAGCGGACTGAAAGATCGATATGAAATTCATTGAATGATGAAGATCAGGATCTCAACACTCCGGTCTGTGTAAGCTATTACTTACAGTGGATCCAAATCATCTTGTTTGCTGATTTGATGCATCTCCTGAAAAGTACCTAGTTTATACTAGCATATTGGTAGTTATGCTGCCGATATGGCATAATCTTAAAGAAAAGACAGCTGTGATCTGGAAAGGGTGATTGCTTGGCCACTTCTTTGTTTCCCCGGAGCCGAAGAGAGAAAAAGTTGGGTCTAAACTGAGGCGGCAAACACTTCCGGGAAACACTTATGTTTTCGCCAATTGCAACCATACATTTAACCAATTGCAGCCGCAATAATTCAACCGCATGCAAATGCAGGATGATGATGGCTACCATTAACGTCATAGGAAATGACGTGGAGACATTCCGTGCCAAACTTTAAACTAAGGAAAATCAGCCAAACACACTCAGATTCAGCAAGTCTTCTAATGACGCAGGACACCGCATTTCATTCGACAAAGGTCCATGAACAGTAGGAAATGACTTGTATACAATCCATGGCAGAATTTAGGGCTCTTGGCAGAGGAACTGCTAATGTCTCCTTAATCAGAGATAACACAGAGAATTTTATTTTTATAAATAAAAAGCGCACAGAATGCTTTCGAAGTCATAATAAAGTTTATTGAAATTAGGAAGAAAAATGTAAACCTGACATGTTTCGACTGGTCTTGTCAAAGGTAACCCAGCATGTGAAATTACATTGAAAGATAAAAGATAGACATTTTTTAAGAAGTAGAAAGTTGAGATACAGGTCAACACGCGATAGCAGCGGCAGACTGTGAGTCACCCGATTACCATGGCAAGCGAAGATTAATCACATGGTCCTTTTGCTTGCACAGGTTGGGATTATCACGTCTAATAAACAATGCCTCGAGGATACGTAAAATGCGGTCATTGTAAGCGTGGCATACAATCTCAAACTTGCTGATAGGGTCATTCGGAACACTACAGCAACTGAGCACATGTTCAGTAATTGCAGAGCGAGAAATTCTTAAATGACCATTTAAGAACCACCTGGGTATGTGCTCCCGCGCTCGAACTGTCAGGGGTCGTGACGTCCGTCCAATATAGGTTGATCCACAACCACAACGAAAAGAATAAATAACAGAAGACGTGGCGGCCACTGGCAGACGATCTTTAGGAGAAGCAACAGGAATACAGTTGGTCTTAAAAATAATTATGGGTTTTGCGGCAGGAGCAAACTTGGCCAGCAGTTCATCGATCGATTTGCGAATGAAAAGACTAGATTTGTCACCATAGAAAGGCAAGTTGACATAAACAGCCTTTCTTTCAGCGTTGGCAACAGAAACATTATTGATCTCAGTGACTTTATATTGATCGATGAAGTGCTCAGGATAAGCATTAGACTTCAAAATAGCACGAATGGTATTGAATTTCGAAAGGACCATGTGATTAATCTTCGCTTGCCATGGTAATCGGGTGACTCACAGTCTGCCGCTGCTATCGCGTGTTGACCTGTATCTCAACTTTCTCCTTCTTAAAAAATGTCTATCTTTTATCTTTCAATGTAATTTCACATGCTGGGTTACCTTTGACAAGACCAGTCGAAACATGTCAGGTTTACATTTTTCTTCCTAATTTCAATAAACTTTATTATGACTTCGAAAGCATTCTGTGCGCTTTTTATTTATAAAATTACAAACAGGCACAATTGTTTCAATTTTATTTTTACCTAAAACTTTAATCTGCGTCCCATTGGATTCACATGTACTTTCTTTGATCCTGTCTGACAAGAGCATGGAACCGGTAGAATTCGGCAGACTTGCAAGCGTGATAATCTGTCCATTTTGTGATCTAATTTTTTAAGATTGCAAAGATTTATTGATTTTCAAAAGTGCTGCTAAATAATTGTTACATTTTTTATGTTTCCATGGGCCAAATTTGAATTTGTAATCAGAAGTACGTAGAAACTATATAACAGTCACAAAAAATAGATTCATACTTATCACGGTTTTGGAACAATGTCAAAAAATGTCCACCCGTGTGAAATGTGGCTGAACGGATGAGTGTGACGAATTAGTGTGACACAATTTCTACTGCATTCCCATAGCTTTCAGATGACGTGATTGTATCAAGTTTTACAAAAAAGAAGCATGGTTTTGGTCATAGAGTAAGTTATAGTGGGTAGTTTATTATTCCTGAGCAATTAATTCCTGTGCTTACGTACTCTACTGAGATGAAGCCACTTTATAAGCAATATGTAACAAGTTGGACATCAAAAAGAATGAATATTTGCTAACAAGCATTTAAATTAAGAGGAAAATTAAGCTGATTCAAGGAAATTTCATGAGCTGCATTATATTGCGGGTCCCTGCAAGTCTTCAAGGAACATTTGAAATCTTCTTGTGCTTTTTGGCTAAGATGTCATGCTTTTAGTAATATATTTTCAGCGGCATGATTTTTGATTCACAGGGCGTCATTTCTTGAATCTGAGTAGTTTAATGCGGACATTTACACCTTTTAAAGTTAATTATCAGAATTTTCTTTGATTATGACGTTTTGCTCTTTCAGTGGCAGATAGTTAAATTGTGAGATGATGACGCTTAAGAAAAAATAATCTTATCACAATAAGGCTGAGCCAATGCTAAACCATCGAATTGCTTATTTAATCAACCATTTCACCTCTCCAAAGTTGTCATGAGATGGGGGATTTGTAAATTACTTTTCTTTCATCTGTATTTCTGTCATAATCAGTCAAATTCGTGTACATTTCTCCGGAAGTGCAAACATTTGCATATTTCAGAGGTCTCAACTCGTGTTCATTCAATTAATGAAGATAAAAGCTGTATGCACATTGGGAATTTCATAAATGCTGAGTTGCTACTCGGGCTTTTGTGTATGTGTCTGCCATTCAACCGAAGTTGTTCGAACAATTTGCACCAATTTTCTGGTAGCTACACAATGTTAAGCAAAGCAAAACTTTTTTACAGACAGAGATGGTGTCGACGTTTGAATCGCGAATCGTCTTAAATTTTTTGACAATCCAATTCGATTATCCTATTCCGAAAGAATGTTCTGATGCATGGCTCTCCGAAAATCATAAGAAATTCCCCCCTAAGCTTATGAGCACTGGTTACACCCACGAAAAACTGCACTTGTGATAATAATCACTTTTTTTCTTCCACAGCAAAATAATTTCTTATTTAGCGGAGCGTTTTCACTTAACTCAAGAACAATTGGAATTGCCATATTGGGTTATAATTTTCTAGAGTAGGAGCTCCCAAGGTTCAGACCTATCATGCCTTCTTTGCGCTGGTATCTTGAGAGTTTTGTGATGAATTGTATTTGAATGTCTATTTTGAAGCATTTTTAACTGCTTGACTCCATAATTCGATGTATTCAGCATTCATCCAACGACGACAAATAAAGCAATGTCATACGCTTTTCATTTTTTCCTGCACGTTGACACGTCACACTTTGGTAGCATGAAGAATCTAGTCTCGGCATCTATACTGTTTGTGTGCATGATACTTTGGCATGATATCACAGAGTTTGGGACAGAACTCCTCCAAGTGCTTGTTGAGCTGAAACTGGGATACGTTTGAGTATTGGTCGACGTAGAGAAAATACTTCTTCAAGAATTGGTAATGAGCGATTGTCATGAGCAAAGTAAGCATATAAGTGAAGTGTAATGTAAGCATAATTTATGTATAAGTGAACATATTTAAACACTTTGGTCATTAGCATTGGAATCGTGACCAGTTTTGTCATTGGTATAGAGGGACTTGCATGAAGTTGCGTGAACATTGAATCGATAGTCGGAAATGATCCGATTGCAATATTGACAGACATGTTTTGCATGTTGGATCAGTCCATCTTTGAGAATTGCACGGAAAGTTCCATGCAAAAGACCTTCAAGATAATTTACTTGCAATAAATTTTAGCTTGCAATAAATTGGTGCTGCTTGTTGCCATACCTAAAGCATCCACTTCCGATCCAAACCGATATTTTTCTGTGGTACTCTTGCTCCATTGAACTTTGATTTGATCAAAGATTTTGCTATCCACCAGGGATAGTTAAGTAGTGTGTCAAGACTTGGACTGTCACATACCTTAAAAATTACGTGACAGGTCATTCATTGTCATTATTTTAAAAATTATGTTGTAAATCGAATGAATGAATTCCATCAACCGGGAATGTTTCAGATAACTCAATCGCTAAAAAAATAGTAGCTGCAGCTTCTCCGATTTTCTTTTCCACAATACCACGTGTGTTGGTTGTACTATACTTCAGCCAGTGTTTGCATCCCAGAGGGAAACCTCTGCGCCTGGTGTTAAGGGGAGTTCGAAGATGCAGACACAAGTAATGGTTCGCAAGATCGAATTAACATTCTTGGTTTGAAAATGTCCATAATAACGGCTAGCATGTTCTGATATAGCTTTACATGCTGATTTAGAACAGTCAAATCAATCATCGTGCTACTTTTTTTAAAAAAGTCGATGTTTATTGATTTCTAAGATTTCAATATACAGTATTTGACAACGGATCAATGTTTATCGAATAAAATTGTCCGAAATTATATCTGCATTTTCTGTGATAGCACGTCTCGGTGATTCAAAACTTGCAATTTGTAGAAGTTGACATTCATCCAGAAGTTTATTGAAAAAGTCGATATTTATTGATTTCAAAGATCTCCATTATATAGCAACCAGATGAAAAAAAAATTGTCAAGAAGTTTTATCTGCATTTTCTACTACAGTTAACCTCATGGTTAACCTCTTCGATTCAAGACATGCAATAGGCCCATATAGAAGATAACATCCAGCAGTTCTTTGGAATTTACTGTTACCAGTAAACATTATGTATACATATTCATACATACATATCAATGCAATGGCGAGACCCCGAAAGGAAAAATTCAAGAGATGAGAAGAAGATCTGACTTCACTCATCACAGGAACTACCAACATTTCTGTCTTATTTTCCGTCATCAGAGTAGTATACCCATAGAGAAAGATTCATTTGCGTTTGGCTTAGTCTAGAGAGGACACAATCCTATCCCAGCCATTGTATGGAATGGCAGCAAGTGATAGAAATTGGCATAGAGATTCTTCTCTCTTCGGCTTGTGTGACTGGCCAAGCGCGAGCATCGTAGAAGTGGCTTGTATTAGCGAACACATGAAACTCAACGGTCAGATAGCAGACAGGTTTGTCAAGTGAAAGGTACCTATATTTGACTCAATTTTTATTCATGATAAATTCGTCAAATGGAAATTTTGTTCACACCGTTCGACTCTTCACAATGGAAAATTGATCTTCCTTTCCCTCGAGACTAGTTGGCCGTGACCATCAGTGCTGATTAATGTCATCTTTACACCAAAGTACGCAGACAAGACAATTTAGTTCTGTAAGTATGCCCTATTGTTGAATATGTGTGCATCTAGTCAATGCAATAAAAAATTTAACATTTTCTATGTCAATCCCATAGAAATTAACAATGCCATAGAAAGTCCTAGAATGGAAATTGCATGAAAATTGTGGCACACGCCGGGGGAACTTAGTTGGGGCAAAAAGCAAATTTTGCTAACTGGTTTCCTCGTTTTCTGGTTGGCATTTTTAATTATCAAGTCAATTTGTGATCTGGATTGTTGCCGCTTGTCCAAATATCATGCACACAAGAGGAATAGTGAATTTGCAAAATAGTGCAGCGACAGGATGACAAAGAAGGAAATCCTTTAAAACGTTCTGTATGTTCATCATTTTGAAACATCGCTCCTATAATCAATCAAGAGTATAATCAGACACATATGCAACTTGTAATGTTAATTTACAGAGCATGCATTGCTCCAGCTTGAAATCAGAGACCAAGAAATCTTACGATATTCATTTTACTTTGAAGGATTCCACGTTCAATATATTTGAACAATTTTCAGAACCTTTGCATGCTTTCGAATATGAGCCTCCAAAATATCATCACACTATATCACATAAGTCATTTACACCCGTATGCACCAACGCAGAATTATAATTCTAGGAATAACGCTTATTCCATGGTTAGTTATTCCGACAAAAAATATAGCGATGCATAGAGAAAGTTTATTCCAGGAATTACTAATCTGTTGAGTTATTCCGCTGCTCGAGATATCTATGACTTTGACGTCATTCATTACATCGTTTCCAGTGGATTTCCCTTCGATGCGATGAATGAGTCAGGTTGTCGGCAAGATGATTTTAAATCGCCAATCCTAAAAAAATCCTTCATCAGTGTGATGCTTCTCGTCTTCAATATTCATACGTACACTGCCACTTACCACACTCGTAGTTCGTTAATTATGTCCAAAGTAAGGAAAAGAAACGCTAATTTTTCTGCCTTGGAAATAAAATTGTTGTTAGAAGTAATATCGGATAATATAATCCCAATTGAAGAAAAGAAGACTGACCTCGACGCAATAAAACAGAAGGATGTTGCTTGGGACGCAGTTCTACTAAAGTTCAATTCTAAGTCCGCTCCTAAAAGAGATATCGACAATTTGAAGAATTTGTGGAAAAGTTTGAAGCAGGAAAGTAAAAAGAAGTGTGCAGTAGCAAAGAGAGAAATTAGAAAAACTGGTGGAGGGACATGTGCAGTGACATTATCGCCAAAAACAGAAAGGGTATTGGCGATGATACCCAAGGAACAGGTTGAGCCATCTTTACAAAGTCCATTTGATTCCGACGCTTTGGAAAACCTGGCTACAGACTCTGTTGCAGAATGTGTTGAGGAGTTACAAGGTAAATTTACTAGGTGAATAGTGATATTTATTTGATTATTCACACGAAACCGTAATCAGTCAAAAAAGAAATTTTTATGAAAATTTCGATTCTAGTAAGTCATAGCTTTTCAGAATCGTATTTTTTAAATATATTGTATAATCGTATTTTTTATTCAATAAATTTGTTACTCATATATCTATTAAATGTAGCCTACTTACCAAGATATACATTTTAGTCGTTCATTTGTACTTTACCCATTAAATTTCCAAATTTAACTGATGGAGTATATAGTTGAATGATATGGACTTTTATTATGGGAAAAGTCATAAAGTCATTTCATTACGGAAAGTATGGGAGAAGACATTATTATGCGAAGTTTTGCCAAATAAATCCTTTAATTGATTATATCGTCAAACCCTAACTAAATGAAGAATTCGATCGTCAGTTAAGATAAGAGAATTCTGCCATTTCCTATTCTCACTCATTGTGATGTTCCATATTTAATATGAATTTATTTGTGTGTTTCTGATTGCAGCTACATGGCGATGTTAGAGGCTACAAACAAATGAAAACGTAGAGCCGGCGGGTTCTTCGCAAGAGCCTGCGCTTAATAATCTCCCTCCACGGAGTAACGAAATAACTTTCTACCAAGAGGAACTCCTGAAAATGGCTCGACTGGAGCATTTGAAGAGAATAAACGTGTTAAGTTTGAAAGAGGACTATTGTAAATTAAAAATTCAGAATCTTTCTAAATAATATTCGAATATACCCGTACATGACATACGTACTGATTGGAAAATGCGTGCTGATTTCCTCATCACATCATTTGTGTAACTCGGTTCGGGTGCATTCTGTAAGCCACAATAATTGACGTGATAATCGGCTCCTTCTTCAAACATGAGATTTTCGTTGTTGGTGTGAAATTCATCTTCCTTCAACTGAATAGCGATATTGTGCAACACTGCACATGCAACTATGATTGGTGGACAGTTTTCAGTCTTGATACGTAGTCCATACTTGATAATAGGAAAACACCTTTTCCACACACCAATTCCTCTTTCTATCAAATTGCGCGTTCTTTTGTGAGAGATGTTATACCGCTGTTGGGATCGATTTCTTGCATTGACAAACGGTGTCATCAAGAACGGTAGACATGCATATCCAGAATCTCCGAGTAACCACGAACCTCGAGATAAATTTTCCAACTTACTGTACAAGCTAGAATTTTCAAATATCTGCGAGTCATGGGCTGAGCCATGCCACCGACAAACAATGTCATTTATACGAAAATCGAAATCCATCATTAGTTGCGTGTTTATTGAAAAGTATGACTTCCTATTTCGATATAATTCTGAGTGTGATGTAGACGGCTTTTGGATTTGAATATGAGTACCATCAATCAAGCCGACAACTCCTGGAAATTGAGCCATTTGGTAGAATTTAATCATTTGTTCATTTTGTTCAGACGATGAGGGAATCGAATATAAATTGGCGACAGGGACGCAATGATACGACTCACTTTGTGTACAATTCGAGAAACAGTAGTTTGATGCACGGAGAAAAAATCACCGTCAGTCAGTTGAAATGCACCCGTTGCGTAATATCTCAAAGTGATCAATAATTGATTCATTGCTGATAGAGGTCTATTCCGATCACAATAGGCTTCAAGGTCTGATCTGATAAGATTTAATATATACTCCACACCTCCCTTTGAGAAACGATATCGCTGACGAAATTCTTCATCTGTACATGTATAATATGTCATTGGATCAAATCGAGCACGTGAAACGTCTCGACGTCGTTGTAGTTCTCCCAACCTTCCGAATTCATTCAAATCAAAATAATGCCGCATTCCTGACATGGCTCACTCACCAGAATGAACCAGAACACTATTCTACCTTTTAAACCTGCTCTGTAGCAGGACTAAGTTTCCGCGAATAAATTAGACACCTAAAAAAAAAATCCAAAAAAATAAATTCCACCTAAAGTCGATATTCGCTGTTGGTGCATTGCGCGCGACTAAAGGGCGGAATAAAGTTAGCTCTCGAATAACTTTATTCTTAGTTTACGTTAATTCGACGTTGGTGCAACGCGAATAAGTTTGTACGCGATTTATTCGCAGCATAACTTTTATTCTACGTTGGTGCATACGGGTGTTAGTGCAGCGCGTAGAAGAATAGAATGTCTTTAACCACTGATGTTCGGGGTGCTCCGTAATTGCGCGTGAATTACTCGTGGCATGTCACCAAGTTCATGCATTCTTGCGCAACACTCCGCACTAAAGAATGTACAACTAAGTTTTTGCTACTTTTCAGTTGTAAGCTGTAAATTTCTCGGTCCTGATATCTTATTTTTATTATTTCGATGCAGCAATTGGCAACAATTATTGACGGGAAATTTTCGATGCAGCTTCATGGGTTGAATGAAAATGAGTTTAAATAAGGTAATTTGGAAACACTGATCTAGCCAAAATGGTGAAAAACGTATTTTTTGGCCATGATTGGACTCAGGTCAATAATTTGACTTTGAGATTCGATATCTATGCAGTAAGAGCCATAGTAAGGTTGCCGCTTTGGATGTGGGTAAATGGGATATATTTTGATGTTCTATGGCATGGCTAGTGCGGGTTGATTGGATACATACGAGAAAAGTTTTGGCTTGATTACAATTTCTTTTACTCTGTTATATATAGTATTTTAAATGTACCTTCGTCAATATTCACAATTGCGATCATCTGATACATGGTAAAGTAGAGTAATGTTTTATCAATGTCCGTGTGAAGTTGGATTGAATTTGGGGCGGAATTAAAAAAGTTATGGTTTGATTACGTCCTTCGCCATTTTGACTAGATTATTTTGTACAAATCAACAAATAAAGTAATTTTTCTTTCACGGGTTTTTTTAAGTACAGTAAGTAAAAATTAAACACTGTCATTATACTTGCTGATTTTCTATTTAAACTTTAATTGCTGCATAATTTCTCATTGATCATTTCGTATGTACAAAAATGCCAATTTCACAGGAAAGAACGATTATTGATCAATGAAATGATGTATTTTGTGAGAACAGATGAAATATAATAAAACTTTCACACACACAAGTCAACAAAATAGAACTGTTTCAGAAGTGAAATTCCACCAGAGAATATGATAGCAGAAATAACGAAGTTGTAGTACAATCAACCAGAAAGTGAAAATAATAGTCTTCCTAAAGCATTGTATTGGAGAAGTCATGTCAAACTACTTCTAATTGCCAATTAAGTAGGACAATAATGTCAAATGTAAGAATATTCTCAGAGATCAATCACATTATTTCCAATATAATTAAGACACACATGCATGAAATTAACACAGATAATATGCCTTTTTTCTTTCTGAGTACAATATAATTTGAAAATAATTAATGAAAGAAAAGGATTCTATGCTGAGTATACAGTACCCGACATACATGTCTCGTTTAGAATAACGATACAAAGACATGACAAAACTAGACGAAATACTTCAGTTATTCATTTGGAGTACAGAGTTACTTCGTTTTCAAAACACTAATTCACATATCTCTAGAAAGTCAGAAATAGAGCTGTCATGGTAAAACAAGATCGGAAACATTTCACGAAATCTGAACGTCAATGTTGTCAGATGGAGAAATAAGAGCCTAAACAAAACAGTTACAAGATTTAACGTCTAAAAGTTTCTATGGAACAACTTTTCAAGTTTTCATTATTCAATTCGATAAACAAGATAACTTCAATTTCTTGTAAAACTTTTGATTCTTTGTGGAAATTTCCGTTCTTATTTTTTGTTCGTTGCTCTTTAATCTGCGATGATAGACAGTCCGTTACGAATATCTTTGAGTTCATTCTGGATAGAAGAGCAGTCAAATTGTCTAAATAGACAAATCCATACACACGACCGTACACAAGTCCCGTTTAGGTCTATGTTCATATTGATATTCAAACAAAACAACACAGAGATCTGCCACTTCACATAACCAAAAAATGCGTCTTTGCATTTTAATGTCTCCAAATTTCAGGCCAAACATATGTAGCCTGTACTTGCTCGGCGAGGAAGCGAGTTTCGAGGAAAATCCACAGCCCATTTTTTATTCAAAACATTGCGGGCGAGACAGCCATTTTTGTACCATCTGCACAAATGGACATTTTTGTAAAGGCATTTTTGCTTAAAACTGCTCACCATTTTGAGAGTGGTGAATCCAAAGATCCATGATCCATGAATCCAAAACATACTTTGAGAATCCACTTTATGCGTCACAGGTTCATTTGCAGCATTATTGTAAAACATTCTGATACGTAAGTCTACTTGCTGTGTTGGTGCATCTGAATTATAGTGCCTATTTCAAAACGCGTTCGTCCATTAACGCTATATTGGCAGTCGACCCTCTACCGACGTTCATTTTGCTCAATATAATCAGACATTTCAGAAAAACACCACTTATTTTTGCCACAGTTTTTGCTTTTTTCAGCATTTCCACGGTCAATTGCGACTCATGATAAATGTCCGCAAAAGTAGTAAGTATCTCATATTTACATATGCGCATTTGATTTCACTGTGAATTACGCATGAATTCCATTAGAAGTCAGTAGCTTTGCATGGGAATTTCCTCAATTGCACAATTTTCAGTTTTGTTTCAATTTTTATTGGCCAGTTTATGCCCACTCAAGAAACTCACTTTTCAATAGTACGCACTCAATAGCATTGGATTATTTTCCTGCAGATTGCTATTGGCGTATAGGCCTATAGGCCTCATAAATTGTATTCATATTTGAAATAATTTTCATTAATTTCAACATCGTACATGAATACACCCTCACCCGAGCCATGTCTACCAAACATTTGATTCATCCTTGACAAGCCGTCTTTTTGTCTTTGGTAAACATGACTCAACTTCAATTGACATACACATTGTGGAAAATATGTGTTGTATACACAGTCATTAAAGGACAAAGCGCCGTCATACATTGAGTGTATACAGAACACGCCACTAACATAAGGTCACGGGATTTTCTATTCCATGTGCAAAATTGCATAATTACATGAAAATTTTTTGCATTTTATGGAGATCATCAAAGTCCAATTGAAAAAGCATAATTGTGCTCAATTACCACCTTGATATATTTGACCTGTTTGCGAGTCAGGCGATGCATACCACAGATAAGTAAATTGAGAGCATCTAACTCGAAGCAGTGATTTTATTGGTCAAAAGTAAAATTAAAAGTTGAACTGAGTACAACGTGACAGGCCTTCGGCGTCCAGCGCTTTCTTACCTGCCGATGGTCTAATAACTATTATTTGAATTAATTTAAACTTTGACAACCCCCATCGAAAATGGAATAGTGATCAGGATATGTCTCCTGATTTCCAAAAACTTTTTTATGTTTTTGATACATGATTTGTTAAGACTTCATATTGAAGACTAATAGGATCAACACAGGTTTGTGATTGCACATGTACAAAGTTCAATCAATATTCAGTAGATGGCTCTGTAAACATGGCACCTGTGGGATCAACACAGACAGGATATTCTTTTTTTCTTTTTTTCCTGTCGGTGCTACCCGTGGTCAATCGAAGGAGCATTTGTAGCAACACGAAAGTAACATTGGCTTAGAGCTCCGTCCAAGTTCTTCGCATTACATACAAAATACATCAATTTCAGTGTAAACACTGACAATTGATAAACACTGTCCAAATTGAACAGGCAATGCATAGCAATGTCAATTGCTTAAAGAACAATCAATTAAGCAAATTGAAAGCACTTGCAAAAAGTAATGCATGGGGGAAATGGCAATGCAAATTCGACGCCAGAATTGACTAACGGAATAGCTACATGTATTCCGTACTTACTATCCATTAGCCTCTATGTACATTGCGAGTAATGGAGAGGTGTGAATATTAGGATGCCAGCTTCTTTTCCAGGTCATCCTAGAAAGTGTTGATATTCGATCTCCATACCTAGTACTATAGAATGCGACGTCGGTCGGGTGTGCATTGCATTGCCATTGTACCCATTGTCATGCAAACATGGCGATGCTTCAGAGTCGATCTCTCAATTTCATGAAATTCCTTCAGGAGTAAAAAGTCCCCTGCATTTTCTTAAAAAATGTTCTTCAATGCGGTAATACTTAGTACGCACTAATTTCAGTTGAATTGAACATCTTTTCGCTAATTTAGCTGTCAAGGGAATAATTCATTTTCTGGAATGAGAGCATTGAGAGTTTTAACCATTGAGAGAAGCATCACCACATAAAACAGTGGCAGAAACTATACAAAAACGATCATACCCATGGCTGTGAAGTAGAAAGTGATAGCAGAGCTCTTGCTACGACTTCGTACCTTTCAAGGCATGGCATGAATCGCTCAACAACAACATACTTAGAAAATGAATGAAGGATAAATGAATGATTTCGTTACTGGATGGATTGGTGTCGACAATGGCCGTTTCTTAATCACAGATGTTAAGGATTTTGTCGTAGATATGTACTCGTAAGTTGGCCAGGCTGGCTTTGACCTCGATGATATTTTGTGTCTTCATCTTCGGATAACATTACTGGTGCAGGAGAATTTGTATCGTGTATCAGGATGTAAGATACATCAACGAATTCGTCTGAAATCTCCTTGCGATCAGGTGGTCTTCTGCGATTTTGATGAATATGATGACTATGATGAATGTTATCCTCTTCAACAGATAATTTAACTGGAAATTTTGAGTTCGTATCATATATCTTTATGTAAGATATATCTACAAATTCCGATGTTAATCCTTTACAAACCATTGCGACGACTGAAAAGAAAACAAAGAATCATAAGTAGTTTTTCTTTATACAAGAGAAGAGATTATTCTGATATTTTATGTCAGAAATTAAAAGTAAGATACTTGTACAGAGGTGAAGACGGCATGGGAAGCGCATAGAAAGAAATGCATCAGTGGTGTGGATAGCTATGGTCAGGGACGCCGACAAGGGTGTTGCAGGTGTTGTATGTGTGTATTCATGAATTACCGAAAAAAATATTATTTAATCAACCTTTGTGGTCACGAATTACCGTCCCGGAGCTATTGGTTATTATGGTGTACATAACTTTTACGTCTGTTAGGAAATTACAAAGATAGATACGATACTTTTAGTGTGAACTGATGACAAAATTGTCAACAAGCAAAATCGCAGAATCATTTGATGTAGCGTTAAACAACCTGCTTTTTACAATCGTTACAAGTGATGCGCTGACCTGATGTTGCAAATTAGTTACGAATGTTTTCGGAATGTGCTTGACAAGACACAATATTCCAAACTTTCGATTAACTAAGTCCATTATTAAAAAATCGACATGATTTTACATGTGCTTGAAAGCTAATTTTCCAAATATTTCAAATTTTACCATGTCATTGTAGGCCTACCTGCCAAGATCCATAGTTTGATAACAGTGCGGAGGTTTGTAGCATGTTTTGTATTGAACATGTTTTAGAAGTTCCATGATCTTTTTCAAGCACATTTGTTTTGCAGATTTTTCTATACATGCATGCAAGCAATATCAATAGTTGCAGATTTTTTAATTTATGTTGTTTTTCCACTATGAAATAATGTTGTTTGATCCACTACAATTCATTCAATACCGCTGTAATTGTTTAACCCATTAAGACCCAAGTGTATTTAATTCGAATTTTTTCGGTTAAAAACTAGTTATATGTCTTCAGGTTGATCAAACTAAGATAATTTTATAGTGCATATATCCAAAAAAGTTCGAAAGGTCATGATCTCAGACTGCAACCTTGGAGGGTGCGGTGGGATCGAGTGGGTACGTGAACAACTTTTTCACGTTCTACTTTCAATGATTCGACCAATCCACTTCTTTCTCTCATAACGGTTTATTTTACTAGTTACGGTTTTGTATAGGCTTAAATCAAGTTGCCTTGGTTGTAAGAAACTCAAACAAATAATAGACCAGGCGTGACTCATGGAGGAAAACGAAAAATGAGTAGAAAATATATAAATTTAGAAATATGAATTCCCAAATGCAAAACACTGCCATATGCACATAGATTTTTTTTAAAGCTATAAAGCACCATGGAAAACATTGAAGCAGTGGTTGTGAAGTCCAATGTTGCACTTCTGACAGCCCCTACGAGTGTTTTTTCCGCACAAAGCACATCGCTTTTGAGTAGTCATGTCACACTGGAAATGATTTTTTCCGTCGTATCTTGCATCATCGGGAACCCTTCGCTTCAAACTTCTCTGTTGACGGGATAATGGTCTTGGTAAGATCTTTCTCTTGTGAGACATCAACAAGGTTTTTACGATTTGCCGGCGGAAAGTTAGAAGATCCAGCGGCTCGCGCTCATATGTTGAGGCCTTTTTATATAAAATCCACGAATTTTGAACTGCCATATCAATGCAGTAACTGAAAAACGGCCACCACCATTTTTTGAACCTCATACTGATTCTGTAGTAAGAAATATTCTGATCAGACCGATCTACTCCGCTCATGCTTTCATTATATGTTTGAACTGCTTTGGGCATGGGAACATCGATAAACTTCTTTTCTTCTCTGGACCATCGACGTGCTTTACATACAGGCTCGATGGTGTCAGCATTCGTAGCCAAAGTGACGATATTGTTATCATGCCATTCTAAAACCAATAGGCCGGTTGTCTCATCTTTCCGGAAGTCCAGAGAGCCTCGTCCGTCTTTCTTCAGCTTTTTTGGGTCAATGAGTGGACAATTCTCAATTCGATTTGAACGAATAGTTCCACAGGCTTCAATTCCTCTTCGACTGAGTTCTTCAATCAATGGGAGACTTGTGAAGAAATTATCAAATGTAAGGTGAAACGGTAAATCAGGCAGGCTTTCGATTAATTTTAAAACAACTGAGGGCCCCAAGCCCAAATTAGTACTAGAAGAAGAGGCTCTTGTGTAAGGATCAAAACGAATCACGTAACCGTTACTAGTTGCAAGTGTCCATAGCTTGAATCCATACCTTATCGGCTTTCCACGAATAAATTGCTTTGGATGCCTTCCATAATAAGGAAGCATTGTTTCATCGATACAGATATTCCTTTGCAAAGGCATGAATTTTTGGCATCTTTCATTGATCAAAGAATAGAACTCTCTAATTTTTGCTGCCCGGTCATTTTTATTAATTTTGCTGTTATGACAGAGATGAATAAAAGTGAATATGTCGTAGAACTTATTTCTGCTGATGGCGTCCGCAACAGCTGCATTCTGACAGTCTGCATCTTTCTCCCAAAACATGCGCCTTCGAGGAAGTGGAACGCAACCAGAAAGAAGGAGAATCGCAAGAAATATGTAGCCGTCATCTTCATCCATTGACCACGAATGGTTTCCTTTGTCTTGTCTTGCATATAAATTGCTCTGTGTAGCAATATGCATTATCACCTCCTCATCGAAGAAAAGCTTGAATAATTCTGTAGGGCTGGGATCACTTTGAAGAACCTCACTCTGCTTCTCGATCCAAGGTCGGTGAGTGTTGACATTTCGGGGCAGATCTTTCTTCCTCCATTTTCGATCATCTCTTTCAGTCTTTTTGTAGAATGTTTTCTTCGGTTGCTTCTGTTGTACATCGGATTAATCCTCCTCATCTGGGAAATTATCTCTCATACCATTCGGACGATGCAATGTGCAACCAGCCTCCGAATTCAGTATTGCTTAGGTTATCGAAAGTGTTTCGCTCGGTATCGATATGTTCGTCGCCACTATCGCCATCAGAATTTTGATCATCTGGAGGGGTTAAATGAATTTCAGCGTCAAGGATATCCTCCTCTTCCAACATCAACATTACTTCGTGAGCCGAGAGTTTCCTGCAAAGAAAAGCAAGCACTTATTAGACAATGACAGACTGCCAATCTGCACTCTTACATTTGTTGAGAATCAAAAGATAACGCTATTGAACAGCAGCATTTGCCAGTGAGACGGTAGCACAGTTGGTAAAGCTGCTGCTTCTGCCGTGTCGGGTGCTGGGTTCAAATCCCGCACTACTGAACTTTTCCAAATGCGACAATTAATCTACTTTCAACGTTTTATTATCAATCAATCGCATTTCATTCAGTTCGTTTGTTCCATTTCCAGCTCTTCTATATTTTATCATGAACTTGACCTTTACATGTCTATTTCTCAGAAATAATAACTAAATTAATTAGATATTTCATTTTCTTTCTACAGGTTTAACAATGTAAAATGCTACGAATTTGGGTGATACAATAGTCTAATAGATTGAAATAACTTTTCCTCGATTTTCCTATTTTCACTAACAAAGTAGGGTGGAATATACTCTACTACCGGTACACGTACCCACACGATCCCACCGCACCCCTCAAGGGTGCACGACATCAAATGTACCTGTAGCGGTTATCTATTTCGACTTTGAGCTACCATGAATTTTTATATATTGATGACATTGTCCCTCATCAATGTGCAAGGAAATGTTCAATTTAATTTTAACACAATGACATTTTGACTCACTTATTCCTCTTCGTGGAATTTCGCTCCATTCTGACAAAACGTGCCGTGTTCAACGTGATATTATGAAAACGAAACTAACATCAAATGCCCAGAAATTGTCTATGAAGTATTCATGATATACTAGTGGAAAATTCAAACAAAATGATTTTTTTCTTTATTGGTACTAGACTTTTATATCACCGCACCCTTAAAGGGTGCGGTGGGACTTAATGGGTTAAGAGCTGCAATTGTTTTAGAACACGTTTTATAGTTGAAATTGCAAAGACGCTTGATATATCGGTATACTGGAAAAGCAATACAGTAGGTCTTCTGTATTATCCACTGGATGATTGCATGTCATTTTCAAGGAAAAGGTGTCGCTAAACTTAAGATCTATTATCGGACTTTTTATTTGTATTGCAGCAAGGTTCTCACATACATTAATTTGTGGTTGAGTATATTTTCAAAATTTAGCTTGTCATTAACAGGCTATGCATAGGCTAGAATTGACAACAAAACGATTTCCAAAACGGATCTTATCGTTTCCAATTCTATCTTTCTACCGTAAACAGACGTACCGTAAAACAAGTAAATGTTAGATTATCTTGATATTTTTTGTTGTCATTTTTCTTTTTAGCAAAAAATTGAAAACACTCCCTTGTAATGGCGATGTTTCTGATTTATAAGATAAATAAAATTACGATGTGTAGACCGCCCGACGTTTCGTCCGCCGCGGACTTATTCATGGACAAACTGGCATTGGTAAGCGATGTTTTAAATATCAAAAATGACTTCTCATCAATTCGTGATTCCTATTCATGGATGGACAATGGATCCTGATGTAATTCGCTTCAGCCACCCTAGTATGAATAGGGTTGCTGAGGCGATCGATGATTTCGACATCAAAGTCGTCTATAGAAAAGGAACGTTCAGAATGACGAAGGACAATATGATCTGAAATGGCACTCGCACTGTCTAGATTATCAATGCTTCTACGATGTTCAGCAAAACGGACGCCGAAAGGTCGATTCGTAGAGCCTATGTAACACTCATTGCATACTCTGCATGTAAAACGATATACAACATAGCGCATGCTACAATTATACTTATTAGGAAGCGCTTGACAAACTTTGCAGTCACATTTATCAGTATAACTAAAATTGAAATTGTTGCTAATTTTGGTACCGGGTTGATTTGTCACTCTGGTAGGTAAATCGTAATTCTTGGTTAATTTGTTTATTTTACGGGTAGCTGCGTCTCTCACGAAATTTAATTTTAAATTGATTTTGTTAGAGCAGTTATGGTTACTTGTCGTAGGCTTATTAACGTTAGGGTACTTGAAAGGGTTGAACCCATTGATTTTAGTTTTAGAACCATTTTAGTTTTACTATTTTCCAAATTGTTAGCGTCTGAACAACGATTTTCTAGATATTTGTAACTATTGCTAACGAAGTTCGATTTTATATGAGACGGTACCCAGCAGTCTATATGCTAAGAATTGCCAGAGTGACATTCTTTATTATACCAGGTGAAGTCAATGCGGTCATTAACAGTTATACTAAGATCTAAAAAATTGATGACGTTGTTCTTTGGTACTTCGAGAGTAAACTGAATGGAATTTCATGATATTCATCATGAAAGCATTTGACGAAAGCTTAAAAATATTAAGGATAATAATTTTCCAAAATTCATTCATAGAAGCATGTCCTGTAAAATCGGCACAGGTTACTTATAACTTAATGTATAAGTCACTGTCAGTTACTTTTAAGTTACTGTTCTTCGGAGGTCAGCTTCTTCGTGACACCTGAGGTTGGGCTAAACGAAGACAAGCCACAGGAGATGTTTGATTCAGAAGATGTCTCGCTCTGGATTTGATCAACTTTATAGTGGAAAATGCTGACTCCCAAATACAAGTACTTCCAGACATTGAGAGAAAGCGTAATCCAAAGCGGCGCCAATTAGGGTATTGATCTTCAGAAAGAGACCAAAATCGATTGATTGGCGGTTTGGAAAAACTGATCACTTCGCAAGTCACACAATTCAAGTTGTAAAGCTTCATCAGCTTCTGATTACCGTCAGCGGAGCACTGAATATATTGAATGTTTCTCAGTGTGTTGGAAATCTTGGAATCGCTTGCCGAAATCACATATCAAGGTATCAAGGGCTTCAGCAACCGCTTCTATCAATGCCATTGTCATAGAAAATGAAATCATCAATATGAAATCTAAATTTGCAATTTAAACTTCAGATGCATAATTTAGAAAAAAGCAAAAACGATTTTCAACATAACTCTACCGATGTCTAAAATGAAACTATTTCTGAAATTTTTTAGAAGAGGACGTGGGCCGCATGCGGCCCTGGGGTCACACTTTGGACAACTTAAGACCGAGGCATACATGATATATGGATAAACCGCGCTATGTGCCAACATCATTGAAACACACACATGTAGGAATTCCATTTCCGGCTTTTTCTGAGCGACTCTGATCTTTGTGTTTAACCGAGTGGATCATCAACGAACAACTGGTTTTCCTTATAGCATTGCTAGCCATCAGAATAATAATGAACTTTCTAAGAGACTTCTTGACAGACTTGTGTTAACAATATTTTCTCCTCAGATCAACTCAATATAAATTTCATCTTCCGTCATCCTTCGTGCAAGTTAACAAGGTACTTACGGGTTATCTCTCCCCACCTTTTCAAATTTGTCTAAAAGCCATAGAAATGAATTAATCGTCACAAAACTTTAAACACACGTGAGTGAGGATATTCTCTAGCCACATACCAAATTTTGGGCAATTCGGAGACGTACTTTTTGAATAAGGAGCGATAACTTAAAGTACAGCGATACCGATAGCTTGATCTGACTTGTCACATGTCAGTGACCTCATCGTCTCGGCACTTGAGGTCAACAAAGTAATTTCCCGACAACTCGTGAAGCGATGATGACCAGGCAACATCCCTCACATTATCCCTCACAGACCACACCTTCTTAACCCTCAACCGTACAAACGTAGACAAAATGTACACATTAAATTTTCAAACTTCATTTCTGTTTGATGCAATTAAATTTGAATCTTTGTTTTACATACCAGCCTTAGGATTTGGCAAGGTTTGCCAATCTGTTGTTTTCATTGATACCGAGTTTTTTAATAAGCACAAAAGCTAGATAATCCTCTCCTGTACAAACGTGTACAAATTGTCTCCATTTAGAATTGACGTATTCATCGTTTGAAAGCAGGATAATATCGTCAATTAGAAATGCGGGCATTATAAATATCTGTTTTCAGCACCTCTCCACAACTCAATCCCGCACGTGATGATCTGTCTTTCACCGTCTGATTGGCTAGCTTGAATGAGTGCTTCATTTCTTTAGTCATTCTTCATCTTGTTTGCGAGCGAACAAAACACATTCTCGACAGCGCCGACGCGATGCATCGAGGGCGCCGTACGACTTTCATTGAGGCTGGCCCAAATTTAAATTGGGATTAAACGACGATGATTTGACGTATACATCAGATGACGATATACCGGCTAATACCCCTACGTACGACGGTCACCAAGTACTCGCTCTACGATCGAGTGACAATGACCACGGCGTATAGACGACGAGGGAGATCTAGAGGTATTTGAAGAAATATCCAGCAAAGATGATATCACAGATGATGATAATTCGGTTATAGAACCAAAAGCTGGAGGTGTGACCTATTCTCATCAGCCACTTCCTCCACACGTAATAAGAAGCATTTTTGAGTAAGCGGCCGCAAGGGCGCGAACCTTTCAGACGAATGAAAATGATGCGTTTCTCTTGTTGCACGACGAAGACATGATAAGGCATGTTCTACATTGCACTAACAGAAAAGTTTTTGACATCCGACTTGAATTTACAGAGAGAAAGTCGGAACCCGATCCGTCACACATGTCAGATTTTGATTTCTCTGAATTTTTGGCATGATTACGGTGTCATCTTTGATAATACGAGCCGGTGTCGACAAGGATAATATGACATAATTGCAAGATATCTGGTCCTCAAATGATAGCTAAGAAGACCCTTCTGCAGGGAAGTAATCGGCTACTAACGTTTCAAGTTCTTCTTTTGCGTTATTCAATTTGACAACTTCCATGATCGTGAAATGCGAAAGAGTGATGAGAAGATACATTATATGAACATATTTTTTATTGAATTAATTTAAACACAGTAATCATGATCAATTAAGTAAAGTGTATTAAGGCAATGAACTTCCTATGTTGCATTAAAATTTAATATGCACTTACCTAAAAGAAATTTATTGATATAATCAAACATAACAATGCTGTGTACAAATTGTACACGTTTGTACTTCTACGTAAGTAAAATTATGTGCACCGTTGAGGGTTAAAAAGGTCATGGGCAGATTTCAAATGGAAGTGGATGAGACGAAGAGGGAGAGAGAACAATGCACACACAAGTAACAATGATGCGTCGAACAGACGAAGTCAGATCAAGCTGTTGATATCGCTACACTCTACGTTATCGTCTCTTATACAAGAAGTGCTTGTCTGATCTGCATAAAATTTTGTGTGTAGGTACACAATATGCTTGAGCACGTTTACCCGAAGTTTGGTGACGATTGATTCATTTTTGTAGATTTTAGACAAATTTGAAGACCTGGGGGGGGGGAGATAACCCATAAGTACCGTTAACAATACCAATTATACTCAATAGCAGTTGAAAATAAGTCAGCAAGCTATTCATTGTAATCAATTCTCATGCACTCATAATGCACTCAATAATGCGCATCATGCAGACTCTATAGATCTAAATTTACAACCACTACTATTCATGACTCATATTAAGTGTAAACAATGTTGTATTTCACTATTGTCAAGTAATAGTTCAATGTATTCACGATTCTCTTCTTTCCAAATATTGATTTACTTCATTCAGAGGAGAGAATTTTCCCCATCATACTATATTCCCTGTCAGACGGCAGCAGACGTTACGCTGAACGCCTTAGCAACTATAACCTTCTAGAAGCTTCGACTATTTCCAAGAAATATCTCTCACGTGATATTCAATGAGACGCAGTTATGCGGTTTGTGCAAGGTACAGCGGTAGCCGACCGTAATAGTGAATTGAAAATCGTATCAAACAGCATTGATGTGTATGTCTGTGTGCATAGTGACAGTGAGATGCATGGTTGTTATCACATGATTCCGATTCAAGAGGCTGCGATGAGATCAAGTGACTTCTGCAGTCTGTCTGAAACACGCTATGATGACGTATCGTATTAATTGAAGTTTATTCCTGGAAATTTGGATACTAACAGCGTTCTAGAATTTAATAAATAGATAACTGTAAGAGAATCTTGAGATCTCGATGCTTTTGTCAATATTCGAGATCTCGACATTGCAGTGCCGAGAATATGATCCCCCACAGATGGAATATTTCTGGAAAATATTAATAAAATCCAACGCTTGTCCCTCATTTTTATTCAAATTTCAAATCGATGTTGCAAAGAATGCGACTAAATGAGCAGTTTCGGGCGATCGTTTTCCAATCTTTTGTTCTTATTCTTCAATATGAGTTGAATAACAATAATGATAATTGTTTTATAATCATTACTACATTTAGATTTTACTACATTTTAAAATGCATTTTGAATACTATTATATTTCATATGCACTTGTATTCAATCGAAGACTAACGCCAGCTGAAGGATCAGCATTAATTTAGAATTCAATTTTTGTGCTTTATTTTCAGATGCCATATCTTTCGATATCAAAAATATATCAAAAGGATCAATAGATAGCGTAAAATCGGGTATTATCGACAGTAAAATGGTTTTCCGTTTCTCACGGCTGTATTTCTTGGTTTTGATATGAACTATGATATCCAACTAATCTCTTCTTACTCGAATTTGTTAGTTTATCGATTGAATTTATGATTCTAGGTGAAAACTAAGGTGTGTAAACTCTAATGATGTTCGCATGATATCGACATTGTCGGGTAATATCGACAGTCCCAAAAAGAAGAGTCAAAATTTGCCAGGTGTAGTAGACTAAAGACATTATATATTGTATGAAGCGAAACTTAAGATCTTTGTTGTTTCTTTGACAGTCCGAGAAGGTGGAATTTCATGACTGAGAGCAGTCTAGATAGGTGAGTCCATCGTCGAAGAAAAAGAAGAATTCCGCATATTTTTCATGCATGTAGCGCAGCGGAGAGTGATGAAGCTTCGCATTTTCAAACAATCAAGGAGACAACGGATGTGTAAAATGTCGTTTTGTATAATATATAGTGTCTCCAGTTTATCTTGTCTTTTATGACCTTCTTTAGGGAACTGTCGATGCCGCCCTGCAATGTGTCGATATTATGCGAATTTCATTACACACTGCACACCTCACTTTTCGCCTAAAATCAGAAATTAAATCGATGGATAAATGGATTCGAATAAGAAGAGATTTTTTTGGATATCATAGTTCACATCAAAACCGTGAACTGCAACCGTGAGAGCCCTAAATCTGTTTTGAACTGTCGATATTACCCGACATTTTCCACGCATGGTCTGAATAGACCAAGTAATTCATTAATTCTGATAGGGATACATTCAAATCTTGTGAAGGCGATATTCTATGAGACAGTGAACAATATTGATAAATTACTGGCTATGCAGTCAGTATCTTGCTGAAAAAATGCTGTTTGGAACCTACCAACAGTAATGTCGATATTGCCTGACATTTCTACATCGACTTCATGTGACAATATAACTTAAAACAACTGAAGAATTTGACGGAGTCAATGCTATTCAGTGAAACTACATTCCCCTATGCTATGGAATAGGCAAGCACTTAGCTTTCAGATGGCGCGTGAAGAGGCTGACTGATTTGCACTGATCGGGGCAATATATTGGAAAATTCGTCGACTCACTTCACGCTTCGATATCTGTCAGGATGAGGCAATCAGAAGTGCTCCACCAAGCCTCTGCTGCACTTTTGCAGGTCAACTACTTGCTGGTGCAATTTGCTGCACGTATGGATGAGTTCCTGAAGTCCTACAGGTTTATCTTGGAAAAGTGGCTTAACTGTCGGTATTACGCAACTTTACTCTATCTCTTCGATAATTCACATGACTCGCATAAAGTGAACATACATATGCACCTATTTCAACTGCAATTTTTGTCAATATATGTCCATGTTTACATGCTGAGGTGCACTAAAGAACGCATATATGCAGCTTAATGGATGAGAGGTCATGCTGTTTTGCAAGTTCTTTATTTATTTTGATTAAAAGGGGAATTCTCCACAACATGCCCTTCTTTATATGGATATTGTACTCCAGAAAATTGGATTTTAATAAATATTTGAGAATGACGCCATGTACACTATTTGAGTACACGTTTTTAACATACTCTTGCAACACAATTGAAGACGAGTGCGGTAAAATGATCATTCAATTAGAATTCAATTCTGCAATTCATTTTCAAATGCGACATCTTTTGATATCAGAGATATTTGAAAAAGATCAATAGACTTCATCTTGATACTTCACATGATAATGAAAATAAGACATATGCTATTAACATCTATCAAACATTTAATTCATACATCCTTCAGGTGGATGAATAGTGTATGTTCCGCTTTGACAGTTATTGATGTGTTGATCGCTGGGCATTCAGAATCGCTAGGGTACAAAATACACCTGCCAGCTAATTCGATGCATGAACTTATGATGTTTTGATATTTCAGTTCATTTATGAATACTTTGGCATCATGAATTTCATGTAATAGATTATAGTGTTTGATTTATGTAAATGTATACCGAATCGTAAAAATAAAGCAGAAGAAACGAACTTATATAATTGAAAGCAGAATTCTTCGAAGATACAAACTTATAATAAAACGCAGCATTGCATAAAGATGCGTACGCAAACGTTTATAAAGAATATAAGAACGTAAAATTAGGTATAATTGCAACAATGCCGAGTTAAATGCACATATCAAATGTAGGATTTCTGAACTTTCACACAATTTTCAATTAATTGATATATGCAATTAAATGTCTGCAATTAACTCATTGTTGTTTTTCTGTTGCAATTAAAATGGATTGATTGCTGAAGCATTCTAATTGTAGTTAATTTTTGATTATCCTTTTCAGTTACTAGTGATCTGCTACATCATAGGAAAATAAGTTATCTACACCTTCTTGACTTGCCTAGAAATAGCAGCAGATATCTACGGTGTGGTGAAAAATGTATGCCAGTAAATATATATATATATATATTAAATGTATATATATAGTTAGGAAGTTCATAGCGGTTTGTGAGAATCTTGGTTCTCATTATCCAATTATACTACTAGCTATACATTGTCTTCAGTTATGTTCACATTCATATTCTGAGTCATGGTTATTTTACACGCGTGTAGCCCCTGCGCAATCTAAAAGAAAACTCACAATATTGATGTTTTTTTTTTATTTGATGGGCTGCGTCTAAAACAAGCTGCACACCTCTTGAATATATTTGATCTCATCTTTGTTAGCAGAAATACACTGCTAGGCTTGTATTGACTCGAATAATTCATGCGATGCATTGGCCTATAAACCTTTTACTGAATATGATGAAAATTACGTCAAAAAAGTATTCAGGCACGAATAACAACTGCATACTAATAAGTCATTGACTTAAGGGCCACAGTGTAAGCTGTACACGGTGACTATCCATTAAAATAAGTAACTAATAAGTTAATTTTTCCATCTGAACAGATTACATCCAAAAATTTCGACGCTGTTTTTCTGTTACTAACGGATTTTGACTGTGATGTCATGAAACATCAAATGGTGACGTCATCATTTTTAACAGATTAATTATTTACGGATATTTTTGCGAAGCTTTTCTGCTTTAACGGTGTGCAGTTTACAGTGTATGCCTGTATTTGATCAAAGGATTATTATTTTATCCTAACTACAAAAGCTGAACTAAATGTACTTATGCTTGAATTGACCATGCACTTCTACAGAAAATTACAGATTGAAAATAGGATTACTTTTTGCAAGCGATTGCAATGCACACTTTAAACGAGGATTGTGGATCTAAACATCGAATTATTTTGTTTCGCCGTGTATCTAGGAAAGTCAAATACATACGACTGTTGAATACGATGGGAACCGAGGGTAATGATAGGAAAATTCGAAGGATTTCCAAGTGATTCCCACTAAACTTTAGCTTATTTTGTGTTTTATAGAATTATCAGTTGTATTTCTCTAAAATTGACTGAAACATTTTACTGATAAAAAATGAATAATTTATGTCAATTTCAAATATGCTTTAAAATGGAATGTGATAAATTATCAGCAAAATAGACGGAAAGCCCAAAGAAGGTCAAAGGCACAAGTTTACATTTTTATTAAGTCTATTCGCTTCTTTAACATCTGTTATTGCAATGACCAATGCTAAACTTCTAAATTTTTACAAGATTCAATAATGAATGCATCTTTAATGTGTAATTTAACGCGAATTATTTGATTCTTTTCATAATTTGCATACCGGCATGTAATGGTGCTACCAATTAGGGCCACCTATAGGATTTACATTCCTAAAATAAGAAGTCTATAATTTACAGAAACATGCTTTAGGAATTTAACACTAAGGAAACATGAGCTTCATAAGATTTTTTAGAAGTGATAGATTTTCATAATTTGACTTTTTTAAATATGTTATTTATGGTTAGATATAAAAGATCTTAAATTTTATTACTGACAAATGATTATTGCAACAATTCTTGGAACAATGTTTATTTATCATTAAATAGATTGCGCTTTTTTGACACATTTTTTGGGATTATTATTCACTTTTAGTTTGGAGAATTCCAAATTGATGATGAAGGAAGAAAAACTCGTTGTTAACAGCCGAAATCTTTCGCTGCACTTCCGTTGGACATAATCACGGCAACTGATTTAATTCACATTCAGGAAAATTTTAAATATTAGATTTAAACATCGAAGTACGAGGATATTCTCCAACATGACATAGATCTACATAGATCCAACCCAAATTGCTAAATTTTTCGCCAAATGACAGATGACTATGTGAAGCAAGAGAGTAACAAAAATAACAGCTTCCTTGATGGAATAATCTCTAATCATGTCAACCAAATAGAGGTTGCCCCCTCGTCTGAGAGATTGCGCTACTATAACAATAGCAAATGAAACCCTTACATGAATCCATAGCGTAGCACGATACTCTTCAGTAATTTCACCCTAGAAAAAGCTCGCTGAGATTTGCTATTGTGAAATCTTTCTTCATAATAAATAAATGCTGCTTCTATTTTCTTCTTCATCATAAATAAAATAATGCTTCTCCGTGAATAATGGATTCAACAATCACTCACTATAGCCAAAATCTTGAATGCAAAATGCAAACATTTTAAGAAGCAATAAGTGCTTTCTTTCATTTTCTGTCTCACTTTCAAAAACTTGGAATGATATGTAATAAACAGCAAGTGGCGAGAATGGTGCAACAGGAATTTGCATCTAAGTCAAAGTTTGAAAAAATTCACATTTGTAATTTTAAAAGCCGGGAAGAATGAGAAAGCCTACTAGAAACAATACGTCACATAACGACAGCGGGAGAACATCATGAACTGTGATGTTGAAGATTGCAACAGGAGATTGGACATCAAAATCCACTTTGAAAATGGCTAATTTGGATGGGGCTAGTATGATACTGGAATTCCTTCGTCTAAGTTGGGGAAGCTTGAAGAGAATGGAAAATGATAGGTTGACGGAAATGCAACGAACTCAGAAAATGAATATTAGTGCAAAACTGGTTTGAAAACTCTGAATAACAACAGATTTTGAAGAAGAATATGTCATTGAATCCACTGAGGGATTAAGTATTAAAACATTTTGGAAATCATGGTGTATGCTGAAATGACGTTCAAACTCCATTGAATGTGAAGTGATCGAAGATGAACTTTTGAAAAATTTGAAAGAATTGGCCAGCAACTGTGATATATCCAGAACATGATTATCCAAACAGTGCCACGTCCAGGTGCTAGTATGTAGAAGTCAATGCTTTAAGTACCAATTTGAATGCATGTACACTTTTTAGTCTAATATGAAGTTATGTTGAATTTAAATAAATCAGCTACCGTGATCATGCTTAGCGGTGCTGTGGCATTAAGGATCGGGTATGAACAAGATTGTTCACGCTTTATGAGCAATTTGGGATCCTCCAAGCTAAGCAAAAGTCTATAAAATTGATAATGATGTTCATAAATAAGGAAAACAACGATTTGAAGAAAATTAAGCGTTTCAACAAGAAATAATTTTTCAATTCTCGAAATGCTTTGAAGAAGTAAGTAGAGTAAATCCAAATCACATTTTTTTGGCTCGAAAAATACATTTTGCAATTGCTTTCTTCAAGAAAGAACCGGAAATATATGCAACTATAGTATTACTAAGCGTTTTGAACATAGGTGTGATGATAACTCAAAATTACTTGTAAACCTGATGCACTGTGACTTTTGAATCGCAACTATTCAATGACATTCAGTTAGTAGAAATTTCTTCATCAAGCAAACATTACAGAGAAAGACAAACTTCACAATAGCATTCTATAGTAGCCTAGTATCGTTCACAAAGGTGAAGCAATTTATAATATGCCTATAAATTTGTAATAATATGCAAATGCAAGTATAACTTACCCGATGTAAAGTTACCGTCAGTTGAGAGATTCAACAACGCTCGAATGAAAATCTGTCTCTCCCAGCTAGAGAAGACTGAGTTATTTTTAGCTCGCACACGTTCATTTACTGATGCAGTTAAACTATCGTCGGCAAAATCATTGATAAATGCTTAAATCAGTGACTGTATTTACATCATGCTCTATGGATACACATTTGTTTGTCAAATACTCTCATTATATGGAAGTGTATAATAAGTGTGCATGACAAAGATGTGCACTGCACGCATTCACTATTTTGTTTTCAAACAAGTGATTAAAGAAGGCGTTTACATTGCACTCATGCAACTGCAATACAGAGACTTGAAGCACACGTCCCTTCTTTACACTACTGCAGCTGACAAAGACGTGCAGTACGCGTCCTTCAAATGATTAGTGATGCAAAAAAGCGTCTTTAATAAAATTGCGAAGGTAACGCTTCGGCAGTCTCTGTTAGGTCTATGCATAATAAAAAGTAGCGAAAAGAGACTGTTGTCCCAGGGCCGAGTATCTCTCAATCGATCAGCTCGTGTTTCCAGTATACATGTACATGTATTATTATTTGGGCTTGCAATTTCTGATAAAGTCGGCTTCACTTAGACGTGTCGCTTTTGTTGAATTTATATTAGCAAGGATTTATTTACGCGCAAATGTTGAAGTCTGCAATAGTCATTTTACGCTAATGATCTTTCTTCGAATGTTCTGTCAATGCACTGACGTTGCTCGATAGCTTAAAGCATTCATTAAAGGATGTGTGCAGCATGTTTTGTACATTTGCGCTCGTAATGTTCGCCATGGGTGAGCTGGAGGGATGCTGAAAACAATGAGAGAAGTTTGAGAAATCAAGAATCATTTTGATAAGACTCCGACTCCGACTCCGGCGGTTGATAGGACTCCGGCTTTTGAAGGACGCCGTCTCCGACTCCGGGTGGCAAGTATATATAGCCTAATTTTTGAAAAAACTGGTGATCTGCATCATAGATCACCAGGGTTGTCGTGGGGATTGATATTTGAATCCCCACCCCACCCCATACCCACAGAAAAACCTGTGGGTATCCTCACAGAATCCCCACACCACACAGGATAAGCCCCTGATTAATATGTTGCTCTTGTTCGTACAGAATGATTGATGTCCAATATCTCCATCTCAGTGAAACTTCTGCACAGCATTTAACGATCCGAAGATCGTGTTTGACTCCAGAGATGCGGAATGGGAGTCCTTGAAGAAAGTCACCGACTGCGTCCGTGTTGCAACTTTTATGACTTTTCTTTGCTGTCTTCGGTATAGGCCTATTGCTCTTTAAAATTGCAGTAGCATATTTTCTATCATTATTGAGCCTTGATTTTGACTTGCCACCTAGAAATTATCGTACCGAAAATTTAACTAAATGCTCAATCAAGTAAGGAAAAAAGCCCGCTATGCAGACGCATTTGACTTACAAATTTACATTTGCCTGAATCATTTGGTTGCATTAGCAGATAGGTATTAGGTATTCTTTATCTGTCTCTACTGATTCGTAAGTTTTTGTCGTCTGCTGCCAGCTTACACGTACAGTCTACATAGGTTCTTTCCATTCCGCTCTTAATTCTTCAATGATTCATGAGACATGACACCCTTTTTCCATAAAACTACCATAACATAGTTTACCGCAAACGTAATTCTATCTCGCAATGTTTCTTTTTAATAGTATGACGACATTGTCTTTATTTCTTTGCTTTTATAACAGATCGATTGTTGATTAGTTTGTGTTTTTCAAACTTCTTCTTTTACTCACTTTGGAGATTTGGTTCACAGTTATTGACCATGTCGATCCTACTTCATTTTCCTACAGGATTATTTTAAGGGTACAATTTTTGCATTGCTGTTCCTTTAAAGAAAACACATTAGCATAAAAATTCAACAACTAAATGTAGACTAAAGGAAACATGGCCTTATTAAAATGTTGAGATGAGATGTTAATACGAGTATGTACCTAGTTCTGCACAACACTCGAGCATTGCATAGTATACACTATCTATATACTTCGCTAATTTGAAATTTCGGTATTTCTTATACTCGCCTTTAACCGATCGCTGTTTTGAGATTCGCTGTTATAACACTAAGCAACCAAGTCTTCATCAAGTAAAATCAAACCTAAGCTTACATTAGGCCTACATCATGTATACATGTTATGCGAAGCATTTTCAGGAAATATACACACATTCATTTCAAAACTACTATGATTAAAAACCTCGCTGTAGACAATCGTGATTAAGTACAGTATGTTTCACAAAAGCAAGTATGAATATTTATCAACATATCTACTGAAATTTTAGCTGTTAGTTTAAGTCCTGAAAGACATTAATGTTCCCACAATAGTTTCGGTCAGCTGCTTTTCGTGAAGACTCAATTTTAATGCAAATAATTTTAAGTGCATGTATTTGGCTGTTTTGATAGATTATATATGAGTTTCCGTGTTCCATCTGTGAAAATATAATCCTGGACTGTCCTGTAAGTTGGTATTTTGGGTTCCTAATGTGAGGATTTTTCATTCGCTTGGTTGCTTAAGTGGTGCAGTTTTCAAATAATAGGAGGTCCATCAACATACAAAGACAGGGTTGAACACAAGTTTTAAAAAATCATATGTTGCCAGTACTTCAAAATCGTGACTCTGTCGCAAAAAAGTCACTTGTCAAAAATTCTTATGTAGGCCTTCACTATATGTTTGCGGTCTACCAATGTGTGTTATAGTAATCGTATATTTCTCAGTGGATCATGCCATGCTCATGTAATATTCCCGTTTAATATTCGTTAATTGAATTAATGTAGCAATCATTGATAATTCTATCTCCAGAGTTTGGCCTTTATGCATCTCAAGTCTAGAAATTTTCGCAGTAGAAATCGACTATATACACGTGGCGAATGAAAAAGCTTTGAATCAATCTAATCTACTATTGTAGATATAGACTTCGAATAAAATCATTCTGATTTTCTCGACCACTCATGTCACCGAATTATTGCACAAAAATTTGGAGGATATTGACCTATTTGCGTATGGCGATGAAATGCAGCACTATGAAACAGTTATTGAGGTACACTTAAGTGTGCAGTTAAGGATGCCTATCAGATTAAAATAAAAATTCTGAGAAGTCTTGGACAAGTGAAAAATCTGAGCTTTCATCATGACTGACTGCAATGCGTGTAGATGGCTTAGGCCTACAGTTGAATGATTTGGTGTGAGAAATCTTTATCACACTGTTCATGTATCCGACGAAAATCATTCAACATTTTCATGTGTCTTGCTTTTTGGGCTGGACCCAACATGTCTTCTATATCGCAATTAGTTTAAATACTAGGTTAATAATGATTAATCACATTTATCACGAAACTTAATTATATCACGAGTAATTTTGTCTGAGCTATTTATACTATCAGAGCAAATATTTGTAGGTCTCCATTCGGCTCTGCAGTAAAAGATACTTGCAGAATTCTTCCACTTCAGACGTCCTTGACACCCCTGGAACTGTCATTATAAGTCATTCAAAATTATTGAACGTGTGTTGCTAATGTGAAAATGATCAGCATTGATATTTCATGCATTTTAAGTGGTGAGATGAGTAGGCTGCGTGATACTTTGTAATTCAACATCAACGTTGATTGTATGAGATGATGTCAGTTCTGATTACTTCTAGTGAATGTTAAAAATCTTCAGAATCCCCACAGAATCCCCATGGAAGCGCTGTGGGAGTTGTGGGGATGAGCTCAATACCCATACATACCCCATACCCATGGGTGTCCCCACAGAATCCCCATACCCACGGCAGTCCTGTAGATCACTACAGGCTTGCTTGAACCTATCTTTAATGATTATTGCTGTATCAATTATCAATCATTTTCGATGAAAGTTTATCAAATCTCGCTTTAAGTTGGATGCATACGACTCGCCTCCTCCCATCTTGTTGATGTGTGCTTCACACGATTTTTCTCCAGTCTCTACCAGGCAGGAAAATCCCCCATCATTCTCCAAAAAAATGAGTACACTTTCGATTTTAATATGCGCTTTGGAGGAGCCATCACACACGATTAACGTTAGGGTAAGAGGTAATGTTCTCAAACAAACTGATATTTTACTTTTGTCTCTAATGTGACCTTTAGTGTGTACGTGTGATCGAGGCTAGGAAGGCTTGTCTTCTCCACCAAATTGTTGAGTGAAACGGCGATCCTTTTTTACTATCACGGTTAATTCCCTCAACTATTACAGGCTTTGCATGCAGCAGTGTCTCTGTACTTTTGTTTTTCGGAGAAAGTTGACATCAAGACAGTGACAGCTGCACGTGGATAAATAATTTGCTTGTATTATATTTCGGGTCTAGTTATAGGCCGTAGTCCGGAGTCCTATCATTTAATAGGACTCCGACTCCGATTCCAGCAAAAATGATAGGACTCCGGGACTCGGCCTCCAGCAAAAATGATAGGACTCCGGTACTCCGACTCCAGCAAAAATGATAGAACTCCGGGACTCCGACTCCAGCAAAAATGATAGGACTCCGGGACTCCGACTCCGCATCCCTGCCTGCATGTATATCAATTCAATGGATTGTTCCCCGTATCCATTAGAAATAGTGCTGTTAGCTCTGCAGATATCTGCCTAACGTGTTTTTCTAGCTCGTGTGAACATCCCACGGGAATTAAAGTCATTGTTCTCAATAAAATTGCAATACCTTTCGTTAAAGTCTTGTGTTGTTGACGTAAGAGATGGAAATCAGCCGAGGCCGAAACAGGCCGGATTTTAATATTTTAAACAATGAGCATGTTTATCACCAAGCTAGAGATTTTCTTGATTGGAAAACGTCTTTTGATCCCTCAATTAAGTCAATTTGCATCGACATATTATTCACATTTAAGTCAAAGATACATATCGAGATGTCTATGATTTTAGTTAACAATGACATTTCAGTTGATATAGATGATACCTACAGTCAAACCTCATTAAAGCGAACTGATATAATTAAAACTTCCGAAAAAGTACCGTCTTCTCTCTTCCCTGCTGTTGAAAACTTGCGCTAGTACCCATTATACATTAAGACCCGGATCATTATGTGCATTTAATTAAGACTCCGACTAAAACACTTAATTAAGACTTGGCATTCGAGGTCTTACATGTAGTTGACGAGCTTTGCAGAAATTTTATCTTTGATTCCCAATCCCAATCTTGTGTGTCAACGGGTTTTGCAAGAACTTATCATTCTCTTATTGATACACGAATATGCAACCACTACGCGCAATACTGCAACCCATGAGCCACTGCAGGGAGGAGAACATTTCAATGCCATCGCATGGACGATGTAATTAGACGGACGGACCTGCAAGAAGACTTTGCTCAGCATAGGTGGACAGATGGTTTGGGAAAGCTCTAACTGCCAACTTCGACGCTTCATCTCTATCACGACAAACGGCCCCCTGGATGCGATCTACCAAGAAAGTTCTGGTTGTTCCTGAACAGGCTTCGACCTGGTTTTAGCCGTTATCGAGCTTTCATGCATCGCATGGGGCTTTCGCCAAACGATCGTTGTTTCTGAGGAGAGGGCCAAACCCCTGAGCACGTCCTGTCCTGTAAAGAAGTGGCCATCCGTGGGGATATGGTCAACGTGGACCAGAAATTCCGCGCGGGGATGCAAGAACCTGAGTTAAGACTATATCAGAACATCTTCTTGACTCAAATATGACACTTGTCCTTTTTACCAACTTTTGTGCTTGTTTTGCGAATATACATGTACATACCCATATTTTCAAATTTCAAGCGTTACTGATACTTTTCATGTAACAAAAACCGAAAGCAGTAACTCGCACTAAAAACCTATGCGCATATATGCACTCAAAACCCCCTCATCTAAATCAACGCATCTTCTATTAAATGCGCATGTCTATGTGTGGAGCTCTTCCTTTGTCACTGTAATTTTTGAAGAAACAATGGAAACGTCTGACTAGTTAGTCATTGTAATATTCCAGCACTTTTTTGTTGCAAATCTATCTTTTGGGATGCATAAAGTATATATCCAAAGTGTCCATCTCCATATGTCCACGGTTGGAAAATAGAAAGTGAGATTTTGGTTCACATGACCTCTCCGAATCGGATGACCGCCATAAAATTTTCGACAGTCAGTTCGATTACCCGATTGCGAAATAAATGTTCAAATGTTCAAATGTTCAGATTATTGGATTGTCCACCATTTTGTTAAAACCCTGCATGACGTACTTAAAATGATTTGTTTAAAGGCATTTGTACAAAACTTAATGCTTCATATCAATGCTAAAAAGCACAAGCTTGGAAGCGCTATTTAAAAAAGAAAGTTTAAAAGTAATTCCTTGCTTATTGTGCAAAGGTTTTGCAATTACCATGTTCTTGATTGAGTATAAAACTTATAGCCAAAAGAATGATTTCAAACCCATTTTTGTACACAATGTGCAAGGGACGGTTTAAAACCTGATTTTGAAAGCATCGGTGATGTTTTTGGACCTCTGACAACACAGCTGTTCAATTGATGTAGGAAACCTCGTTCAACATCTTATGCGTGTCTTACGGTGATGTCGATAGCAATGAACATTACTGCATTAAGCGACGATCAAATCAATCAAAGCATCAAAACGACTTTTCTGAAATCTGGGAATATAGTGGTTAAGAAAGCCCAATTAGTTATCAGTTTTCATATACAGATCTTCTATCGAAAGTCATCATTTGGAATTCTTTGAAAAACATGTTTTTAAAGCAATGTTTTTCAATCCTACACTGTAAACGGTGCACAGCCAAATGACAGTCATATTGAACATTGACAGTCATTTGACTTGTCACAGACAATATCAAACCAGATCAACCAAAAAAACTGTTCGGAATAGAATATTGGCAGCTAAAACATCAGACAAAACTGACTGCTTCTCTTATTTTGTTACAAACTAAGATTTCTTCTATGTATTAGTATGGTAAATACATCCAATATTCATGTTAAATAGAAAACATTGAAATACTTCTTGATAATTCTTGATATGCTTCAACACCAACAGATTTCATTTAGGCACCGCAATCCATGTCCTCTTTCTCACTCTCAAAATTGTAGGACTCCGCATCCTTGCCTTGATGTTCAGTGATCGCTGTGTTTGGCCTGGCCGCTTCAGCAGTCAACATTCATCACCTTCGTCTTTTCGGAGCAGATCTTTAAGCCGATCTTCATGGCGTTGTGCTCCAAATTCGATGCTAATCTTTGCAAGCCTTCTTGAGCTTCGGCAAGTATGACAATATTGTCAGCGAAAAGTTAATAAATAGAATAAAAGTTCAATTTTTTGTGACTTTCAGTTTGCATACGTATGTTGAACTTTCAGTAGAAATTTGAGCAAAATTGACTTACTGTAAGGTCAGTTTTAAAAGTCATTTTTAAAAGTAGTTTTCAGAAAACTGATGGTTTTGATTTAGAGTTGCATTGATTAATGATACACTAGGTGATATGCCACGCTCAATTACGCGTAATTCACGCGTAAACTACGCGTAATTACACATGACCCTAAACATCCGTGACTGTGCGTGACATTGCTGCAATATCTGTCGGCAGTCCTGTTGTATAGACTTTGTCTCATGTGTCTGCATGTGTCAGAGGCTAAACGATATGATAGGACCTCAATTTCATGCTCAGGAAAGACAGAACATGCTTAGCGGCAGAGCTGAAAAAATTCCACTGAAATTTTTAATTCCAATTCCAGAGCACGTTGGATTTCAGAAATTTCAATTCCAACTCCAATTCCAATTCCAGTCGAAACAGTTCAATTCAATTCCAATTCCATAATAAGATTCAATTCCGATAATTTCATGTCGCGTATAGTGCATTATGCTAATGTATCTAACATTTGTTCGTTCCAGTCTAACCCATGTGCCCTTATCCTATACTCGTTGCTCCTGTGTGCCGTTCTCTGCGTCGTTCCTATGTGCGTTCTCATTTTCATAGTTCATATTTCTTGTGTACATGTACGTGTATATATGCAAGCGGTCAGCCTACGCCATTTTCGTTTCGTAAACGAGATATTCAATATCTCGTGAAAAAAAGAAAGAAAAGAAAATTAACGGTCAGCAAAGAATCAGACGCTGAGAGAGATGAGATGCGAATAAATCGATTAATAAACTGACAGAAAAAAGAAATTCAATGTGCTAATAACGTGATTGTTGATGACAGAAAAAACGACGATAAAAATGATATCATGAAAACTGATTAATGGTCCATGTTAAAAAGGAGATTAAAAATTCCGTGATAAGAACGAAATGAAGTCGGGTCGAAAGCTAGCGGCAGAGATTAAAGGAAACTCTTTCAATTTTCAAGAGAAAGTGGATTTATGGTCAAGTCTCAAAAATTGGTATAACTTAGAAACGATGAGAAATTGACACAACAACAACTACCAACAACAACACATACGACATCTTCAGCAGCTGTTAGAACAACTCCGGGCTCTCGCGGTGAAACTTAACTACAGAAATAACAACAACAACTGCCCGCCAGCGAACAACAACACAGCAGCGTATACGACAACACATCAGCGAGCGCGATTGAAGATTGACGGTATAAGTGACACTGATATTTATGATATTATTTTGGTATACGTGAGTCCGATCGAATTGAAGTGAATTCAACATTAAGAAGTGAACAGTAAGTTTAACGTTTTTCTTTTATCGTTGCGTATCGTATCTATATAACTATAGTCTTAAAATTAATATTGTTAATTGTTGTGATTGGACGCTGCAATTTCAATTTTTGTACAAATAAATTTGTCACAGGTCAATCGAAAAAGTGGAATTGAGGTTTATCAGGGTCAATTCCAATTCCAGTAGATTTGAATATCGTCAATTCCAATTCCGACTTTTCCAACTCTGCTTAGCGGTTCATCCGTGGTTCAAGCGGCAACGCAGACAACCGTAGACGACGCGCAAACTATAAACGCTCGCCCGCGCGTCCCCATGTTTTAACAACACCAGATCAAGTGATTTCTGACCCTTAGTGCAGCGCGTGTGTACGCGCTTAGAAGAAAAGAATGCCTTTGACCACGAATGCTTGGGATGCTCCGTAATTACGCGTGAATTACGCGTGGCATGTCACCTAGCCTAGAATGTTTCTCTATCATATTTACATATTGATATTTCTGCATGTGAAATTCAAGATTGTAAACATACACATTCATCTTATCTCCCAAAATAGGTAAGCATAGGGATCGTTTCAACGGTTTGAAGCTGGTTTACTTCTTCATGTAGCTTCGCACGGTGTCTCCAACCCTATGTTCCATTCATCTGTTCGTAACTGTACAAACTACTATGCAAAAAAGTCAACATCTCAATATTATTCTGCTTGAAGCAGTCTCTCTCTGTGATGATGCAATGTTACAAGATGCCGAAAAAGTCATTCGGACGGAACGGTGGTCGCTGGACTGCTGAAGTGTATCCTAACAAGAGGAGCAGCAGCGGGGTTCGCACTATTGACTATAAGGTTCCGAAATCAAGAGGTCACGCGAATTGAGATTTTGTGGCTTAAAGTGATTTATCATGATTTATGTGTTCGTAATTTTTTTCTCAGCATCAGGAAATGCATCGGACATTTTATGAGAAAGTGTTGATTTTCAAAATGCATTAGCTTCATGATGTAGAAATTGAAAGTTTGAAATGAATTGATAAGAAGATGTGAAAAATGCTCTCCTAGTTGGATTAATTACATTTTATGCCTAAATTATTTACTATCTGCATTTGCTGTGACTGAGATTTGCAGATAAAATGGACTAATTTCAATTGAAACTATACTGTAAGATATCAATTTGATCAACATTCGAACGCTATGCGGTGCCCCGGCCCGAAAACCGGTGCACCGGTGTACCGCGTACAGCCCTAGTCATTAGATGTTATTAGATAATTTGTTATTGAATAAGAAATGGCTGATGGCGGGAGGACCATAATGAATCAATAATGCGAAAGAGATCTGTTTTCTCTCCCGAGTAATTTAAATGTATGCACACAGTCGACGTTTTGGGTCCAGACCCTTTCTCAATGCAAGGCAGCAATAAACATTGCTTAAAACAATTTGTATTGTTGCCTTGCCTTGAAAAAGGGTCTGGACCCGAAACGTCGGCTGTGTGTATATATTTTTTATGCAAAATATAGACATAATTAATACATTAAATTAAATTATGCATCAAATTATACATTAAATTATACATCAAATTATACATTAAACTAATAATTAAATTAATTAATTCATTAAATTAATACATTAAATGAATTGAGGTCTATATAAGTCTGTTTCAAATTCTTCAGCACTATTAGAATTTTCCCAGTGCTTCATAAAAAGTGCATTGAATTCTAGAAAATAAGACCATTTATCATGAAAGACGAAGACTCTACATTCAAGATTGTGAAGTTTTAATTGACTATCTAGCCAATCTAGCAAGTTGCGCTTCGCATGCTTTAATAAGTGCTTCGGTGTAGCTTTTCAAAATTTTCAGTGCACCGGTGCAAGCAGCTGCGGCCAGTGCATAGCCCCAGAAATAAGCATTTTTGCTTATCGGCGAAGAAAACATTCATTTCTGTCGGTAAACAGTTTCTGAATAGTGATGATCGAGAAATGTGTCTCTCCATCCACATTTACCAGGAAAAAGAAACAATCCACCTACTATAATAGATTTTAAAGTAGTGTGTAGAAACGTAAATTTTGATCGATGTAATTGGAGCATGTGTCACAATTTTACTAAGTTTATGATCAGGAGCCTGTTTCACTTATGAAAAACTTATCATAAGTGAATACTTATACTTATATACTTATACTTATAACTTATGCTTATAGTGGGTTTCACTCATAAGCATAAGTTTTAAGTATTTACTTATGAACTTATAAACTTATGATAAGTATAAGTATTCTAGTAAGGAACAAAACCTATACTATACATAAGCATTGAATGAAGGTATACACTAGTTAATGCTTGTATGTCCTATACTATTGATGCTTTACATGATTATACATGTGAAATGTATAGTGATTGCGTAAAGATTCTTTTATTGATTGATTACTGATCGATAACTGCTGATCAGATAGTTAAAAAGTGATTTTTGATACAACTTCGACAATCTTGTGTTATTATTTACATGAAAACTTATTTCAATCGTCATGATGCACATATATCTATATTATCTGTAATTGTGAATATATGCAGATTCATTTATTGATTGATTAGTGATCGATAACTGCTGATCGATTGATCAATGAGTTGTATCTCTAGAATATACTATTCTTGCAGTTTCCATTACATGTGTTTTCTTATAGCTTATCATGAAGTATTTATCAACAAGATGCTGTATCTGAAGTTGTTGATTAACACAACGTCTCACAATTAGCAACGTACACATGTTAATAATTGTATTACATCTGAAAAAGAGTGTCAAATTCATAAAAATTATACAAAATTTACTTTCTAAATTTAAATCAATTATCGATCACTGATCAATACTTGGTACCCCTTCACCTCTCAATCTGTGTTTCTAGGAATATCTTAAGTATTCAAAAGAGTATCATTATTTATTAAAATTATTTGTTTAACTAAAGTACATTCATGAAAATCACATACTAATTTGATTTCTGATCAGTTATTGGTTATTGATCAATCACTCTATACCTCAACAAATGCATATGATCATACACCGTTATCGTTTTACTTAAGTTTATAATTTCATTTTCTTAAAATATATGTGACATATATGCTTAATTCTACAGAAAATCAATCAATTATCGATCACTGATCAATACTTGATACCAATTACCTCTCACAGAATTATATTGCGTAGTGATCAATGGGTATCAATATATAACAGAATTGTTTGTTAGACTAAAGTACATTCCATGAAAATCACATAATTCGATTTCTGATCAGTTATTGATTACTGATCAATCACTCCCTGCTTCATCAACTAATGTAGATTAGTTATTATACAACGTGATACAACTGTTGGCTTACTTATTTTGATGACCACATTACAAAAATTGTGTCAAATTCTGTAAATTCTACAGAAAGTCACTTTCTAAATTAATCAATCAATTATCGATCACTGATCAATCTGTTTAGATAGAAATAGTGCCGGTATAATTCGTTAAATGTACAACTAGCATTGAATAACCCATAGAGGCTAAGTCACATTGTAGAATACCGAAATGATAGTTCATCAATCTCATTTTGAATAACATAAGTCGTGTAAAAGTAGACTTAAGTTTTTATAAGTAACTTATCATAAGCCACTTATAATTCACGAAGTGAGACAAGTACATAAGTTATAAGTAAAATAGCTTAGAAACTTATGATAAGCCATAAGTGAAAAACATAAGTTTCTTATCATAAGTATTTGTTATAAGTGAAACGGAACATAAGTTTTTAGACTAAATACTTATAACTTATCATAAGTTTTTCATAAGTGAAACAGGCTCCAGGTTTAAGGCAAGGTGATAAGATGCATTTAATAGAAAACGAGACACCTTACAAGGGAGGAAAATGACCTATGGGTGTTCCTTCAATGCTACATTGCTTTGCAAGGATTGATAAAATTAATCTTTCTAAAATCGACATATAAGCTATACAGACCATCTTTTTTTAAAAAACATCTTTTTAAAATTATACTAATTTGCTTCACTTTTGAAATTCAAGCTATTTGCCAACAAGCAGCGGTGAACACAATACAGGGAATTGTAAATATTAAAAGAGAAAGTAGCATAAAACTTATGTACAAGCAGCATACCAAACACTCGAAACTTTTGATGCGTGCAAATCGTGGACGAAGAGAACCGACACTCCCTCTATTGCGGGAGTCTTTGGCATAACAACAACAAAGGAAAATACAAATAGTCAAACGTACAATTACATGTATATTGTAACAGCAGGGGAATATTTGCCTCATTCCAATCTTGGTAGCGTTCTTATCTGATCCTTAAACTTGTTACCGGTACTTTTCCCCTTGTACACGTGAGCTTTTTTTGCGCTTGTTTTATAGTAAAACATTCATTCTGGTGGCGTCTTTCATATTTATGACTTTTTTCTGAATGCTTTGCCATTTTCAGCATTTTTGTAGCATTTTCTTGTAGAGTTCTGTTATTTTATAATTATTTACCTCGCTACTTAATCACGCTTGTACAGTAACAGATTTTAACCAGACACCGATCCTCGCATTAGTGTGTAAATGTCGGCATATGTTTTTTCTTATAATTTACTCTACAATTTTCAGCTCTATACCACAAGCTATGCAAGCTTATACAACAGGTTTTTAATACTATGCCGTGCATTTTTCAAAACTTAATAGTGCAATTTTCCTCCAAGGCGAATATTCGATTATAATTATTGTGTGATGGGCGCGATTCGAAAAAATTTGATCATCCGATTCAATTATCATTAAAAATGGAATTCATTTTCTTTAATAGGGCATGTTCAATGATTCTCAGGGAAATATTTGTTATTTTCAACCACTTTTAGTAATAAAGAGATGGCATCGAATAAAAAAAGTCTTCCTTGACCCCACCAGAGAGGCACAAACATGAGGCACCCCCCCCTCAAATTCGTTTTTCGACTGCTGTTCATGATTTTTGTTGTTCGCTATGAGAAGTTAGAGCTTCCATCAATAATTTCCTACGGCCTCGAAAGTCTGTTCTTCAGATGTCTTTGCATGATGGATGAGTTGACTCAAGTCCTATTTTGACAATCCATGTGTGGCATTGACTTCTGGAGCGGCCATAATCTCTGACTGTTGAGCAGTTTAGCAGTCGCTCATTCAGTATAGATTCACCCGATGACGGTCAATCACTTCGTAAACTTCGCCGATCCATCTACGAGAGCTACAACTATCACGTGGAGGCTGGGGAGTAGGATCAAGTGACCACTGAAATATATCTATCTGACTCACGAGGATACGTCACTCCAGAGACGAGTGAAGCAAATGGAGCACAGTTACAGTACGAATGAATGCCGGCCGTTAAGTTGAAATGTATTTAGGGATTTCCTTGAAAAACAACGTTGCTTTGAAGAAAACGGGTGGAGGTGTTTCGTGTACATATCCACCCGAGTCGACACTCGCTATAACGAACCTTAGCAATGGAACCCAACTCTTTTTATTATTTTCAATAAGAATCGAATAAAAAAAGAACATTGTTCAATCTATGCCATGTGAAAATGAAACGCTTGAATTTTATCTTTCCGGACTGACTCGTTTCATTGTAAACGAAAACTAATCTCGTGATGAAATCTATAAAGCCGATAAAGTATTTATATAAAGATTGTATTGGAAGTCAGATCGAACACTCGCACGAAAATATAAAGATTCTGCATCTACTGGATTAAAGTATCAACGGATAGAGTGACGTCTACACGAATGCAACGGGAAGTCATGAGCAGATTTCTGTATTGGAAAATCTTGTTATGTGCATGTATAATGCATATTACACCAATTGCAATGCGTATTTTTCATTGAATATCTAATGAGAATGACAACTATTAAGTCAATACAAGACACCAACACCCTTGATTCCCCGACCGCACTCGCCTAACCCAGGAATCGAACAGAAGTTCGCGGTGGAGACAAGCTCGCACGTTGACAGTACAAAAAGCTGACGGAATTTTTCATTCATTCATTCCATCATTTGATGTTTGAAGGTTATTATCAGTACTGTATTTAAAACGCCCAAAACGTAATTCATTCAATTTCTAAAGTCTACAAGATAAATGGTGAAAAGGAATATAACCGGTGTACTTTAGATGACGGTATTCAAGATCAACAGGATATTTGAGCTCAAAAGCATGTTTTATAAGCCCTCCCTCGCTATAACGAACCTTTTACATGTATCCCACGAGGTTCGTTATAGCGAGTCTGGACTGCTCTTAACTTTCTCAGAAATAAACAAATAAACAATTTATTGAGTCAACAATCATGCGACGTACAGCATGCTTTCCTTTCTGACAAGCTTTCAGATTACTAAAGAAGCACTATCGTATAAGGTTCTGCAGAAATGAATGGGAAACACAACTTTGTACTGTTGATTATGTACTTAATTCTACATGTACTACAAGTACTACAAGTGCAGCTACAGGTACATTCTAATGTACTTAATTCTTTACAGACTCGCAACAAAGCTTTGTTTAACTGTCATTTTCAACAAAATATGAGAAAACAAATCAAGATGTGTAGAAAATGAACAAAATATATGTTACTCTGAACTGCAGCATGTATGGCAAAAACCCGATCCCTCACACTTGATAATCGTGTAAAGCACCGATAGCTAATCTCTAATGACAAAGCACCCATGCAACGAGTCAACTAGTAGGTCTTCCATCAATCATCAGAAGCTGGGATAGGAAAAATTGTTTTGGATGACTGTTTGCGCTCCTGTAGAGCAGTCCAGCAACTGATCCCTGTTCCTTCTAGCAGTATTACGTAGGCTACAATCCTGTGCTCTTATTTTATGCAGCTTGCGTATTGATATCCATGTACACAGGCACCTAGACTAGAAACTCATATTTCAAAAACCACGGCAAAAGAAAATCGATACTTAAAGGTCAGATTCTTTGTAGCAAAGCTGACAACAAAGCGCTCAGTTCTACAGGGCACAAAAAGCCGATAACAAAGTATTCGATACTAATAAGCGTGTAAAAGAAAGCGATAGCAAAACATTCAATGCTAAAATCAAAGTAGTAAATTAAATTAAAATCATGTTGTAGAATATCGACACTGTAAAAGTCAAGTAGTAAAAATAGATGACATTAAACCGAAAACTGATATAAAAACGTTTGCACAGTCTTCGTGGCAGCGCATTTGATTTTTGATGTCTTAAATAAACTGACCCATTCAATAAAATTTTGATGTGCAAGTCCGACATGATGAGTATGATGGATGATACTATGCAATTCTATTTATCCAATGAGCGCATTCTGCGATTGTTGTCAAACAAATCGCAATTATACAACGTAGACAAAAGAGCGCATTGTCTTATTTATGGAGGTCATAGATAATGATGCGGTGCAATTATGTCATCTTGAATCGTTGCAAATTGGCACAAAATTATTATTTCATATTTTTTTAGCAATGTTGGTGACAGTTGATTGCACATTTTCACTTCATCGATCGATCTATGAATACATTGCATCAAACTCAAGAATTCAGATGGTTAAAACTTTTTCCATCGAACTTGGGTGCTTGAAAGCATCGAAATAGTGATTCTACAAGCTAAAATAGCGCACCCGGAATGTCACCAGTTTTCTCCACGAAATTCGCACACACAGGGAAAATTTAATTGCTCCCTCATTATCAAGCAATCTTCAACATCGTCATGTACCCATGTGCCGGGTTTCAAAGCTGTGCAAACTTAACCGTTAAAAAACAACTGCAAAGGTCATATTAGGTTTAATAGAATAACTATTGAAGCTGAAACTGTTTTCCCATTGGAGCGCCACTGTTTTGCGAGACAATGATCTGTTAATAAGTTACAAAAATGAATTAAAACGCAAATACTGAGTAGGCTATATACTGGACGCTCCGAATCCTGCCTAGTGACCAGATGTCTTCTAACAAAATCCACACCTCACAACGTAGGAAGAAGAGTCTATAGATGCTCATTACATCATCAGATTGCTTTACAAAAATTGATCGTTGTTGATACGAGCAACGAAATTTTACACTGTCTCTGTCACGAGCAACAGTGCTCTTGTACACCAAAGTTTATCTTGCATTTACAAGTTCTGAGACGGGAAACATATATCTTTTTCTATAGATTTCTGGTTGCTTGTTTTTGAGTTCTGCATAATCGCTCTCTTGCATCAGTTTGAATTAATCGACTGAAAAGTCGCTCTCCTTCGATAATCACTTCGATTTCTAAATTTGCTGCAAAACAATCAAAATCAGCTAAGCATGTGAAGTTTAAGTAAAGCAATATGAATGATAAAATTCGGTATTTTTTTAATTGGTGTAATATTACTTTTCATGGAGAGATTGTTAGCCTGTTGAATGCTTTGGCTATCCGTTGTACAACGAAAGAGAAAACATCAGAAATTTATCACTCTTTTCCAATTACCTGCAAATGAAATTGAATCATGCATCAAAATCACGAAACGAACTAGTTGGTCAAACGAATTAGTGATCATTGCTGCATCAATCATCAATCATTTTCGATGAAAGTTTATCAAATTTCCTTTAAGTTGGATTTTTATAGGGGAGACATATAGGATTTGACTCCGACTCCGCATCCCTGTGCCTCATACATTTCGCTAAGCAGATTTGATTAAGTCTTGACGACATTTCTACCGCATTTCACTGTCATTGGCAATACATTGCGATGACATAAACTGACTTATATATACGTCAATCAATAGTGGTCGGTTATCAACATTTCCGGTATTTCTGAGATTTCCAGATTATCAGGAGTGGATCAATTCGTGAGATCACGGTAATCGAGGCACACTTTCCTAATGAGTAGGTGGAATCCTGACTCACTCTCCCTCGATTTTGTCACCTCTGATATGCACTAATTGAACTTCAACGAGTTAGTAGACAATACATCTCCAACACCGACAATTTCGTGTTTCCATATTTGAAACATGTATTACTTGAGGGATAAAAGGCCATACGTGGTGATTGATCACCATAATGGTTGCCACACAGCAATGACCACCATGCACATAAAGATTATGCTATTTACATGTAATTACAGCATTCTTAGTTGATCTAGTAGTCTCAGCTGATGTTATAGTGACAACATTTCGTGATCGGAAAAGGAAAATATTTGGTAATTATAATTCTTGAGAATTGAGTGAACAATGGCATATTGCAAAACTGAGCACGCCCTCTATACTTTCATTGCGTGACTTTCGAGGATGGATAATCTTGTCAACGCTTAGATGACCTCTGGCCGATAACAGAATGGTTTCTAACTTCAGGTGCGATGGCTTGGAGATTCATACAGTTACGAAGTATGGGTGAAACTTTTCAAATTGGTTGGATAATTACAGTTTAGGTGATATTTGAAATGACTTTCTCATTATCGTATTAAAAGGCACAAAGCAATTCCGTAAGGCGAAATTGCTAAGGTGAATAGTTTATTTCGCTGATGTATAATTAGCACAAATTACCTCAAACGTACAGACATCACTGCGTGAAAATCTCATTATTAGTCACCGTGGTAAGATTATAAACCGGGTGTCCATAAAGTCTGGAACCAAATAATGACAAGAAAACTGACTAATATCATAACGAACCTTTTCCAAAAATTTTAATATCAATATTAAAATGCTATGATCGGCAATGATATCATTTTATTTTTTATACTGAAAATATACCATTTTTTAGTGAAATATGCGCAGGCCTGCACCGCAAATAGATCTAGTCAGACGAATTTTTCGATATACACAGCTACCATGCTACTTTTACTGCTCTTGGCAATGAAATTGAAATTAGATTGCATGCAGCATCGACAGATTCCAAATAATGGGAGACCGAAGAAAGCAGTTTAGTCATACAAAGCTTCTTGTATATCAAAAGTTAGGTAGGGCCTCTGGCCTATACATTAGACATCGCAAGTTTTGATATAAGCTTTATACACTCGAATTACAGATATGCCTACAATATGCAGTTGGTTAGGTCAACAGTATCTAAAGTACGAAAAAAGGCTAAAAATATTTAGATTGCAGTCAAGACTTCAAAAACATCAAGACAGTGTTATTAATGAGTTGTTTGACAATTTGTGTGATAGACAATAGCCTGTTGCTTTTCGCTACATGAATCAACCAGTGCGGAAGGACATGGGTAGAACAAACGAAAGAGACTAAATTTGATTCAATACATAATGCGAAGAATCTATGATAAGAAAATATAATGGAACAAAAATTTTTGATGATGTTATTTTACATCATTTTTCAAAAATAAAGTGACATCATTTCATCATTGCCGATCTTCGTTGAAATGTGACTAATATCATTACGTACCGCGTTATCATATGCCGCACTATTATGTAACCAAGACATACATTCTTGGTAATCAACTAGTAGAAAACATGTTTCCGAATACTTGAAATCTGCAGATGTTCACTATGACCACCGTGACACTTGAAGTCACTGTTGTTAACATTGTGACACGAGATCGCGTGAAATGCTATGTCTTTTACGTTCAGTCCTTAAGTTACTGATATATTTATGTCACATAATATGACTGCAACAGCGCTTCAAATCGATTGGCGCTCTCTACTTTGGTGAAGGTTGGTCAAGCGAGGTAAGCAAGCAAAATGTTCGGTTTTGGAACCAAGTCAAAGCTGACAAGATGCTTGATGACTACGTCCAAGGTTCACCGAAGGTGACTTTGCGGCGTGGTTTATGGGGATCCCGTCTTTCTTGGGCCATTCTTCTTTCTTGAGACTGTTGAAACGGTGACACATGAAAATGTTGCAAAAGCAGCTGTTACCTGAATTTGATGAAATTGGATGAAAATCGACTGGTTTGAATAGGATGAAGCTACGTCCCACTATCGCACCGCCATCAAGGATAGAAATTGACTCAACGAAACATTTGACTGCTGGATTGGTCGTAGAGGATTGGTTGTAGAGGATCGTAGAGGTCGTAGATGAATGGGCTCCAAGAAGTTTCAACCTAGCTCAGATAGCCAGGTATGTACCAAATCAGAATGCGGGATTTAGTTCACTTGCAAGAGCGAATCTTGGAAGCATGCTGCAAAGTCCGTAAATGTGAAGCTATGATGTAAAATGTGCAACATAAAATGTCAGTTTGGTTTCAGAAATGTCATAATGTTCATGGTTAACACTTTGAACACTTGTAAAATTGAAGTATTCGAAAAGATGTTTCACGCTTACTGGTTATTCATATCATAATGCATTTCTTGATTACATAATAATGCAAATATCTTAGGTGAAATCCAGAGAAATTCGTGAGTTTTTTTTGTCCCCAGAAAAAAATGTTCGATTTTTAATAAAGACATGCTTCAAAACATTGTGATATCACCCTATTTCAACATTTTCATATGTCAAACCACAATCCACTCAGATTTGGCAAAGCTAGAAAAGAAAATCGAAAATCGCGCCGTCGAAGAGATGACGATATATCCTAACATTGAAGACATCCTCAATTTTCTAGTTTCAAATGATAAGTAATGATAAAGTACAACACATCTATGGTTACTGAACCTTCATTTTATGTCTTCTAGAACTGGCAAGGTTAGCCGGTCAAAATAGAAGTCGCTTTTGACGTCGAAGAGATGATGTTAAATATGCTTAATCAAAGTATTTATTGTCTTCGGATGGTGTTAATTTTCAACAATTTTTATACTTCGATTTTACCTAATCAGATGCCTATGACAAGTGTGTTGAACCTCCTGTTTCTATTCCCCATTGCTGCTGCAGTTGCGTCAGCTTACATTCAAGAAAGTAGCTGGAGGATTAGGCCTACAGTACATTTAGGAACTATGGCTATCATCTAAATAAACTGCACGTGCAAATCATCGGGATAATTAGTTTCCCAAAAACAAGACATCGAAAGCAATTTCATTCAAAAGATGAGCATGTCCATCTGACTAAAAATTTCAATTTAAAAGGATATGGAGAATCGTATTGATTAGCAGTACATTTAGATCGACAGTCAATGATGGATCATAAAAACTATTGAATAATATCGTGTTTGAGAGTACCTTGACTACTTAAGACGCAGATTGATTTCAGAGCATTATAGGAATAATGAAAAACATCTATCGGATCTCACCATTTCCATGTGACTATGATGCTCGACACATATGTGATGTGACGATGCGTCGAACCAGCTCCATGCAGCTGACATTAACTGCATCGGTCGATAGATCGATTTCTTTCCGGGATACCACTTTCCATCAAAATTGGCGATAATTGATCAACTTCAAAAGGATGGATATGAGTTTCTACCTCTTGATTATCTTGTGTGGCAATAACATGATAAAACAGAAGAAGTCTATCAATATGAGATGAATGAAAACCGTAGAGTCTCTTTGAAGGACCTATTAGGCTGGGTAGGCCTACTCCAAAAAGGATTGTAAGATTTGTAATGCAAATCAGAGTTGATCAAATAAACTCATTAATTTTTACAGAGCGTATCTGTGATACCTGACACTAGATAGGGAACATGAGAGTCCTTTTAGAGAAATTGTCACAGTCTTCAATTTCCTGTGAAGTGATCTGAAAACTCATTTTTCTGGAATTCTTATCTTCAAGAAACGTTTGTATGTCATCATAGTCATCCTTCTGCGGCCAGCGGAAACTTCTCTGTCATGACCTATCTTCAAAGAATCCAATGCGATATTAGGGGCCGTTCCCGTGTCTGAGTAGAGCCAGGAACGCAACTGTGAGTGCCCAAGGATTTCATCAATTTGTCCATCTCATGTTAACTTGCAAAAAATATTCTTCAAGAGATCCATATTTTTCAATCAGATATCTTAAAAAAGGTTGCAAATCTGCTTGCGCCTGCAACTATTCGTGCCGGACGACACTGTGTCAAAGGACATCGGTGAATCATAAAATATGTGACACTTGATGAATGTTGAACTGGATGATATAAGCCAAAATGAGTAGACCTACATTTCAACTCTGTCTTTAAGAGTGTATATAGTCTCGTTGAAGTCGATGTGCAGAACAACTTCGCTTTTATCCAATGATCCTTTTATCAAAGTCAGTGAGGATTGCTAGACATAAATGCGATATAAACTTGCGTTGCTTGCATGAACCCTGGAATTTCTTTTTTTCATTCAAAGAAAAAATTTTCTGTTCATGTCATTTCCAGTCATGCAGCAATGCATCGACATCGATAATAATGCGCTGTTCCTATCTTCTTCAGAATTACCGGTAGAACAACCGCGTGAACAACCAGTAAAAACTTATGATGTAGGTACTACAGTTCAATATCAATCGCTAAACATGGGAGCCAATCAAGGAGCGCGCTGGTTGACAGATAGACTCCTCGTGTCGCGATATTTTCCTCTGATCTTTCCCATGGAGGAGTTTTATATGTACAGACTAATAGGTCACTATATATGACAATAAAAGGCCTTTAATCATCAAAATTGAATTAAATTAATCAAACGGCATTTTCTGGCATTGTATTTGTGAAGGACAAAGTCATTTTTGCAAATTTCAGCCATACCTGTCATCTCTTAGACGTTTTGGATAAACCGTCGAAGAGATGACAGATTGTGGTGTTTTTTTATAATTTTTGAAGAAGCGATAGCTCGCGCGTTAATTTGAAACATACCTGTGGATAAAGTATAAATGGAGATCTTACATGTTAAAATGGCGTACAGATTGATTCGAAACTTTTTAGTCCCGAGCAAACTAAAGTGGCATCAAAGAGATGACGAATTGTAGTGACATTTTTTCCCAAAAATGGCTTTTGATATTTCTCAGAAGAACTATGTTTGAAGGATGACTAAAATGCTTCCTCTATATCAAATATGTTTGCGTAACAAAAGTTTCCATGAAATCGCGAGTCTCCATCATTGCTTTAACTCCGAATACATGGCGTCGAAGAGATGACGAAAACGCCGTCGAAGAGATGACATAAAATTTTGATGACATCGGTTTTTAGTCTCTAAAACTCCAAATAATGAATTTCAAGACAACTACGCTATCTCACAGATATCGTGGGTGAATGACATTATGTACAGTATAAAAGAACTTTCGTCAGTTGCCTGTTGAATATGCTTCACAAGCTTCTAAAAAGTAGATAAATTTCCGGGGACATGCAAAAATCAGGTATTTTCAGAATTCAAGAGAATGAAAAATGTAATAGACAGTCAAATATGCAAAAAATGATGTATGGGCCGGATAGAGCAAACGAAACCCTACAAAATGATGTATTGTAATTCACTATTTGATCAATAACTTCGCGAAAAACAGGGAGGGACAAAAAATTTTTAAAAAGTTTACTTTTTTCTGGATTTCACCCTTAATATTAGTCACGTATTCTTTTTATTCCCTATGGTTCCAGACTACATGGACACCCGGTAGAACAAGAATATTTTAATCTTAAAATTGATGGAGCTTTATAGAAATGACAGTCATGGAATGTTTGCACTAAAATGGACGAGTAAGCCTACTTCGTGTGTTGACCCATTTTGTTCCACATTTACAATATTGTCGCCAGAATGATCATTTGTTGAAATCTAAGTGCTTCGACCTCGAGAAGTGCCATCAGATCATGGATCGATAGCTTAGACCAACCCACGGGCCACTGGATCAGGGTTTAAACTCCTCGCGAGCCGCAACCCCGGAAGTTGTCATTTCAAAATAAAATTATAATTGTTGCTTCTATAATCACTATGCGAAACATAGCACTGAGGTTGAGCTGGAATTCTGTTGATGAAGAAAACATAAATTGGCTTACAACTTCCTATCTATAATTTGTACCATGATAATATCATGGTGTGTTGCCTTTGCCTATACACATATACATGTAGCATGATCAGTACAGAAGTAATCAACAAAACAGAATAGTACAAAATGCACAGATATAGTACTAAGTCCAGCAAAACTTATGCTAGAAATTGATTGATTGCAAAATGGAAAGGATGTAAATAATACAATGAAATTTACAAAATCCGATAGCAAGTAAGTTAGTAAGAGATATCTGAAAAAGACAATAATGAAGGTGATAAAAACATGATTATGACGCAATCAGAGCATGATGCAATCACGAGGACGTTATAAGTATGAAATGCACTGACCATGTGATAAATAAGGCACACGTACAGTACACCTACAAGCCTACACGTACTGTAGGCCTAGACCTAGATAACTGCAGTGCAATTACACAGTCTTATGCAAATGAAGAAGGAAGCTTTATGGTAAATGGCAAAGGTAAAAAAACAAAATCTTAATCCATGGAGTATCTATATTTTCATAAGACAAACAGCATAGCCTACTGAGTGGCCTACATCACGACTAGTCATTTTTCAATATCAAGCATTATTGAAGTAAATTGCATTGTAGATTGTAAAGTTTTCAAGTTCATAGATTGACGTTGTGGGGCAAGAATGCTGGTCATTTTGCTAAAAGATGAAGAACTAGAGTAACTACCCAGGATGTATCCACGGTGTACAATAACTCAACCGATTACCCTATTTATTGTTTAGTCCAATTAGTCGATATTTTAGTCATTTTATATTTTTGCAAATTTCTGGAATTTCGTCGCGAATTCGTCGTGATTTCGAAAAATTTCGCATTCGCGAAAAATCATTGACCCATGGAAAACCGGAAGATGCTGATTAAAACGAGCCCCATTTCATGCATTAAATTATACAGAAATAATTCACAATATAAAGATATTAACTTCGACGTTCATATGACTCCGAATGATAATTTTTTGCTTCACTGTCAGTGTCAACAGACAGGAATGAAGGAAGCTGCATTGATCTCCGACACCCACTCTTGAATTGTTAACAAACACTGAACGCGCGCTTGAACATAATATTTTCACTGGAAATGGGCGTCAATTAGTGATTCCAACCCTGGGATTGGAGGGTCAAAATCCCGGGATTCAGAAATTTGCAATGTAGCTGTATTCCGTCTAAGGTAACACAAATTGGCGAAGATAAAAATACAGAAAGAGACAGAAAAAGACAGAAATCCATCCACAATAGATACAGGCTCTTCACACTTCAATATGATCGTCAACGTTTCGTTTTCAGTAATCCATTGATGACGCTTTTTGAATAAAGATCGAAGCTTAAATTTGAGCTTTTCATTTGCCAAATCTAGCAATGTCTGAAAGTGCATCTACATTAAAGATGAGCATTGGTGAAGCAAGCCCACACAATATCACACTTAGGAATCGAGGTAATCTTCAGGATTGAGATCTTTAGGAGGCAAATTGCTCAGTAGACCACAGCCTATGATAATGGTTATTAGCCTCTGGTTAATTCAGTCCCGGGATTGATTTGTTTATTCTCCTTTGACCACAACTGTTATTCACAGCATTAGCTTAGCTGACGGTTCAATCGCGCAATCCCGAGCTTGGAATTTTGGAATCTCAATGTGCCAGTGCAATGCATTGAGGAAATAGGTATGATTTTGATTATCCTACCATTTGTCTTGTGGCGATACAGTTAGCAAGCTTATATCTTGTCAATCTCGATCCCGAGTCAGAGCTTGTAAACCCGAATCCCGGGATCAAGAAAAGTTGGGATTTCGTAGCCAAGCTCTAATCCCGGGTCTTCACTCTACCAATCCCGAATCACAAAAAATTGCAGATTGAAAGTGCAAAATTCAGGAATTTACCCTGTTACTCTCAGCGTTGCCGTTATCAATCTGTGCATAAAGCGAAGAAACTTTGAGTCAACTTGTCAATATTAACTTGTCGATATTGTAAGTATGTCGACTTTTGGCAATTACGACTGTCTGCTATTCCCAGTTCCCACGTCCCGGTAGCCCATGTTATTGACATACATATGTGCTTTGTCATAACTAACATATTTACTATTTTACTCAATCACAGAATCCCGTGAACGAGATTTTTCGGGATTATGGAATCTCTGTCCTGTACATATGATTAGAAGACACAAAGGGCGTAGGTATATTATCATCACATATGAGTATGTTGAGACAGCTGTATTGAATTAGTATTTGAATATTGAAGTAGCAATTCAAAGAAAGATATTGAAAATACTTCGAAAAGTAAAACATCTATAAATTACTGCCAAAAGATCAACTAAATTAATAAATCAATCGTGGGATTTCATGATTTGCACCAACCCATATATATGTATACATATTATATGTATACTCCTTCGTTTTCCAGTTTGAAGCTCACTGATACATTCAGGGATTATAAGACAAGAATGTCTTGTCGTCAGCCTCCATCTCTTTTACGAATTCTATCAAACAATAATCGTACAATACTGAAAGGTGTAACAAAATGCGGAGATTCACGTTGTCAATGCTGTAATTCTATTATAACAGGAACAACTTTCAACTGTAAACGCAACAACGAAGCGAAAACTTTCTGGATTAAACACAACATGAACTGTAACTCAAAGGACTTGATCTACGTGCTTCAATGTAGAGGTTGCCACGCCCTATATGTTGGCCAGACGGGTGACACATTGAGATCCAGGACTCGAGTTCACAGGCAACAAGTGAAGAACAGAGACTATAGGGTGCTATTTGTAAGCAAGCACATCTCTTCATGCTCACAGAGTGATCCTCCCTCCACCATAATCCCAATATTAAAGGTGCCCCCTAACTGTAATCGAGCTTATAGGGAGAATAAAGAAAAAATGGTGTATTAGTGTTATAAGACCTTCACTTAATCGTGACCAATGATTTTCACCTACACTTGACGATGTCTGTGGTATTTTCAATTTTATTTTCATTTATGACATTTATGTACTTCACTTACTATGTATGTGTAGCCTATGTTATGATTATTTGATTTCATTATAAGTATAGCCCTTGAAAAGCTTGGAGGTGACCAAGTGAAACCGGCCGGGCGCTGAAAGAAATCAAAGCTTTTTTCTTGATGACCTGTGGGATTTAATTTATTCTATGTATATATATATATATATATATATATATATATATATATATATATATATATATATATATATATATATATATGTAACAAGAAAAACATTAATGAAATTGAAATTGGAATTGAAAACGCGACTTTTACTTATAAGCATAAGCGCATTCTTTTCTTCAGATGCTTTGTAGATAAAAAAAATAATAAACAAAATAAATATCAATATTAAAAAAAATTAATGTAATATAATGATAATGATATAATAATATATTATAATAAAAACTAAATAATAAAAAAAAATTCATGCTTCATATATAAAGCATCTGAAGAAAAGACAGCGCTTATGCTTATAAGTAAAAGTCATGTTTTCAATTTCAACTTCATTATATATATATATGCTTTGTAATAGGATGTTTTGGTTCAATCCCGCGATGCCGGGATTGAAATTTTCCGGGATTTCGGAATCCCTAGTGTTAACGTCAAGTTGCCAAATCTCTTTGATTCAAATGACGGGCTTTGAGAGAGGCCGGTGAATACAGCGGTGGGGGAGACGGCACGTCAGTCACCCTCGTGCCAGAATGACTGGCGCCAAAGTTCACGCTGACCTTTCGCTATCAATGAGAAACTCAAGTTGCTACCAAAGAGTCCAATAGCATAGATATCTGATCTCTATGGTTGCTACTGCTTGCCTCTGCACGACATTCTGCACGTTTTTACCAGACACTGAGGCTTCAACTGTGTCGCGAAACGTCTGTCTCCTGTATATACTTTTAGCATCAAACTTTTAGGGATAAATCACAGGGAATGCATTTTATATTTTTTTCTTTCAACATATGCTGTTTGTCTAATGCTACCCTTAGCAAATAATAGCAATGATTGCTGGCCCCAGACGATTAAAATCTAAGTGATCGGCCGCCGAGGGATTGTCGGCAGACCAAACACCTGTTGACAAACAATAGCATTTTATTCACGCCGTCTGGTCACATGCTGGCTGGCGCTGATTGAATATTGTCTGATAAATGCATCGAAAAGATTTCACAGTCAATGAGAAGAAAAAGTCAAACCACAAAATTTCACGCACAGTCGCACACGCTGAACGATCAAATTGACTGATCAAGATTCACGAGAACATTTGCTAGGGACTTCTATCCCGGAGACTTTTACCAACCCGTGATTTCGGGATTATGAAACTCATTCCTGGAATTTCAGGATCCCGAAAAAGTATGATTACGGGCATAAGTATATATAGGTAGAGTGTCGACTCAGAAAAGTCTGTATACAGTGAAAATTTTGATATGAAAAGATTCAGTTTTTTTGCGGAGATGACGTTCCCGCGGTCCAAAAAATTATTTGAGCAGTTTTGAAAAAGCTAAATTTTTGCAAATTTGTATACTGTCGACATGACGCCCGTTATAAGTAGTATGAAACAAGTTGGATGAATATTTGTTAACAAGCATCGTAACTAAGCGGAAATTATGCTGATGATCAAGGAAATCTGATGAACGGCATTGTAATTGAAGTTTTCTTGAAAAAATCGAGATTTTATTGTGCAGTCCTGGCTGAAATTTCATGTTTTTAATTCAATTTTCATCGTTATGAATTTATGATTCATTGAATATATGTTTTACTTCTTGAATCTGAATAGTGATGTGAACCCATTTACATCCTTCAAAGTTAGTTGAAATCATTGTCTTTGATTCTGTTATTTTGCTATACCAGTGGCAGGTTGCTTATGATCACGCTTAAGAAGATTCTTTTGAGGTTCAGCATGAAAGCAATAGCAGGTCATCGAGTTGCTAATTTAACAAACATTACCACTCCAAGGCCGTCATGACACGGATGATCTGTGAAATAATATCATTTCCTTTGACATTGTACTATCATGATCAGTCAATCCCGTTGTAATCTTCAAAACTGCATAAATGTGCATATCTTACATTTGGAAATAATTCCGACTGTATCTCCTTCGAGTTCATCCATAAAATTGAAAATGTGTACCCATTGGGGATTTCATAAATGCTGAGTTATGATTACGGGATTCCGAAACAAATTAGTAATTACTAATTAGTAAAATGTGTGGGAACTCCTGCAAATTCGGAAAATTGAAATTACCCCAATTAGCAGGGGATCCCAAACATTTTTGTAGATGCTCAGATTATAACTTTTGATGAGGATGAGCACTGACCACTAGGGTCCGTCAAATTTTGCATCTAATAGGCAAGTAATTTTCACGAAGCAATGCAATAGGGAATGTAATTTGGATACTACAAATCGTGCAATTTACTCATAGTCGCATTCATTTGAAGCTCTCTTTAAGCATCAATCTCAAATGCTCTGATTATATGTAAATTTTACGTGCACATTGATCTTGGATTCACTCACAGCACATGCGTTTGATTTCAAAATATTCCTCTTTTGCCCTGATCTCTCCACCAACACATCGCAGTTCGCACTAGGGATTGCAATCCCGGGATTACAGAATCCGCGATCCCGAGATTTTGCCATAATTACCAAAAATCAGTTTTTTAGGTCTCTGAACATAAGAAATCCATGGTAGGTTCTACAGTGGTGAAGTTGGAAATAGTAACGAATAGAACGAATAGTAACATAAGTTCACTCCAGCCTGTGACCGCTACATGTTTTACTGGATAATCCGGCACGCCGGCGCACCCAGACATTCCAAATTTTCTAAAAATTGAATCCTCCGGCGCCCCTGCGCGTGTCCAGACCCGACATTGCATTTCCGGCACACCCACCCTATGTAAAGATTCCTGGATTCCACAAGACAGATTGTAACAGGGAATAGAAAAATATGTTTATACTATAGCTTCTTGGTATTACGTACAGGCCTAGCGCCTATCGTATAGTGTATTGCTTTACGTTTTACTTATAAATTCAATATGTAGCGAATCGGTGTAAAGGTAATTTTATCGCTTTATAATTTTTAAGCAGATCATATGAAATTGGCTTTCATATAAAATTAATTTCATGCGAAAGCGAAAAGATAGTCCTAAAAGCTAAGAAGTTACTAAGCAATTCTATTGTTTCATCAGGCAAAATTGAATTACAGCTTTCAACATGATGATTTATGACTTGGAATGTACTGAAATAAGAGAAGCTATGAAATATTCTTAAAACAAATAAACTATACAATCTCGGGGTCATTATGGTCCGTGAAAATGATGCCGCTGTTTAGAGGAATGTTTAGAGGAATGTTTAGAGGAAGAAACTTATTAATTTCTAATGGTCCTCTTTATGTAGATTTTACTTTGCATAATTCATGACCGCCAGTGACGAACTATAGAGTGGGTAGCTTGATTTTTTACTAGCTTATTAGTTTGATGGGCCCACACAACCGGTAGCATATTACATTGTGTTTGTATTCATTCGTTCATGACTTTTAATTACCTAATTATTTACAGGATTCTCAGTAATGGACAAAAGACCGTTCCAGGACACCATAAAATCAAAAAAATTAGTACTTTTAAAAACGACATAAATTTATGAATTTAGTCCCTTTTTCAGGTTTTTAAGACCTAAATTCATGAATTTAGTCCATTCAAAAAGTACCATTTTTTGAAAAATGGTACTTTTAAAAACGACATAAATTCATGTATTTGAACCCTTTTTCAGGTTATGAAGACCTAAATTCATAAATCGGCTAAAGCCAGAGGAGCTTCGCTCCGATTTGGGCGTTTTTAAAAATACCCAATTTTTCAAATTTTTCAAAATCTCAAATTTGAGAATTACAATTTTCACCCCCAAAATCATGACCGTTCCAGGACACTGAAAATCATAAAAGTTAAGAATCTCAAATTTGTGAATTACAATTTTTACCTTGAAAATCATGACCGTTCTAGGACACCGAAAAAAATCATAAAAGTTGAGAATTTCAAATTCATGAATTTTATCCATCTTTCAGGTTTTTAAAATATATCATGTGACTAGCGAACCGAAGGTTCAGGGCTTCGCCGTTAAAAATATTTCTTTAAAAATGGAAGAAACAAAAGTGGAAGGAACTTCAGAAATGGAAGGAACAAAAATGGAAGGAACTTCAGAAATGGAAGAAACAAAAGTGGAAGGAACCTCAAGAATATATCCTTCGTTATCTCAATTAAACTTTTACGGAGCAGCGTGTCTTCTTTCTTTCTTTCTCTCTCTCTCGTTCCTGTCTGTTACAGGAATATTGTATTCACAATGACATGCATTCTTTAAAACAATTGCTTGTCTTCAATGAGAATAATTCCCATATGCTTTTAATAGAATGACCTTGAACGCTAATGGAAAAATACACCAACTGTCGCGCCATGTCGACACATTTATCGACAAACTTTCTGACATCGGCGCGACAGTTGGTGTATTTTTCCATTCAAGCAATGTCGCATGAATGATTGTTATGGAAACCCAAAATGAAGAGAAATGGTCATTCATTTCTCTTCTCTCTCATATGTCTATTGTGTTTAGATTGTATTTGTTCTTTGTTTTCATAGTGTGAATGAGATTTCACAACTCGCATTATGCGCTATTGTCTGTGATTTCCTTCACCCCTATCAGCTGAAACAATTTTAGCAGCTGCTACACGCTAATTCTTTTGAGAAAGTTCTGAAATAGATTTTATTCCATTTAAAATGAGAAACATTAGAGACATTCTAAAAATATACGGCAAACAAAACCACATTAAATTTCGATTTAAATGAGATTGCTAAGCAATTGGGAATAAAGAATTGACACATATTGATGAGTAATGACTTACTATTGATAAAAGATGTACGAAACACCAACTTTACTAATACAATGTAACGTTTAAATTTAGATTAAATTAAATCATTTCAAAATTGAATAAGTAGTAAAGAAAGACATCATTAGAGATCAGTTTTAAATCAATACCCCCTCCCCCAAGTAGTAAGGAAAGTCATCATTATAAAAATGTTTTAAATCAATACCCCTTCTGACTAAGTAGTAAAGAAAGACATCATTAGAGAACAGTTTTAAATCAATACCCCCCCTCTGACTTCTAGGGGCTCCCTTAAGAAATTTTTTTATTATAAAATGAGCAACATAAATGAGTTTTTTAAATTATATGTAACACAACAACAACGAATTTCGATTTAAATAAGATTGCTAATCAATTAGGAATAAAGAATTTTCATGTTCTAATGAGAAACGAATTACAATTCCTAAAAAATAGGCCAACAGGAACCTTCAGTTCCCGGAACAAAGTTCCATCAATAATTGTAAATTTCATAACGAATCTTCACACTTCAGACCAAAACGGCGTACATTGGTCAGCAGGTATCTTTAGTAAAAACGGAGATAATTATTATTTTGACTCATACGGGCTTCCACCTACAAATGAAGTAAAAGAATTACTTGGAACGGGAACATACAATACGTTTCAAATTCAAACACCAGGCACTACTTATTGTGGACAATTATGTCTTTATGTTTTATTTAAATTACAGGAAGGAGTACCATTTCTAGATATAATGTTAGAATTGAACGAACCGTAGGTTCTATGGCTACGCCTAACAAGGGAATTTCATTCCCGAAACGTTAGTTCCAATAATAATAATGATAATTAAAAATCAGTTCGTTGTAATTCATTTTGATAAAAACGGCCTCTGATATCCTCATTATCTAAATCTTTAATTTCATAAGTAATCGGATAAGTTTGATTTATTTTGCAAACTTCAAATATTTCTTTAGTCCAATAGCCAACAAAGCCTTTTTCAAATTTATTCTTATATTTAAATATTCTAACTCTATCTCCAATTTTAAATTTCGGTTTAAGTTTCTGCAAATTCGGATTACTCTCATTCAAATTATTATTCTCGAATATTTTCTTTCGTATCAAATCAGGGTCGTCAGAAGCATTCTTTGGGGTTTCTTCAATACCAGAATGAACTTTATTATTGTACTGCTCTACAATTCCTGGTAATATTTTTAACCATTTCTGATTTCCTTGCTGAGTAAATTTCTTGAAAATTTTATTTTTTAACGTCCGATTGAATCTTTCTATCACTATAGCTTTTCCTGCGTTTTCAGTTGAATAAACAGTTTCAAATAGTGGCTGAACGTTTCGGTTATAAAATTCCGACCCTTTATCAACAAACAATTTTTTTGGCTTTCTATTACTTTCTTTAAAGATTTCTTCAAACGCATATTTAACTGAAAGACCACTTTTATTTTTTAAAGGCTTTACCCAAGCATATCGTGTATATAAATCTATAACGGTCAATGCGTATTTGTAGTCAGACTTTGTCTTAGAACCTTCGGTTCGGTCCCTTTCATTCGGCATATGAATAAGATCAGCACTCCAAATATCATCTTTATTAAATACTTTTACTTTTAATAAATATTTAGGCTTTCTATATTCTTTATGAATTTCAGATGCATAAACGTCTGAATTATGATTTTCATTTAAACCCTGACCGAATAATATTTTAGCTTGTAAAGCTTTCTTAACAAACATTCTTTCAATTTTTTCTCTAAATGTAGGATTCTGAATACTATCTAATTCTTGAATCATCTTCTTATCAGCTGCATGACGAGAACTTAGATCATGATTTCGATAAGCTAAATCATGCCTGTAAGCGGCGGCATCTACTCTATTTATTGGTTCTTCACCTGGTTTCGGATTATTATTCTCATCTAGTCTTATATCTAATCGAGTTCCTGGACCAGTATATGAATGACCAGGAAGATGTTTTTCTTTCGAATATTTACTCCAAATAAATCCAGGAAAGTTTTCTAATGTTTTTTGTATATCACCACCGAAGTGGTATGGAACTTTGTTCTTGTCACCTCCAATATGCTGACAGTTTGAGTTTTTATTTTTGTTTAATAGATAATTTAATAGATCTAAATTAGCAATTTTTAATTTAATTAAATTTTCTGAATTTGTGGAATTTGCGGTATCCATTTTAAAAGATAAAAAAAATTTAAAAGATAAAATAAAAGTTTTACCTTATGGACCAAAGTCCTGAGGCTTTAGCCGATCGGAGCGAAGCTCCTCAGGTTATTACCGAATCATACTAGGACTTAGATATATTCCAGAACCATCCTTAGTTTCTTTAATTTCAATTAAATCATCAACATTGTGGAGAATATTTTTAAGAACTCGTTTTCCTTCATCAACTAATTTTAATTTACTAATAAAATTATCTACTACTCCTTTTCCTTCGGGCGAAGCCCTGGAAGACATCTCCGTTGACCCATGAACCGATGTCCCTTCACCCCTAGCAACTTTCTCTAACTCTCTGTTATGACGTTTTTGTTCTTCTAATGCTGCCTTCTCTGATTTATTTTTATTTACTGCTTGGACAATACCAGCTGTCCCACCTGCAACACTTCCTGCTGCAGCTATGCCACCTATTATTAGTGGAATTAATGGAAGAATCCCACCATTCTTTTCTTCTTGTAATTGAATATTCTCTATCATTGGTTTACTTATGTAATACTTTTTTTTGTTAATCGTAATAGTTTTAGGGGTATTTTTGTCAACAATATTACGTAATTTTAATTCAACAGTTTTATTATTAATATTACTTTTCGCTTGCGACATTTTTAATAAAAAATTTTAAGTTATCAAAAATTTAAATCTATTCTAGTTATGAAAAAATTTTAAGTTAATAATTTTTGTAATCTATTCTAGTTATGAAAAAATTTTTAAGTTAAGAATTTTTAAGTTAACAAAAATTTTAATCTATTCTTGTTATGAAAAAAATTTTAATTAACCTATCGGAGCAAAGCTCCTCTGGCTTTAGCGCTTTAGCCGATCCTAACCATCTTTCCATTAAGAATTTCAATAGAATATTTTGCATCTTCTAGCAATAAACCATAAGCCATCAATGAAGTTGTGGAATCTTTCTTTTCAATATTAATTGTTACATCACAACCATTTTTAATAATATCTTCAGATTGTGCACTTAAATCGAAGCAGAAAATTGGATATAAATGTCTCCAATCTCCAGGAGTTAATTGTGGTTCAACTCCAAATTCTATACAAAGATTTCTATAAGAATCATATCCTTCCATAAATTGATTATTGGTATCATCGAATCTTAATGGATCAATTGGATATCGAGTTTGATTTAATGAAACTTGTAAACTTCGAATTGTATTAATATGGAAGATATTATTGTTCTTATCAAAACTTGGAGAATTATTTCTTTGAAATGTTAGTAATAAATATCTTGGGGTATTCGCAGTTCTAGTAAAATGCCAGTTAAATCTTTGTTCGGAAAAAGTTACTGAACTAGCTGTTCTCTTTAGAAAATTAACTGGAATTGGTTTGTTAGTATTTAATCTTTTTGCAATAGCTGTTTCAACCTCTAAACTAGGAGTAATATGCTTAATCCACCATTCAAGTCTATCAATTTTTAAATATGCTTTTTTCCCAGTCTTACCAAAAAAGATTAATTCATTATTTGCTGTACGATGAATTATTAATTTAAATTTTAATTGATATGATATTTTATCATAATCTAAATAACCGAATAATGGAGACAATGACCAATTTACTGTCTGTTTACTTTTTTTGTTAAATTCACGTCTTTCTTTATATGCTTCATTATTTGTTTTATTTAAATGTTTTGCAATATTTTCTACATCTTTCGCAATTCCTGCGGCATCTGTTCCAGCGTGAGTTAAATCATCAATAATTATACCATCATTAGTATCAGGAAACCAACCTTCGATTTCATACTTTTTATTATTTTCACCAATTGTTATAAATCTAAGCATTGTATCAATTACACCTGGGGAATCACTTATTGTTTCTATATTTTGAGTTGCAACATCTAAACGCATTTGTGTAAATAAACTTGGGAAAAAATTATTCTCTAGTGTAATATTATCGGTATCTGGTAATGGTGTTGTAAAATTAGCATCACTATATAAAGAATATTCACAGTGTAAAAATGAATCAGGTAAATATAAATAACTCTGCTGATTATCAACTTCAAAGATTAAATCTCCTCCAGTGTTTACTCTACTGGAAGATCCGGGATTCATAGCAATTCTTATATAGTCATTCTTTTTTTGATTGTAACTGGTGAACGGAGGATCATCTAATCTAAATTTATTTTCGATAAGCGAAGACATTTTTATAAGAAATAATTTGACTTTTTGTTTTTCTCACAGATAGAAAAAAAAATTTTACCTAAATATAATTTTTAGAATTTTACTAAATAATTTAGAATTTTACTAAATATAATTTTAGAATTTTACTAAATATAATTTTAGAATTTTGCTAGACCAGCTCCGCTACAGCTTTGCTGGTTAGACAGAAGGTTGCTGCTCACGCCATTACCTCTTATTTCTTCAATTGTTTTTTCATTATGTTTACTATCAGACGGAGCTCCGCTCCTCAAGGTTTCCCCAACAGCTATGTTAGCAATTTTGTTTTTTGTTTCATCTGAAAGTTTTTTTAATTTTTTTAGTTCTTCAGAATCATTCTTGAGTTTACGAATAGCTTCTAGTTGTTTTAATTCGTTTTGTGATTTAACAGCATTTGATATTGCACTAGCTGTACTACCTATAGCAGCTGCTCCTTTTGCAGAAGATGTAATCAAATCTTTATTATTTTTAATTAAGTTAACGATACTACCAATACCAGAAAAGATGCCATCCCCTTCTTTTTGGACGGCACCTGCGGTGCCTAGGAACTTTTCTGTTCCGACTGTTTCTCTATTATCATAATGATAAACAGGATTCATACGTGGTTCATGAGCAATTTTTTGATTTGAAGCAAAATGTTTAAGATTGTGTTTATAAATTATAGGCATTTTTTAGTAATAAATTTGACTTTTGGGAAAAAAAATAAATTATAAAAAATGTTTATTTTTTGTTCTTAACTTTTGCAGATTGCGTTTTTGGTTTAACTTTATCAGGAACCAAACCTGCATCAATCATTCTTTTTATTCTATGATTTTCTTTCATAATATTTCTTTCTTTTATTAACTCTTCTAATTGTTTAATTCTTTTAAAATTATTAGCTCTAATTTTATCCATTTTTAAAATTATATACTTTTATATACTTTCATATATTTATACTTTTTTATTTTTAAAATTATATTTATATTTTTGTATTTTTTAAATTATATTTATATTTTTTATAGGTAAAAAATATTTAAATTAATATTTACAATACTCGTTTAAGATTTACGTTTGTGAATGGACAACAACTTCGAGATAACTTTATTAATTGCCTGTTGCACTTTATCTATTGCGTCAAGCAGCGTGTGATGTACTTTAATTTCTCTTCTATTAACTTGCATTTTCTGCTGATTAATCTTCAACGCCGTTTTAAGAGCATTTAACTTAATTTTAAGAACATCTAATTGTCTTTCAACAGCATCTAACTGTTCTTTATTTTCTTTAGAGTTTTCTTGTAAATTTTTCTTTAATTCATTTTCTAAATTGATTTTAAGAGTTTTCATTTTATCAACTTTTTCATTAAGTGAGTTTACTTCATTTATTATTCTATTCATCTTTTTCATTTGTTGAGTAATTTTAGAACTCAATTCATCAACACTTTTTTGGAATGTAGTTTGTAACTGTTTTAAATTTTTTTTAATTCTTTCAGGTAGTTTTTCTATTTCATCTTCTAATTGTTCTTTTAACATTTTTATCTGATGTTTATTTTTAATGACTGCAGATTTTAAATTTAAAGAAAGTAATATTAAAATTTTTGATTGTTCTGAAATTTTTTTAAAAAGTTTTGCTATATCTGCTTCTAGCTCTCTATCCTTTTTATCAAGTTTTAATAATTTTTCGTTTAATGATTTATCATTAAGTTTAAGCAACTTTAATTCATTCATCAGTGGAACCAAAACATCGTTTATATATTTTTCTTTTAATTCATTGATTTGCGTATCAACATATTGTTTATTTGTTAACTCTGTATTTTGTTGTGGAAGAATAGAAAGATGCAATGGACCAGATAAAACGTCTCCAGTTTTCATGATATAATTTTCTATCTCTATTTCTAATTCACGATTATTCGGGATATATGCACCTCCACCAACATTTGGTAACATCATTTTTAAACAATAAAAATAAAATTTTTTTCTGATTATAAAAAATACATAAATTATAAAAAATAAAATTTTTCCTAATAAAAATAAAAAAAATGGAAATGACTCAAATTTGTCAAGTTTGCAATATGCGTTTTTTAAATCAAACACTATTATATTCTCATATGAAAAACACACCATGTGGTATGCATATGAATCAATTACAACCTAATAATATACAACCTAATAATATACAACCTAATAATATTCAACCTAATAATATTCAGAATAATATTCAACCTAATAATAGTATTCAGTATAATAATATTCAATCAGAGCAACCATTACAAAGATTAAAGCCTTTAATTTATTTCAGATAAAGAACAAAATCTTTATACTGCTAGAATAAATACACCTAGACAAAATACTGCTAGAATAAATACACCTAGGCAAAATACACCTAGGCAAAATAATAATAATTATTTAGCACAAAATAATAATGTAGCACAAAATAATCCTTTTGTTCAAAATAATCCTTTTGTTCAAAATAATAATGTAGCACAAAATAATTATATTGATAAAAATCAATTTGTTGAAAGTAATAACAAAAAAATATGTTCCGGATGTAATAAAAATATAACATCAAAAAATTTTGCACGTCATTTAAAATTATGCGAACAACCAGAAGAGGTTAAAAAAAATAAAAAAGATAAATTAAAAGATCAGTTATGTCGTAATTGTAATAAATATTTTACAATTCAAGGAATTACTAATCATTATAATTCTTGTATAAGTTCTACAAGACAATGTACAAGTTGTCAAATTACTAAACCTAAGACAGAGTTTTATGATAGTAAATATCAGTGTAAGGATTGTTTAAAAGAAAAAGTTAAATGTAGAGGTTGTCAAAAAATTATATTAAAGAAAAATTTTCAGCGACATGTAACACTATGTCCAAAACTTAATCAACATAATAATCAACATAATAATAATTTATATTAGTATTTCAACTAAAATAGTTGTATTTCAACTAAAATAGTTGTATTTCAACTAAAATAGTTGTATTTCAACTAAAATAGTTGTATTTCAACTAAAATAATCTTATATATATTAAAATATTATTTTTTTATAAAGAATAAAATATTATTTTATTAAAATATTCTTAAGCATTCCGGAAGAGAGGAGAGGTTCGGAACATACTTCTTTTGAGTATAGGAACAAAAAGTCCGACACATTCCGGAGGTTCTACAGAGGTTAAAAACACTCATAAGAGTGTAAGAATGCGAGTCCGGAATTAAAAAAATAATAATTCCTAAATTTTTATTTTAAAAATATTAAATGAATAAAAACGAAAATTTGGAAGATTTATATTCACCGGTTATAATTAAAAGTAATAAAAGTAATAAAAGTAATCTAAGTCGTCATAAATCTCTTAATGCAATAAACGAAATAATAAATAATTATATGAATAACACTGAGTTTCAAGATACACTAACCCCTCAAGATCCGAATCTCAAAGATATTAATAATATTGTAGAAAATCCTATATATAATACTAAATATAATAATAATATAGATAAAAATATATATAATAATATAGATAAAAATATATATAATAATATAGATAAAAAATATTTAGAGACACTACCCCCTAATTCATCTCTTAATAAAAAAATACCACAATCAGATCTTACACGTCTTTGGAATTTTTTAAAATTTCATTGTATAAAAAATATTGTTAGCATGTATTTTAATATTTTTTATTTATCATCTTGTTATATGTATTGGAAATCAATGGGGTTACTTTCTAACAGAGGAACAAAAGAGAATAATTTTTTATAACCAAGAAAAAAAAACTTTTGAAGGATGGAAGACTGAGGAAGATAAGATTAAGGATAAAACTAATAATAAAAATATTAAACAAGGTAAAATGTATCAAGAAAATTTACATTTCATTGTTTACGTAAAACTGGAAGTGGTAAGACTACGTTTATTAAAAAATATTTAAACCAATATTATAAGGATGAAACAAAAGTACATATTTTTTGTATGCATACTTCTGAATGGCCAACTTTTACAAACGTCTATAATGATAAACAATTAGATGAGTTACAAGATATGGAAAGTTTTGCTGGTACACCTGAAAATAAATCTTTATTAATTTTAGATGATGTTGCAAGTTTATCAAAACAAAAAAATATGTCAGAAATATTTACAAAAGGAAGACATCAAAATATTCAAATAGTTGTATTAGCTCATAAAGCTTGTGATGTAGATAATAAGATTAGAGAAAACATTCAAACATTTTTTACAACTACACAAAATAATGCAGCATTCTTTAATGATATCAATAAAAATTATAAAATGAATATGCCTTTATCATATTATACACAACATAAATATGGAATAATACGTGTTGACACCATAAGTGAACATATGCAAGTATATGATAAAGACTTGAATATATTAGTAGATACCGAACATGAAATCTATAATAACTCTCAAGATTTTGATATTAGAATGTATGCAAATACAAAACATTTATCAAATCAAGTTATAGAACAAATAATTATCTTTTTAGAGTCTGAAGCAAAAGTACCACTAAAAATTATTCCTGATACATTTTATTTTTATTTTGATCATTATTTAAATGCAAAATTTGGTATACCAATACCAAAAGATTACAAGATAATGAAACATTAAACTATTTAAAAATTGCAATAAATGATGTTAGAAACGCTTTAAGAAAAGCAACACCAATAATATCTGATGTTAAATCTACATTTTCTGATGCCAAATCTACATTTGTTGAAGCCAAAAAAACATATAATGATATAAAACCATTAATAAATGGTGTAAGTGAAATACTTAATAATTAAACAAATTTATCATAATCAAACCGAAGGTTCTAGGGCTTCGCACGATTTTGCAGATATATTAGAATTTTTCCATTATATATATTTAGAATTTTTTTCTCTAAAAAATTAAAACAAAAATTTTTTTTAAAAAAAAACTAAAACACAAATTTTTTCTTTAAAAAATAAAAAATGAAAAAATTTTATTGTGTCTTATGTGAAAAAAAATTGCAAACAAAAAGAAGTTATCAATCTCATCTACAAAGTAAAATGCATTTACAAAATGTTAGAACGAGTTGATGAAGGAAATATATTAAAATTAAATAGTTATAAAAACTATCTAGAAACATTGCCTACTGATATAAAAGTTAAAAAAATGTTTGATGATTATTCACATTCGGAATATAAAAAATTTTTTAATAGTGAAGATGAAGCCGTAACAGATATAAAATATTTATTTAGCGATACTGATGAATTTAACGAAATAGATGAATTTGATGAAGCCGTAACAGATATAAAATATTTATTTAATGAATCGGTTGAATCGGTTGAATATAATGAAACCGATAAAACTTTTTCTGATATTCTAACCAACTTTTATAATATATTTAAGAAATCTTTCAAATGTTATATGAATGTAGAAGTACTTTATACAAAAAATGGATCTGATGGAATTCCTGAAGAAATAATACAAGGACATTTTACAAATTCGCAAGAAAATCATAATGTAAATGATATACAACCCATATTTGAATCGATGATACTTAAATTAGAAAATTGTATAATTGAAGCCCAGTTACGTGAATCTGGTTACGTGAATCTGGTTGGAGATTTGTTAAAATAATATCTAAGAAAATAGTAATTGATAAATATAAAAATAATACTGGTGGTAGTTATGTTCCTTTACCTTTCAGTTCACCTCAATTAATCAACATAAAAAATGAAGATGATTATTGTTTTCTGTGGAGTATTATAGCACATTTACATCCTGCAAAATATCATAAAGAAAGACTAAGTCATTACAATAAAGAAGAATACATAAGTGAATTTGATCTTTCTGATGGCTTAGATGAATTTCCATATGATTATAATAGGTTACTAAAGTTTCATAAAAAGAATAAAAATTTAATTGAAGTAAATGTTTTTGAATTAAATGTTTTTGAATTAAATGTGAATTATGTTTCTATTGGTAAAATTACTCCACTTTACTCAGATTCAAAAAAATTTTATTTGAATAATAAAAATTTATGCCAATCAGAAATAGTATATAATGATAGAGGAAATTACATGCATCATAATATTTTTTACCAAGGAAATATAATATGTACTGAAAAATTTGAACTTGTTAAAACACTATCACCAATAATGATTAATCATAATAATTATAAAGGACGTACTGATGATTATAATTACAAATATTCATCTTTATCTTCAGAATACCAACAAAAATTAGAAAATTTAAATAAAAGTTTACAAAAATGTAAAATAGATTATCAACAACAAACAAAAATGTTACTACAAGAATATCACCATAAATATCAAAATAAGATAGAAACAATTCAAAAATTAAATGAAGAAAATAATAAAGAATTAAATAATGAAGAAAATGAAACCAATCAAAAAATAAATGAATCTTTAAAAAAATGTCTACAACAATATAAAGAACAATATGATAAAGAATATATTTATCAGCTACAAATATTAAATCAAAATTATTATCAAAATACATTTAATCTTACAAAAGAAATTAATGAAACACATGAAATATATAAAGATGAATTTGTAAAATTAGAACAGTCAAAACAACCAGCACAAGCGAATATATTATATTATCAGGGTCATTTTATATTGTGTAAAGATGTTTCTATATTTACAAAAACTTCAGATAATAAAAATTTTCCTTGTCTTCAATGTATGACAAGTTTTAGAACTTTAGAAGAAATGAATAGACATTTGGAGAATTGTCAACAAAACGAAGCAGTTCAAAATACTTTTCCTAAAGATGATTATTTAGAATATAATAAATGGTATTTTAAAAATAAAGTACCCTTTACTATTTATTGTGATTTTGAAGCATATAATGTTAATATGACACAAAATCGAACGGAAAGTTCCAGGGCTTCACCCGATTCTGAAAATTATAATTCTGAAAATTATAATTCTGAAAATTATAATTCTGAAAAAAGTGCGCCTGAAAGAAGTGCACCTGGAAAAAGTTCAACTGAACAAAGTAAAGAAAAATATTTATTTGAACAAAAACCATTATGTTGGGGAATGTACATTCATTCAAATTATCCTGAATTATTTAAATCAGAATATTTACAATACTATGGTGAAGACAGTTCAGAAATGTTTACAAAGAAAGTAGAAGAATTACAAGGACGTTTTTCACAATTGCTTGAAACAAATAAACCAATGATACCATTAACGGATGAAGAAAGAAAAGAATTTTATGATGAAATAAATTGTTATTACTGTGGAAAAGGTTTTACAAATAAATATAAAACTGGCAGAGGTAGATATATTGATAAAGTAAAAGATCATGATCATCTAAATGGATTATATAGAGGTGCAGCACATAATTCTTGTAATCTTAATGCTAACAAATTTAAATATAACTTTGTTCCTTTATATTTCTATAATGGTTCTAAATATGATTTCCATCTAGTAATGAAAGATTTATTTTCATCTGAAAAATTACAACAACAAAAAATAAATGTACTATGTAAACAAGAAGAAGAATATTTTTCAATGCAATTAGGTTGTATTAGAATTTTAGATGCATTTAGATTTTTTACTCCTGATTCATTAGATGTTATGGGAAAAACTTTGAAACCTGAACAATGTAAAATATTAAATAAATATAATTTAAAACCTTTAAAAGGAATATTTCCGTATGAGTATATAGCTTGCGGCTCACAGTCGAAGACTGATATAACTGGAGATAAAACCTGTGGTTCACAGTCGAAGACTGATTTTAATTCTGTGAATAAAATTATGGAAGAAGAACAACTTCCTCCAATAAATAAATTTAAATCAACATTAAAACAATCACAATTATCAGACGAAGACTATGCAGAAGCTGAAAAGAATTGGAGAGAGTTAAATTGTAAAACAATGTATGATTATACAATGAAATATCTTCAGATAGATGTGTTAATACTAGCTGATCTTTTTGAAAACTTTCGTGATATGTGTTTAGAATATTACGGAATAGATCCATGTTATTGTTATTCTACACCAGGTTTAACATGGTTAGCAGGATTAAAACATACAAATGTTAAACTTAAACATTATAAAGAAAATACATATGATAAATTATTATTTTTTGAATCTGGAATTAGAGGTGGTGTTTCATCCGTTTTAGGTAATAGATATGTTAAATGTTATATAAGAAAGTATGTGTTATAAGAAAGTAAATCCACAAGAATATGGAATAATGAAACCTTTATCTCCAGAAGAAAAAGAAAAAATATTAGAAATTTTTCGAACGAAACGAGAAGGAGTAGAACGTGAAAATGCAATTGATGAATTCATGAGAGAAAACTATTTATTATATTATGATTTTAATAGCTTATATTCTTCTTGCATGATACAAGAATTACCAACAGGTGAAATGACATGGTGTAATAATCTTGTTTATCAAAGAACATATGATGGTGAAAATAATTTTGGTTATGTATATGAAGTTGATTTAGTATATCCTGATTATATAAAAGACGCATCAAAATATTATCCTTTCTGTCCAGAAAACAAAATTCCCAATATAGAAGATTTTTCAGATTATCAAAAATCTATAATTCCGAAAAAATACAGACCAACAAAAAACTTATGTTAACACAAAGCAATAAAGGAAAGTATGTTGTTGAAGGAAGAATGCTAGATTGGTATTTAAATCATGGCATGATTCTCACCAAAATACATCGAAAACTAGAGTATAGAAAATCTAAATGGTTAAAAAATTATATAGAGTTCAATATTGAAAAACGTAAAATAGCTAAAAGAAATAAAGATGATTTTGGAAACGTTTTCTTCAAATTAATGAATAATGCATTTTATGGTAAGACTTTAGAAAATGTACGTAATAGACAAAATATTGAAATAGTTTATGATAGAGATAGATTTCAAAATTTAACAAGGAAACCTACATATAAAAGAACTACTAGATTCAGTGATGAACTTTGTGCTGTTCATCTAAGAAGAAGCATTGTAAAACATGATAAGTTTAATTTCATTGGTTTCACTATATTAGAATTAGCTAAACTATTTATGTATAGTTTTATATATGATTATTTAGCACCTGCTTATGGCAAAAACTATAAATTACACTTTACAGATACCGATTCTATTTTCTTAGAATTAACAGTACCATATGGTTCTTCACTAGATAAAGAAATTAATAAAATAAAAGATATTATTCATCCTTCTGATTTATGTAAAGTAAAAGATGAATTAGAAGGAAATGAAGATTTCATAACAGAAGCTATATTTTTAAAATCTAAATGTTACTGTTATGATACAACTAAAAATATTAAAACACATAAAACATTAAAAGGAATTTCAAAGGCATCAGTGGCTAATCAAATAACATTTCAAGATTATAAAAATGCATTATTTAATAATGAAATAAAAACAGCATGTAATTATAGACTTAATTCAAAAAAACATAAAATGTATTTAAAAGAAGAACATAAATTAGCATTAGATCCATTTGATGATAAAAGAAAAATTTTACCTGATGGAATAACTACTTTACCTTTTTAATTTTCTAATTTCTATTTTCTAAGTATAACAATATAACAATATAAAATATTATAAAAATAAAATATTATAAAATTATCATATAAAAATGGATAAAGTTAGAGCTGATAATTTTAAAAGAATAAAACAATTAGACGAATTAATAAAACAAAGAAATATTATGAAAAAAAATCATCTTCAACATAGAATGACAAAAGCTGGTATTCAATCTGATATGTTTGATAAATTAAAAATAACTGAAGAAGTAAAAACTGATTATGAAAAAACTGTCGAACCATTTAAAACTCTTGAAAAGGAACTTAATGAAAAACGTGTTGATATAGCGGATCCTGTACTTAAACACTATTAGATGACTATGGTTTATTAGAGGCAAACATAGATAAAAAAATTACCAAAATCTATGTTATTCGAACATTCTACTTTCCTTTTAGATAAAAAATTATTTGCAAGATTTTATCTTGGTGGTAAAGAAATATTTCCACAACCTTTTACGAGGATTAAATTTTTACTCCAGATAAAAAACCTATTATTTAGATAGAAATTTTGTTGATCTTTAAGAGGAGCAGATTTAAAAAATTATGCTGTAAAGATCTAATAAATTAATAAAACTATAAATAGATAAGAGTTGGGCACAGTAAAAACTCTTAGACGTTATAAACAATTAGAAAATTTATTATCAACGGAGTTAAAGTAGGGAAAGGTTTTCTCTGAAAAACAGAAACA